>OZ035998.1:7071841-7391841 GCA_964035015.1 Corallium rubrum
GGTTAGATTGCATTAGAACAAAGCTAGTAATGGGTCTAGTTCTATCCTATATAATTCCTCTTAAGTTATTTTTAGATCTCACGAGATAATCCTCGCGCGTAATTCGCGACTTCCCGAGCAGTCGAAATGTGGCATCAGATGTTTTAATATATTACATCATTGATAACGTACTAAATACTTGTTTAAGAAGAGTCTTGATACTTGAGCCAACTTTAGAGTAAAATCTTTAATGTAACGTCCTTTTATGTGTAATACAATTCTTCAGTTTTTCACTTTTTCTACAAGATGTATTAAAACTTTTGCCGCCATTTTGTTTACACGAGAGGAATATGTAGACTTCCACGCAAAACCCACGATAAGTGTGTCTAAAAATAACTTAATAGACTCGTTACAACCTTTATATGCTCTCTTGAACAACGTCTATAATACGAATAGAAACGAATTGCATCTAAAAGTTGTTTTACTTATTTTCACCTGTGATATTCGTTGGATGTCTCTACAAATGACGGTTTCTGTGTCCATATCTGAAGGAATTTGTGTATTTTTAAGTAGGCTAAGATTTTGTTCCACGACGCCCAAACACTCTCCTTGTGAAAAGTTATCAACATACCAAACAACAAAACGAAGATGCTTCCCGTTGATATTAATTTCTGAAACGTCGAACTCAAAATTGTCGTTAAAAATCGGACAACATGATCCTTTCTGAATTGTTGACTTCAGTTCTTGATTTTTGGCAGTTGGACATGGTAGAATACTGCTGGTCACATACACAGTTGGAAGATTCTTTCTCGCTTCAGGAAGTTCATCTGCTCTCAATAATTTTACAAGAAGTTTTATCCTGTAAGGAAAACAACAATAATTAAGAACATAAACGTTTTATGTATTAGTCTAAAGTGTTTTCAGCTTGAGTTGATAAAGTTTTTTCGTATTTTTTGCTGTACAAGCTGTCGTAAGTTAAACTCAGAGAAAAACTCTGAGCTCCAGACGGGACCAACTCGAACCAACAACCTTCCGAATGCCAGCAGGACGCTTTCACTGAAAATAAACTGACACAATGCGACTTGTAGCCCAACAAGTACTTGTGACACACGTACGGTTTGACTAGTTTCCAGGCGTATAAATATCGAAAACAACCTCGGTCTAACATCTGAGTTCCAGTGGCTCAATGATGAGAGCGTCCGGCTTGCATTCGGAAAGTTGTGGGTTCAAGTCCCGTCTGGAGCTCAGAGTTTTTCTCCGCTGAGTTTAACTTACGACAGACATACGGGGAAAAAAAGAATACATTAATTTGCATTGTTCACTGTTGGCGTACGGACATTTCGTGATACCGCTCAATTTATAGAAAGCAGGTACTGTTGGACGAGGTTGAGCACGATTTCAAAAATTATCAAAGCCGAGGCACTTTCCAACTTTTATTTTAGTTAAACCGTTGCTGGCATGGCATTGTAAAACTTTATTTTTTGCATTTTTAACTAACGTACGACGTTTTGCTGTTTACAAACGACCAGATATATCGTTAGGAGATACACAGATCTGTAAATGCATAATAAAACAAATTTATCTTGAACATTTACTTTTTATTAATTTTATGATAAACGTTTGTAAACATAAAACCACTTCTTAATAACAATTACAGATTATTCTTTGGCTTGCAGCTTTGGTTTGCTAATTATTATTTTTTAAATCACTCTAAATGTATTTCTCGAAAATATATTTATCACGAGTTTGTTTTCTTTCTAATAATATAGATGAAAAAATTTCTCAACGTTGATTGGCTGAGAGCAGTGCAGAAAAAAGGTGAAAAGAGCCAATTGCGTTCTACAGCGGATTTTGACTGATGGCATTTTTTAACCTCGTACTTAAGCCCTTCTTGTACAAAATAAGAGAGAAGATTCTGGCCATGGGAACACCGCTGCCAAACGTTTTGCGCATGCGCGACGTCCGAGCTCGTCCTCAGAAAAAGAGCGGGAAAACACTGAAATATTTGGACTTGTCCAAGAGTCCGACACAAAAGTTAAAATTATAAGCATACTACCAAAAAGATAAGGTAGGTAATTTGTGCACGGCTTCTTTGTCAATATTGTAACATTCTGAATTTACCCCTTTGTAATTTTCTTTACCCTTTTTTTTAAACTCAAATGAATATTGCCGAGTCTTACTTAGTCGTCACTGCCTGGTTGTTGTCGCCACGGCTACTTCCCACTTCGCTTGCAATGTTTATTCTAGCGAATTCACTCATGCGCAAACGTGGCAGCTGTACTGGCCATGGGTACGAAGTTGACAATAAAGTAATAAACAAAGATGGTGGCCAAGATTTGGAATAATGGAGAACAATTCGTTCAAATGTGAAGCTATTCTTTATTATTGTTAAATAAAGTACTTGCAAAAACCTGGAAGCTTCTTAGTGCTTTAAGTAAATTTTTTCCAGTCGTGGCAGAAGAAACGAAGTGTTTTTAAACAATAAAATTTCGAGGAGTGGAGGACTGGACCATGGGCCAAAAGGCCCAAAAATGCATATAATGTCGTAAATACAGTTGACTTGAACATCTTTTCATGTATATTATTAATACTAATCAGCAATATCATGATTTTTTTGTGCAATTTAGAAAAACATGCAGTCTTGAGGTTTTCAGAGACCTCAAATGGCACTCATTGTTCGAACTTTGAAAAACTTACTCGTCGGCATGGTTTTTTTCTAAATTGCACTCGAAATCATGATATTACCTATACAAATTCTATTAATTATAAAAATCATAATGATAAAATATTATTTAAAAAAGTTTTATATGCGTAATAATGATGTAATAAAATGAAAAAGTGTATTAATCATGAATATTTTATAAATGATACCAACAAATACAATCTCTCAGACCTACCTTGGAAAATACTGTAAAGAAAAGTACAGTTTCCCAAGATTTTCTTTAGGATTTATCACTCTTTGTATTGGACACAAATACTGTGAAAGAAATAAAAGTATTTTAACGTAAGCATTTATAAGTACACAACTGAACGCAATTTTGTAATGAATATAAGAAGAATTTCTTTGTGAAAGTTTACTTATTTCTAAACTTTTAAGTTTAACCCTTTATCGCCCAGTAGCCACTTCATTGACGAGTAAAATCGCCTGGCGTTAGCCAGAGTAAAATACTAAAGACATCGTTGGGCCCTTTATCACCCAGTAGCCACTCCATTGACGAGTAAAATCGTCTGGCGTTAGCTAGAGTAAAATACTAAAGACATCGTTCGGCGATAAAGGGTTAAAAACCTTCCTTAAATGCTAACATATGTTCTGCGCTACTCTATCTATTTTGATTTTTGTCTGTCACCGACCTATTATAATCCTTCTTCTTCACCTCTAATCACTTATTTGCAAGCTTATTTTATTCTTTCATTTTATTGGTTAATTTGATTTGTATTTAAATTTATGAATACAGTCGTTTGTGCCTAAGCGGAAACCCCGCCCGTCAAAACATGTTCTAATGTCAACGTAAAACATAAAAGTTTCCCTTGGAAACATATTAAGTACGTACATGTTTGTGCCCTCAGCCAATCACGCCTTTCCAATCCCACGGTGTCAACTTCAAAACGGTTAACTTTTGAACATGCTTTGAACATGTTTTGACGGGCGATGTTTCCACTTAGGTGCAAACCACTGTATTTAGTTTTACTGTGATTGTAATTTAATGAAGATGTTGTAAGTATAGATCTTAATAAATGATTTTTTGGAAAAAATGCTTCGCCTTCGAGTTTTATGTTAGCCTTTGCTGGTCGCTCTTATTTATTACAAGATTACGATTTCCACCTGCATGGTGAACTGATTTATTGCTTACGGAAGCCGAGAGGTGTAAATGACTGAGTACGTTTTGAAAACTCATTTTGAAAACTCCTAGCAACCATTGGTTGGTTAAACAATACTTATGTACAGCGGTTTCTACTGTTTAAGTCAGGGGGATTTAAGTCGTTTAACAGTTTTCAGGAGGGGAGAAATCTTTGTTCTAGTGAGTTCATAAATCCTAATTTGCATTAAATTTGCATATCACAATAAGTGTGATTATCCAGATACACACAAATGCTGCAAGTACAAAACTTCTCAATTATCAGCACTGACACTAGAGCTATTAGAGCAAGGAACTATATAGATCTGGCCAATCAGAGCATACGTAGAAAACATTTTATTTTATAGAATATAATAAATTATCGCTTGCACTAACTTCAATATCCACATCACTTTCTTCAGTGTAAGGAATATCACTTTCTTCTTCTCTTCTTAGTTTCTCACAAGGTTGAATGGTATGAATAGTAATAGCAGCTTCGGGTTGTTTTGTTTTGCTTGTTGTAGATCTTGATAAAGAATCTAACCTTTGATACTCTGTTTTAGTAAGTGGTACTTGATCCGGTCGTTCAACTCCCCAATCTAGCATTCCATTTATAAATCGCAAACATAGCAAGGAGATCATAATTAAAGAAATACATCCAAAAATTGTGCAGAAGACTATCATCAAAACCAATGCCACCACGTCCTAAATAACAAATATATTATAAAAATAACTAATAATAATGCCTTAAGGTGCTGATTGCAGGCTGACTCGTGTCATGTTAAATTTGTCTCAATTATAAATTCGTCTATTATTTGTGCTACGTTTAGCGCAGGGCCAAGGGTCTTTTCAGACGTGAGTAGATAACCCCCCCCCCCCCCCCATATACCGACGGAAGTAGTTAATATTCAGTGTGACTCACGCATGACTCACGCACCATGACTCACGCATGACTCACGCACCATGACTCACGCATGACTCACGCATGACTCACGCCTGTGCCATGATTGGGCAAGATTGGAATAATTATAGTATACATGAAGCTATGTAAGCTCAGACATTATGATGTTACAGTTAGGATTACACTGTACTTCAAAATGAATAAAATAGTTGCGATTATAGATATGGATGGATTCAACATTGAAAGAAATTTTTATTGTAAGGAACTCGGAGTTCTTAAAATCGGTGAAACCGAAGGGCTATCTTTCTTCTTCGACATTGGTGTTTGGTGGTATGATTTAAGCGACCAAGATGAAAAGAATTGTCTCTATGTGAAAAAACATATTCACAAACTTCCGCTGGGTGTACCACCCTGTTCTCAAGCTATTCCATTAAGTCAGCTTGAAAATATCGTAATGAAACTATACCGGAAAGTCCGTATCAGCAAGTACTCAACAGTAGCCTACAAAGGGGGGCATTACGAACGAGACTTGCTATCAAGGCTGAAAATCCCGTCTGTTAACCTAGAGAGTTTCGGCTGCCCCAAAGGCAAAAATTTATTCGATGCCTTGGTGTGGATAGAGACCTGTGGAAACCATGAGGAGGTGAATGCGTATCATCACTGCGCTAAAGTTGAGGTGGAAGCTTTTGGGCGCTGGTTATCTGACACAAAAACAACTCGCTGAGTCCATATCATTTTTCAAAAACGGTTCTTTTAAGAACCACCAAATCAGTAAAGAGTACAATGAAATACTCGTTATGTTGTCTTCCCCGTATAATAAATCTCATGAGGGGTTAATTGGGGCGATGACATTAAAGTATCCGGCTAATAGCAATAAAAAGGTGTAATACCTAAATATTCAAACAGAGTAAGTCATCCTAGAATTATTGCTAACTAAACCCTTCTTTATAAGTGAGGAAATTGTAGGAAGATAGAATGAAGAATCACTTCGAGAAATCGTGAAAAGAACGATTTTAAGTGTCGATATATAAAGGCAAAGCAGTTTATTACTTTGAAAGCGTTGCTACGCTTTCTGTTACTAAGTGTGATATTTGCATATTTATCCTCAGTGCACGTGCAGGAGACAAAAGAAAAAAACTCATTAGGGGTCATTAAGAGGATTAAGCGCTTAGGCAAGTCTAGGCGATGTCATTAGCAGTGTTACTATAGCGTCCTTCATTCGTCTCAGGCTCCTTTGGGACCCTCTACTATTACTCAGACCCCCGTGTAATACGTCATAACCGATAGCTCTCCGATTAATTCCCGAAGTTCCAAATGTTTGACAAACGGTGTCTTTCATGTGTGGGGTCTCTGGAGTATACACCTCCTATTTTAAGTCTTTAGGCATTATGAGAATATTTCGTTTGTATTCTTTCAATGACTTGGTGGCTCTTAAAAGCTTGTAATTTTTAAAATGTGATTTGTTTAAAGAAACATGGTTTTATAATAAGACTAAATAACGAAATAAAGTTTCAAAAATATATAATTTCATATTTACCATCACACAAAGCTCCTAATATTTACAAACAACGCAAAAGTTAAAATCCATAAGTATCGGAATTATTTACAATCACTCGCTATCTATTACGGTTGTATATCCAATATATGTTAAATACCTCACAGTGTACATAAAAATCCATTACCTGTCAATAGGACAAAGTGAATAAATCAAAATTGATTACTAATACTTAGATTGAGGAGATGTCTTTGGGAGTTCAAAACCGTTGTGTGAACACGGAACGGTTTGCCGTACTCGTAAGTCAAACGACAAGTCGCGCGAGTATGAGGAATCGAATTGAGAAACTGTAAGAACATAAGATACAGACGAAATATTATTTGTCTATGGAATGGCTGAGTGCAATGTTGCCAATGTTTGTATAAGTCCATGTACACTATTGATGTTAATGACTCATTAGCAATTTAAACAAAAGAACGAGTCTGGGCAAGTCGGGGAGACGTCAGAGTTTAGACAAACAAATCCTAATTAATATGCTTATTCACGGCGTCGATTTTCTCGGCGTATCATTTGCTTACTATTTGCTGTTGGAGTAAGACCGCAGAGATGGAGGGTTTATATGAAAAATTGTTTTCAATGTTCGAAGCTATTTACAATGAAACTTTGTGGGAAGAATATTCGAAGCTTTGTCGTGAAAAGTGCAATGGTTGTAGGACTAACCATCCTAGTCAGAAACAACATAGTTGCCTAACAGATGATGAGCAACGGAGATGGTGCTACGAAGAGACCAGGACAAACGTCGACGAACGAATCTGGATAGAGTTCAACGAAGCGAAAGAGGCGTTGAAATTACGAAATCAAAGAGACTCTCAAAAAACTTCAGAGACAATTGTCGAGCCGAAGGAAATTGACGACTCGCCAAATATTCTTTCTATATCTGTTCTGTTTAGCTGTCCATTAAAGTATCTGTACGAAGTGAAAGACACTGGTGTAAAATTTACGAGTATGATAAAGAATCCTCGGGAGGCTTACGAGGAGTACCTTCTTGAAAAGTCTAGAAACTTAACGACGAAAAGCAATCTGAACTAATGCTATATGTGTTGTGAGAACATTATCGAGTTAATCCAAAGTTAAATTATGTTTTAAGTTTAAAAAAAAAAAAATTACTTGGACTATATAGTGTGTAAGAAAGATGTGTAATTTTATACGTGTGTAATTTTATCTGAAGAAAAATTCATAAAGACATACGAGCAATATTATAATAGTTCTTTGTAGTTTATTTTCATATTTATAACAAATTACGGTGTGCATATTGACAGCTAATTATTTACATAAACTGTCCTGCGTTTACGATTTCTTCTAGCGCACCCACTTCTTAGAGATATCGTTTGTTTCTCTGTTGTCAAAGCACTGCTCGCTCTTTATAGGGAATTTTGATATTTTCCGTTTTTTGCGTTGTTTATTATTTACGGACTCCCCATGCTGTTCTCTTAGATAATTATTGAAGTTTGTTGCCATTTCCTCTTGTCTCGTTATAATGCTTTTCAAAGTTTTCTCCATATTTAGTTCTGTGCTGTCTGCGATAGTTTCTTTACTCTGTAAAGGAACACATATTCCAATTTTACTCCATTTTAGCCATTTAGCGCGTTCTTTGATATCCATGTGATGTATTTGATCAAGATGATTTGCTAGCCTTGTAAGATTAGTGCTTCCGCAACCGAAGACAGGACAGTTTCTACGTGTGCGACCCATGTTTAGTTGTTTACTCGAGCAATGACAGAAAGCATTTGACATTTTTTGGCATGTTAGGTGCTTTTATTAGGCCCTTTTAGGCCCTACTTGGCCTTTTCTGGCCCGTTTAGGCCTTTTGGCCCGTTCAAAGATACCCCCTCCCCCCATCACCCTCGGGGCACCCCCAAAGATACTACCAATACCCCTGGGGTGCCCCCAAAGATATCCCCATCACCCCTGTACCAAAGGAATATCAGAAAGACATATACATTATTTGTAAATACTTTATTGAACTTCAGCATAGTACAGAAGATAATGTTTCAACGATTCAACGGTAACTTTAATTCTTATATTTGGTTTCATTCCAGTACTAGGGCGTTTAGATTGATTGTAACAGTACACTAGTTTTTGTAATACTGGTTTCTTTCGTTTGATGAAATCTAAACATATGTTCAAAATACACCGTCCTATATAGCCTTTAATAAACCATTATCAGTATGTCTCAATGTCGCTTTTCTCAGGTATTGAGCACTTATTTTTATACCCTGGGTTGATATACATAATGTGTATCAGTCGGAAATATTCCGGATCTTACTCGGATTTCATCGGGACATGTCGGCGTGAGATCGACAAACAGGTAAGAATACGGCTCTTTGGTTGCCATCTGGTAGGCTTGCTGGAAAAACTTTGTGTTGTCTGGATACAACTGTTTAGCAAGATGAGTCACTTGACTTGCATCACGAACATTTTTTGTTAGGACAAAGTAACTAGCGTTGAGAGAGATGGTACGATGGTCTTTGCTTTGATGAAATAAGTTTTGCACAATATAAATCACGCTGAGATTACCATGGTGCGATTTCTTCGTGAACAGTTTGGCAATAATCGTATCTTTTTCTCCCATCATATCATCAATGATAAATAGATTTCTTATTTGGGGATTAATACTATCCAATATAGATTCGGATAAACCTTGCACAAACTGAATCCCAGGAATAAGAAGTTCCATTTTAGCGAACGTGTCTTGGTACTCAGAATAAAAATAAATTATATTTTCTGGGACAGGGTCGATCATGATTTGGGCGTTGGCTAACAATTCCTTGACAAAGGTTGTCTTCCCAGTCTTGGTCCCCCCAGAGACCAAGAGCCCAAACGGATGTGTTAATTGTATGGAGTATGTCTTTTTGTTGTCTTGGTAATTCGATGCGGTTCCATCAAATGGCGAATGCTTAAATGTAGAATCAGTAGACATCGCTTGTATTGGCCGATCTCCCCCATGCAGGACCTTTATGTGGCGTTGTAAATTAAATTGTCTTGAAAAGCTCTTTCCGCAAATATTACAAGCGCTAGGCATGTTCACACAACAACTCTCAAATTACTTGTGAAAATGTCCGGGAGAAAAGTACGATTATATCCTTGAGTTTCTTCTCTAATGCATGTGGGATATCAAAACGAACCAACGCGCAGCTGAACGTCACTTGGACGTTACTTAGACGCCGCCTCTAAAGGATTAACCCATGAGTAAATGAGTAACTCACGAGTTACTCATGAGTAAATGAGTAACTCGTGAGTTACTCATTTACTCATGAGTAACTCGTGAGTTACTCATTTACTCATGAGTAACTCGTGAGTTACTCATTTACTCATGAGTAACTCGTGAGTTACTCATTTGCGGAAGCACTAATCTTACAAGGCTAGCAAATCATCTTGATCAAATACATCACATGGATATCAAAGAACGCGCTAAATGGCTAAAATGGAGTAAAATTGGAATATGTGTTCCTTTACAGAGTAAAGAAACTATCGCAGACAGCACAGAACTAAATATGGAGAAAACTTTGAAAAGCATTATAACGAGACAAGAGGAAATGGCAACAAACTTCAATAATTATCTAAGAGAACAGCATGGGGAGTCCGTAAATAATAAACAACGCAAAAAACGGAAAATATCAAAATTCCCTATAAAGAGCGAGCAGTGCTTTGACAACAGAGAAACAAACGATATCTCTAAGAAGTGGGTGCGCTAGAAGAAATCGTAAACGCAGGACAGTTTATGTAAATAATTAGCTGTCAATATGCACACCGTAATTTGTTATAAATATGAAAATAAACTACAAAGAACTATTATAATATTGCTCGTATGTCTTTATGAATTTTTCTTCAGATAAAATTACACACGTATAAAATTACACATCTTTCTTACACACTATATAGTCCAAGTAAATTTTTTTTTAAATTTAAAACATAATTTAACTTTGGATTAACTCGATAATGTTCTCACAACACATATAGCATTAGTTCAGATTGCTTTTCGTCGTTAAGTTTCTAGACTTTTCAAGAAGGTACTCCTCGTAAGCCTCCCGAGGATTCTTTATCATACTCGTAAATTTTACACCAGTGTCTTTCACTTCGTACAGATACTTTAATGGACAGCTAAACAGAACAGATATAGAAAGAATATTTGGCGAGTCGTCAATTTCCTTCGGCTCGACAATTGTCTCTGAAGTTTTTTGAGAGTCTCTTTGATTTCGTAATTTCAACGCCTCTTTCGCTTCGTTGAACTCTATCCAGATTCGTTCGTCGACGTTTGTCCTGGTCTCTTCGTAGCACCATCTCCGTTGCTCATCATCTGTTAGGCAACTATGTTGTTTCTGACTAGGATGGTTAGTCCTACAACCATTGCACTTTTCACGACAAAGCTTCGAATATTCTTCCCACAAAGTTTCATTGTAAATAGCTTCGAACATTGAAAACAATTTTTCATATAAACCCTCCATCTCTGCGGTCTTACTCCAACAGCAAATAGTAAGCAAATGATACGCCGAGAAAATCGACGCCGTGAATAAGCATATTAATTAGGATTTGTTTGTCTAAACTCTGACGTCTCCCCGACTTGCCCAGACTCGTTCTTTTGTTTAAATTGCTAATGAGTCATTAACATCAATAGTGTACATGGACTTATACAAACATTGGCAACATTGCACTCAGCCATTCCATAGACAAATAATATTTCGTCTGTATCTTATGTTCTTACAGTTTCTCAATTCGATTCCTCATACTCGCGCGACGTGTCGTTTGACTTACGAGTACGGCAAACCGTTCCGTGTTCACACAACGGTTTTGAACTCCCAAAGACATCTCCTCAATCTAAGTATTAGTAATCAATTTTGATTTATTCACTTTGTCCTATTGACAGGTAATGGATTTTTATGTACACTGTGAGGTATTTAACATATATTGGATATACAACCGTAATAGATAGCGAGCGATTGTAAATAATTCCGATACTTATGGATTTTAACTTTTGCGTTGTTTGTAAATATTAGGAGCTTTGTGTGATGGTAAATATGAAATTATATATTTTTGAAACTTTATTTCGTTATTTAGTCTTATTATAAAACCATGTTTCTTTAAACAAATCACATTTTAAAAATTACAAGCTTTTAAGAGCCACCAAGTCATTGAAAGAATACAAACGAAATATTCTCATAATGCCTAAAGACTTAAAATAGGAGGTGTATACTCCAGAGACCCCACACATGAAAGACACCGTTTGTCAAACATTTGGAACTTCGGGAATTAATCGGAGAGCTATCGGTTATGACGTATTACACGGGGGTCTGAGTAATAGTAGAGGGTCCCAAAGGAGCCTGAGACGAATGAAGGACGCTATAGTAACACTGCTAATGACATCGCCTAGACTTGCCTAAGCGCTTAATCCTCTTAATGACCCCTAATGAGTTTTTTTCTTTTGTCTCCTGCACGTGCACTGAGGATAAATATGCAAATATCACACTTAGTAACAGAAAGCGTAGCAACGCTTTCAAAGTAATAAACTGCTTTGCCTTTATATATCGACACTTAAAATCGTTCTTTTCACGATTTCTCGAAGTGATTCTTCATTCTATCTTCCTACAATTTCCTCACTTATAAAGAAGGGTTTAGTTAGCAATAATTCTAGGATGACTTACTCTGTTTGAATATTTAGGTATTACACCTTTTTATTGCTATTAGCCGGATACTTTAATGTCATCGCCCCAATTAACCCCTCATGAGATTTATTATACGGGGAAGACAACATAACGAGTATTTCATTGTACTCTTTACTGATTTGGTGGTTCTTAAAAGAACCGTTTTTGAAAAATGATATGGACTCAGCGAGTTGTTTTTGTGTCAGATAACCAGCGCCCAAAAGCTTCCACCTCAACTTTAGCGCAGTGATGATACGCATTCACCTCCTCATGGTTTCCACAGGTCTCTATCCACACCAAGGCATCGAATAAATTTTTGCCTTTGGGGCAGCCGAAACTCTCTAGGTTAACAGACGGGATTTTCAGCCTTGATAGCAAGTCTCGTTCGTAATGCCCCCCTTTGTAGGCTACTGTTGAGTACTTGCTGATACGGACTTTCCGGTATAGTTTCATTACGATATTTTCAAGCTGACTTAATGGAATAGCTTGAGAACAGGGTGGTACACCCAGCGGAAGTTTGTGAATATGTTTTTTCACATAGAGACAATTCTTTTCATCTTGGTCGCTTAAATCATACCACCAAACACCAATGTCGAAGAAGAAAGATAGCCCTTCGGTTTCACCGATTTTAAGAACTCCGAGTTCCTTACAATAAAAATTTCTTTCAATGTTGAATCCATCCATATCTATAATCGCAACTATTTTATTCATTTTGAAGTACAGTGTAATCCTAACTGTAACATCATAATGTCTGAGCTTACATAGCTTCATGTATACTATAATTATTCCAATCTTGCCCAATCATGGCACAGGCGTGAGTCATGCGTGAGTCATGCGTGAGTCATGGTGCGTGAGTCATGCGTGAGTCATGGTGCGTGAGTCATGCGTGAGTCATGGTGCGTGAGTCATGCGTGAGTCACACTGAATATTAACTACTTCCGTCGGTATATGGGGGGGGTTATCTACTGACGTGAATAAAATTGTCTGTTGTTGACCAGAATAAAAATACTAAACACTAATTCGGATAGGCAAGAGTAACATTTTAAACATTCTTACTGAAAATTTACTTTAAAAATGCCGAAACTACGTGGGCTGCTATATATACTGTGCTAAATACGCCATCTCGAGTAGCAAAGCTTAATTAATCAAAGTGAGAGTTACAACAGACACTGATAGGAACAAGGACGAGATTTGGAGTTACAGAGCAGTATATTCCGTACCGGACAAATCAAGAAGGTAATGAGCTGAAAATACTGTAAATAGGAAGGACGAATAAACAGTTTTATCTTAAAGATAAAAATAGGCACGCTCAGCGTGCATCTATCTACTGCGCTACGGTACATGCAAGTTGTAAAACATTCTCAATTTAGTAGTTCAGCATCGCGTAAATAAAAACACGCGCCTCGACTTTCTCGCTCAAACAATGGACGAAAAGACAGAGCGAGTGCTTGTTTGGCTTCGAATCAAGATCTTTCTGAAATCTGAATAGCCTTTTAAGTGGGTAACCGCGCGTCGCACAGGATGGACGCAATTAGCAAACAGCAGGAGGGGCTGCCTCCTCCGCAGGCCCTCATTGCATCATGGACAGGTCACACTTTTGAGAGGGCCTGCCAGATCCTGTAAACAAAATGGTGACCGATCCCATTATGCACAGCGAGACTAGGCCCTGGAGGCGATATAGTTTTGAGAGGGCCTGCAATTTTTTTTCTGGCCGCTGTTCGACAAACATACGTCCAAGTTCTTTTAACACTGTGACCCACCAGGAAATTCGGTGTAAACTTTCTTACAGATCATGACAATGAAGAAACCAATATGTTTTAGAATTACCGACCTTCTGCCAATAATATTTTTAGCGACAAACAGGAATTGAAGGAAAAAATATCTGCCAAACAAAATCAAATTCGACGGTCAGCAAAGTATAGGTTTTTCTTATTGTTTTTTGGTTCTAGCTATCAAAGACTGTCAACTACTGAGTGACCAAGAGTTAATGAGATTTAATTTTGTTAAATTGTAGGCTATAGTGTAGCGTAATTTAAGTTTCAGTTGTTGTGGAAACCGAAAAAGTATAAACCCAAGAGTCTCTGGGTAGACTAAAGTGCATTTTCGTTGATTATTCTGGCCAAAAGTTGACAAAGTTCAACCGTAATTGCTTTTTTCAAAAATTCCTTCATTTTTAAGCTAGGATTCGTATGTCACAAGTCTTCAATGGCCTTCAAAATCTTAACTTAACTTAAACTTACACGCACGACAGCAATGTATCTACTAACGCATGCGCAGTAGATACAAAAAGGCTTGCGGCTTCTCTCTACTTCACGTTTGGTGGCGCTTCGAGCATAGCTTACTCAAGATTGTTTCGACAGGGCCATGATGAATTGGCTCATTATAAATCAGTGGCAATCTGTTCATGTTGAAATGTGTTTTTTGCTTTAAGTTATAAGTACATAACGTGCAATATAATTACATTCAATTTAGCATGTGTACACTGCATGCATGGCGGAAAAACAGTATGTATCATCATTTTTAAACTGCTAAAACCGTAAAACGTCTCGTTGGTTCACAGAGGGTGGTTCATTAACTTTCGTGCATGGTATATGAAGTTTTTAACCTTTTGGTGTACAACAGCAAAGTAGTTCTAAAATTTACCAACGAATAACTAGTGTAGTCCACATGTAGGACTGGTATAGTAGCCTTATATCATAATGTAAATTAGATATTAGCCGCCATGCCATGAAGCGCAATCGCAAAGCGCATATATCGTCTGCACGAAACATGTAGCAAATGCTTAAAATGCCCTATAATATATATATATATATATAGACTAACTCTATATATCACATATGTCCGTATAAGCTATTGTATTTTAATTGGTACAAAAACACAACTAGATTTTGATCTTATAATCCATACCTACTGCCAAAAGATGAGAAGTTGCTTAAGACTGACTTCAACACAGACACTACAATCATTTTAACAATACTGGAGCGTTTCGGAAGTCATTAAACTAGCTTCAAATATCAAATAAAATAGTCAGTTAACCGTGGCTTCTTTAAATTGTAAAACTTGTCTTGCTTTTTAACCGCGGTGGTCGTCCTCGCATCTTAAAGTCCCAAATATTTCATCTTTATAAAACGTTGCAAATTAGTTTGTCAAAGATCAGATAAAAGGCGACTGTTTTGACTTCTGTGTAGAATGTTCTTCCAATTGCTTGGGCAACAAACCGTATCAGGGAGGAGCAACAGATAATGAGAAATATAAAATGAAACGGAGGAGAACCGGCTCGTGTAAAACTACAGATCAGATTTGTTCATTTAATAATGTGCAATTAAATCACGACGTTCAGTTGAATAAAACCTTTTTTGCACATGCATATATAGAACAGCCCATAATCCACATGAAGCACAAAGGAGTGGTATGTATCTGTTTACATCCCTACGAATCAGCGATGTATGCAGAATGATACATACTCACTGATAAATTTATAACAAGTGTGGACTATAGCACCTCCCCTCAATATTTCTAACGAGGAGGCTAACACTCCCCCCCCCCCCCATCTTTGAAGATGGGGGGGGGGCATGAATAGTCTAAGATTTGCTGAGAGTCAGTGAGTCAAAATAGACTCCTTTTGATATCATTCTTTTGATAAATTAGCCCCTCCAATATAAAACATCTGAGCTTACCCTAACAGAATACCGCAAACAAGTCACAAAATATCGTTTTTCAGTGATACAGTTTGCGTGATGTAGGTTGGTATTTCTTCCTATAATGGAGTTATTTCGGATGAGCGATGCCGGTTCACTGCCATGCACTGTAATTGTCCTGAAGCAGTATTATTATAAGTCCACGTTTACACTAGAGCAAAAGTATCCGGATACACATTGTTTTTCATCCAGTCAGGGGCAGATACAGGGGGTGACTGGGGTGACTAACTAGTCACCCCCCTTCCCTGTCCCAACCAATACACGATTATACAGCGATACAATAGCAGCTGTTTATACAAATCATGCAACAGTCACTCGTGTGTAAAACGTGCATAAATTATATTGTATAACAATGCTTATTGATCCAGGCCGTAGCTATGGCCTCTCCTTTGCAATAAGATTGGACATCATGATACACTACTGAATATCTTGTAAATTTGAAACCCCAATTTTAAAACAGTAAGAATCACGATTATGTAGACGTATTGTATACAATCTCAATCAGGAATCTGAATATATATAGCGTAATGTCGGCACATAAACTTATAAAACAAATCCCCATGAGTCCACGACAATGACGACATGTCCTCCGTACATGATGTATGCCTTGTATGGTATGGCCCTGGTGTGTTAATATATTTGGATATTTTGTTTGGTAATTTATATCCTTCAAAACTCTTTCAAATACCCCTCAAAATGCAGGAAATGCTATTTCAGAGACTCTAAAATTCAAAATTTTCCGAGGGAGCATGCCCCCGGACTCCCCTGGAAGTTTGTCGCACCTTCGGCGCTCCCCTGCTCCCACGTAGTAAGTATTGCCTGCTCCCCCCCCCCCCCCCCGCGCCCTTATTAAATATTATGAAAGAAACAACTGAGTACCTTATAGTCACCCCCCTTGCGAAAATCCTTTATCTGCCACTGATCCTCATGGGAATAAAAAACAATGTGAATCCGGATACTTTTGCTCTGATGCCGGTACAATTTGAAAACGGAACAAAATCATACCGTTTAGGCCTTGCGTTTACACGATACCGGCACAAAAATAACATGAAATGTTATATGCTGTATTTACATACCGGCATGATTTTGTTCCGTTTTCAAATTTTACAGGCATCGTGTAAACGGGGTCTAAGTAATTGCATAACATATAGGTTGATTAGTGATTAAATGTACCCGAAAGCCGAAGGTTTTACTGTTTAGTCAAACCTCCCGAGGCTTGAGGGACATTTAATCACTAATCAACCAATATGCTATGCTCTATCATCGTGTGTGTAAAGGCTGGAAATTTTTTACGGTAACTATCTTTATTTGAAATGCAATCGCCATTTATATATCTATATCTGTAAATATATTACAAGCGCTTTTAAATAACAATACATATATATGATCGGTTCAATGGTTACCATATATTGATCTAATGCAAATTCACGCACATAAACTAATATTAGATAGTTGTCCATAAAAACAACTACAGTCAGTGTATAGACATGCGCATTGATTTAGTATTAGTCCCACATTTTATGTAGAAAACCAACCAGTTACACAATGAAAGTTTGCCTTTCGTTTGCGCTGCCGCTACAAGCGGGTTCAGCGAACCTACTTCGAGATAGGCAAACACTCGATTGGGGGCGCCACCAGTGTTCTCTACTCGAAATGTTTTAGGCAAGGTCCCGTTTCATTGGGCAATGGTATTGCCTATTGCAAATTTACGGGAATCGTACCTTGTGTTGTGCATAAACATTAGGTATGATTAGTTACTAGAAATATACCGAATAACAAGGTCATTCCTGACTAATTTTGTCACTGGCACTCAGTTAGCAATTTCACTCGGTATTTTTTTTCCAGTTTAATAGTGTTCTCATCTGCTGTAACGTTTCAATGATGGTGGACCAATATTGCATGTATGTAATGTATAAGGTACAACAGAAATAACAGACAGTATAATATACGCATGTATGCAGTAATTCATGCATGCGAATATAATAATGTTGACACTGAAATAATCATTCAACCGATAATAACAAAAATTAAATAAATTATAATAACGTGAAGAACATTCTATATATATACATATAGTTCATAACAACTCCGAAGACAAAATATGTTTGTTACTTTAACTATCACGGTCTTGATCATTTAATATGTACAAAATAAGATACAATATACATAACTTTTGGTATTTGATTAATTTTATAAGAAATACTTTCGATTAATCTGTAACTTGAGAATATTATCATTAAGTGGTCACGAGTACATGTATATTTAGCAGTCACTAAATTCTACTAGTATATCAGAAGTATATGTATAATAGTGTTTCAAACCGGCGTCCCAGTTTGTCTACGCGTGAACAGTGCATGTCTATCAGTATACTTACCATGCTCAGTGGTCTATTCCCATTTCATTGAAAATCTTTAATTATAGCCAGGGGGAGCTGGTACTCAGTACAACATTTGATCGTTCGGATTTACGATATGTGATGTCTTATAGCTTTAATAACGTTACTGTATAGTTACCGCATTTATCACAATGTCTCGATAAACGCACATCTTGCAACATTCGTTTTCAACCGTAAAACTGCATGAAGTCTCGCCACACTGACCACACTGACCACACTGCCTCTATCATAAAGACTGTTCCTGCGTGTTTTTACTTAGCATATACTTATTTCTATTTGAATGAATCCCAATGGAGCGAGCTAGTCAAGGGGGATCGAGCGAGGGGGAGGGGGGGGGGGGGCGGTCCCCCCAATGGTCTCCAAGACCGATCGTGAAAAGTTTAAATCCGTGGAGAAACTTGTAGGGGCGGTGTTGCAGTTGTTTTAAGGCCAAGTGAGTAGACTAGTAATGTGCTCTATATATTGCAGACATGCATATGCTATAAATGACAATACTAAGGGTCTATACAAGATGCCTCCAACTTGTTTTACATTTATGACTTGTTTATAAATAAATCTAAAGATATTCTGACGTGTATCATTCTATGTTCTGGTTTTACAACAACAAAATTATGTAATTTATGGCTTTCAGATTACTCTTAAATACTTGTCTCAAAATACAGGAAATAGTGTTTCAGGGACCCTAGAAATCCAAAATTTTCTGGGGACCCCCCTAGAAGGTCGAGGTTCTCGCCCCCCTCTCCCCACCGCAAGACCCTGGCAACGCCACTGTCTAATATTACGTGACAAACAATCGCAGATATTGATACTGTTGTACATGTATGTCTAGAATAATGTTGAATTAATCTGCAGCGAGAAATGAAAATTAATATTTATTCTATTCTATTCTATTCCATTCCATTCCATTCCATTCCATTCCATTCCATTCCATTCCATTCCATTCCATTCCATTCCATTCCATTCCATTCCATTCCATTCCATTCTATTCTATTCTATTCTATTCTATTCTATTCTATTCTATTCTATTCTATTCTATTCTATTCTATTCTATTCTATTCTATTCTATTCAATGTTGTGAACAGCCATCGTGTTGAAATGTCATAAACAATCTCCGCGTCTTGTGTACCGCCTTAATATACATTTGTAATTTATATTGTAATCTATTCGGTGAAAACTTATAAGATTAGATATATAGCTTGTCGAACCCTTGCTGAATTTCCAAGGTCCAGAAATGTCGATTCTGATTGCTCTATAATGCGCATGTGATTCATAACGGTCTATTTTTTTTATTTGATTGGACTCACGAGTATTTGCAGAGAACCAATCATCATTGCCGTAAATCAGGGATAGGCTTGCGATTTAGTCGAGTAGAATCTACTCAGTTCTGAAAAACTCAACAGGGGTTAGACAAGGAACGCAGACTGAATTATCGAGTGTGTACTGAACATGCTACAGTTTACCAGCTTTGACAGCAAAAAGTTCACATTGTGTTCCACAAACCAATTCAAGGTATTTAATCACGACTCTAGTCCAGGATGAGGTGAAGATCAATCTACGTTTGCGAGCTTGGTGTAATGTATAACAGACGGTTGTTGGACGTTTGGTGGGACGTTTTAGCCAATATAATGTTAAAATACAAAACAAGCAACAAAAATAAACGTTAAGATACATAATTCGTCGTCATAGTGCAGATTGCATAGAATTAAAAGCTTGTATATGAACACTTAGCATGAGCCCACACTAAAATTTCCGACATTTACTAAAACTATTTTGTGTCCCAGCCGTTCCACTGTTTTTATAACATTGTTGTAGTTGATTCACTGCTTTCTGTCGTATAAATATTGCAAAGTTTATACCGGCGAACCAAGGCCACTTATACAAAGTTAATACATTTTTAAATTTGAACCAACTGATCATATTTGACAGTTCTTAGTCTCCAATTAGCGTGGGCTGAACGAACCGCTCTTTGACACAAGCTATTAACATGGATGATTAGTTGACCATATCAACCTAAAACTGACCACTGTCACGAATTCAAATTCCCAAACGCTTTCAAAACCGCTGGAATCTTCAGGGAGCAAGAAAAGAGCAAAATGATATTACAATGGCATATAATAACGTAATTAGCAGGATTGTAACGTATATAGTTGCACAAATTGTTAATGCACCAAATTTCAACTGATTGTTGCTGTTCTTATCACTCGAGAGTATTCAAACTAATTAGTAAATAAACAGTGGTGTAGTCCTAAAACTTTAACAAGGGGGGCTCTCCGACACAGTGTCCTGAATATGGGGGGGAGGAGGGGTGAAAAAATGTTAAGTTGGAAAATGCCATTTTTTTAGTTTTGGTACCAGTAAATTCTGTAACAGTGTTTGTAAAAGGCAAAATATTGGGAATATCCCTGGACAAGTCATTTGATAACAACTTTAATAATGATAGGATAGGACTAGTAGAGATTACTGAAATCATTCTTGTTGAAAATGACTGAATATCTGTACATAAATTTCACAGAACTTTCAAACATGATTAAGATTATGCAATCTGCAAAAAATTATAAAGGGGGGCTCAGCCCCCCCAAATTGACATGGAATTTTAACAAGGGGGGCTCAGCCCACCTGAGCCCCCCCTCCACTACATCCCTGTAAAAAATAAAATATATTATAGGCGCAAACCCCTAGCACATGTACAAAAATAGTTTTCAAAACAATGTGTACTAACAATGTATATATGAACTGTTATAATATTGATAAATACACTAGCAGGTTTTTTTGTGCAAAAATTGTAGGAGAGGGGCTTAATTATTTTCTGCTTCCAGAAAGGGGGGCTAATAGCAAAGCGCACAGTCCTAAAATGCGGACAAACGAACCGAACTGGACTCTCAAGCTAAGAGATTCAAAATGAACGTTTTTCTATTGTTGGCGACTCAGAATTAATGAAAAATGCGGACAAACATGCTGAAATTGACAACACTGACGTCATATGTGCGGAGCGCTATTTTAGAAGGGGTACTTAAAAGGGGGGGGGGGCTTAATAGAAAAATTATGATATTGATAAATTAAATCGTGGAAGGGATCGTGAGAACAGTGGAACATCGTCAAAACATTTCAGGGGATATACCTAAACAGGAAATTATGTTTAAGATGTTTTGGACAGAATGTTACTTAGAAATATCTAAAGTAAATCTCCAGATTGTAAGCTTCAAAGTTGAAAACTTTAAATAATAATGAGTTTATTTAACGAGGGTGACACGGACAGTTATTGGTGAACTGAAAACCACTGGCCCTCAAAACTATATACTACATATATAACTATATACTACATAAATACATTAAATTTGTTACATAATTAGATTAAAGAGAAAGGGAAGAAAAGAAGAAGAAGAGGAAAAATAGAAAAAGCAAAAGTATAGACAAGTACACTGTAAAATTAAACTAATCAGTTGAAAAAAAAACAAATTCAACAATCGTCCCAGCCGCACCTCAATAGACAATTCATACAAACCTATATATAGACTTGCTCCAAGTCTGCCTCTTGGTTGTTTCGAGACGGGTTTGTTTCGAGATGGGTTTTATCGAGGGTTTTATTTACAAAATGTGTGGGAGGCATTGGTAAATAAAACCCATCTCGAAGCAACCAAGAGGCAGACTTGGAGCAAGTCTAACCTATATAGTGTTAACTATTAGTTTTATTAATAGGCGAGTTTCAGGGTGTTGCGCACGCATCATTTTTCAAAAAAACTGGCAAGCTCCACTCAAAGTAAACATACTGTTTAAAATCAACAAAGTATAGATATACAGCTTCTGGATGTTTATCAATGTTATTCTGCTGTTGTTGGCTCGCCAGCAATTCTGTTTGCCATTGCTTACTTTGTGGAGAGCCCGCCAATTCGTTTGCAAAACGATGCGCGCGCAACACCCTGAAACTCGCCTATTGTGCTGAGTTTCAGTTTTGTGGCAAATTCAGTGGAACTATGATAACTGTTATATGCACGGATGAGTTAACAACTGAAAACCATTGTTAAACCAGTCATGATTTTGGGGTAGACAGTACCTGCAGTGGTTTTCAAAGAACGAGGCAACACAATAGAATACAATAGAAACATTAAAACGGAATACAATAGACAAAAAACTCTAAAAATAGTAGATGCCCCTAAATCGTTACTCATATGACCATTATAGTAATATTGCCAGGTGACAAACTCTTTCGATTGAGACAAGTTAACTGATTTGTCCGAGTTTCTCCTCAAATAAAGATAGTGAAAAACTCTCGAGGCAAAATCAACAATTCCACTCACATGCTTGGCATGAAGTACGTACTATATAACCCCATTCGACCGGGCTTATACTTCAGTACTAGTGAGAGGCAGCACGCTGACGGTTTGTATTTTATATATATATATATATATATATATATATATATATATATATATATATATATATATATATATATATATATAAGCTCTCTCAAACGCAACCCCGTACCCAAGATCTTTGCTCGATATTCTTTATTGATGTTTTATCTCAGCTGCAAAGTCTTGATGTTGTATTTTTTCAACTGGTTCCGGTATAACACTGTATGGGCATTCAGAGTGAACCGACATAAAGTTTGGTGTAATTATTTGTCAGGCTATGGTGGTTTAGCAGCAGGAACTTGTCTATGGCGGTTTAGCAGCAGGACTACTTCGAAACACGGAGTGCCGGCAGGATTCATATCAACAAAGGCAGAACAAAAACCAGGGAACAAACCCTTAGTCATAGTAAAATAACAACAATAATCTTTGAAACCTTTTTTATTTCATATTGGAATGGGAAAATGTTAATAAGGATAGCACGTGACTCCCCTTCAGTGTGACAGCGTCAATCATATATATAACAATTGAATCAGTAAAGAAATTCAATTATTCAAGTGACGGACGTACAATTTTTTGTTAGCATGGTAGTGACCGAAGCACAAAATGAAAAAGACGCCAATCATTGCACGCTACGGGTCCAGCAATTTAACAAAAAACTCTTTATATTGAATATGAAATTTTCATTACAAAGTTATACACTAGCTAGCGTTTCATTACAAATTTATACACTAGCTTGCAAGCTGGCTTCGTGCAAATCATTTTATAATTCTTTGTGCTTGCCCTTCCTTGCTTTTATCATATTATATACCGCATATATACAAGCTAAGACGCTGTGTCTCAAAAAATTTCATTTTAATTCTTATACTGCATTTAAATTGAGTGCACGGCTGAATATAGTGAATTCACAGTAAATAATTTAACTGATTGTTTGGCGGTTAGACTGATAGAGCCAGACCGCGACACCTTGACCGATACGTCCTCGTAATATTTTAACAATACTAACAACTTTTATTTGGACAATCAAAAGGACGTACTTCGACGTGTATTTAACAAATATAAATGACGAAGAATTCTTATTGAGATTTCTAAATACAAATAAATCAACTTCTTCAAAATGCAGTCCCCTTAAGTTTTGTCGAAGCGATATATTAATTGTGGATATAGTTGTGAATAAGATTTTTGTTTGCTTCTGCATGCTTTGTTGCAGCTATATAAGTTAGATTTAATTTGTCACTATATGAAGGAGTTGAGAAAATATTTTAAAACATATTTTATATTTTATATACTATATATTATATATTATATATATACTATGTATTATATCAGAAACGGTCAGGGGGTTTTTTCAGATAAACAACATGACACTGGATTTAATCCAAGTCAAAACAATTTGAAATTTGGTAGCCATGGAATATCAGCTCATGTAAGTTATAGTCAAGCAAAAGACGTCACAAAATTACACTTCTGTGAGTTCTGTTAGTGAGTACAATATACTTACTAAAGAGTTACCTTGTAATCAAAGCCTTCATTGACGTCGTTGGTTTCTATCGATTAATTTTTGGTCTTCGTGCTGTTGCCAATTGAAGGTTGAATTTAAGTCCAACGCTTGAGATGCTTGTATAAATGTGTACCGGTAAAGTTACAATGTCTACAGCCGGCGTTAATTAAGCATATTGTCCGCTCATGTCCACCCGTGCTTCACTTGAAACTGCTGCTGCTGTGTGGCCAGGAAGGAAATTAAAAGGAAGAAAAACAGAGGTGTGTGCGTGGGTTGATGGCAGAGTTGTCATTTGGATCCATTTATTCATAGAGGAGCGAGAAATGCTTTATTATTAAATATTAAATAGATAGTCAACTGTCAACGAATGAACGAACTTTAATAGTTTGACAAAACTATATTTCTAAAGCACATAGAGATAAATTCTTTCTACCGACACATCAGATGGTATGGAAAAAATAAACAAGACCACAATCAAAGCCCACAACGAGAAAATAATTACCAGACACAAATTGAATTCTCTCCCTTTGGCATAAATTATTTAAGCATTCACGATGACACTTCAGCGACACTCATGATTGGAAATGAAAATTGGGAAATATAAAATTAAAAAATGAATTTTATTCTTTCAGAGAATTCTGAAACGTTTCCTTAAGAATGTTAACTATCCTTGTTCTGACTACCGCAAACTGTGAATACAGTATTGACTAGTTAAATATAGAGATTATATTCAATTGTATTAAACCTTTACTTTTTCAGCTGCCGTTCTCTGTCGGCAATACAGTATCTTACAATTTTATCATAAATAAGCATGCGCGTACATGAACTATAGCATGCACTACTAGATCATTCAAACTGAGTAACAACTGAGAAAAAAACGTTAAAACCCCACTTTAATCCAATCCGGTGACATTTATACGCTTGTCTTGTTGAAATATTTGGTATATAGCATTTGAATTTACTAAACCTTATTCTGCGTCAATGGAGAAATGAAGTGCATGCACATGCATGCATGTTTTTGATTGTAGATTAATTCAAGCGCCGACTGATGAAGTATATATATATATATATATATATATATAATATTAAAGCAATTAGATATTGTAAATCTTACTTGTATGTCATATCTTATTATATAGGAAGTGCTAGATAATTTTGCATAAACAATATTGAACAAAAAACTGAAGCAAAAAAAAAGGAAAAAAAGGAATGCACGAAATATTTCAGTTAAAAACGGCCGGAATTTGATATAAGCACTTAAGAATGTGAATTATATATATATATATATATATATATATATATATATATATATATATATATATATATATATATGGCCGGAATTTGATATAAGCACTTAAGAATGTGAATATATATATATATATATATATATATATATATATATATATATATAATTCACATTCTTAAGTGCTTATATCAAATTCCGGCCGTTTTTAACTGACATATTATATATATATTATATGACATATTATATATATATTATATATATATATATATGAATATATATATATATGAATATATATATATATGAATATATATATACAAGAATGTGATTTGATATAAGCACTTAAATTATATATATATATATATATATATATATATATATATGAATATATTATATATATATATATATATATATATATATATATATATATATATATATAAGAATGTGATTTGATATAAGCACTTAAGAATGTGAATTTATATATATATATATATATATATATATATATATATATATATATATATGAATAAATATATATATAAGAATGTGAGTTATATATATATATATATGATCACAAAATAAAATCAAAGCCATTGCCTGTAAGGTAATATTAAAATAATTCGTCTCGTTCAATCCACACTATATAGTCATGCAGTATATTTTGATAGTAAAGTTAAGGTGTTTGTCAAAGTTAAATTGATTTCAGAGCTTCAAGTTACTGGTATATATGCATTTGTCAGTTCTTAATCGAGTCCAGATCTTTTCACGAAGAACCTTTTTACGTGGTCTTGCCGCTCAATCCGCATGAAGTGGCTAACCTATAGTTCTCAGTGTTGCACAAGAGAAAACATCTGCTGCGCTTGCTCTTAAGTATTAATTAATATATAAGATTAAAGTGCGCTAGATGCGACAAAGAACCAATATCATAGTGCGGTAATGCATGACGTATGAATATTGTGTTGCCGGAACTCAAAGAATTGTAAACCCTAGGCCTTGAGAATCGATTTCAGTTTGTTTGTCTAAATTTCAGATCTATTTTTAAGCAGATCACAGCACTTATCGATGTTTTTTCTGCACAAGCCTTAGTTGGACTAGGCCGTGTTCCTGTGAGGGAAAATCAACAAACCTAGACTTACAACATTTTTTGCAATCATTCTCGTCCCCAGAATCCGTCGTCACTTTTTCAGTAGCGTGGCCGCATCAAAACTTTTCGTGCGGCCGCGCTAAGAAAAGTGACGGGATCCGGAAGGCGAGAATGCTTTGCATTTTAAGAAAAATACGATGTTAAAAATGTGGAATTCGTACTAAAGTCCTATAACATGCACTAGCAAAAGAGAGCTTTAGAATAACATTTAAAAATTTATGTGAGTCTGAGTCGAAGGCGAGGGTTTATGTTTTAATACGCTCACACTTTCACGTTAATCGTTATATCATGATTACAACAATCTGCTTACAACACAATTATACAAACATTTTAGTTTATGTGCAAGCCAATTTTCTGGTCAACGTCGCGACACCAGGGGTGGCGCCAGAGGGGGACAGGGGGCTACAGCCCCCCGTCGGGGAACCCTATTATTCTAGACGTTCATATTTTGAAAATTTTCCGGGGGACGATGCCCCCACTCCCCCCTACTAGCCCCTCTGTCGGGGACTTTAGCCCCTGTGTCGGGGAATTTCTGGCGCCACCCCTGCGCGATACTGAGTCTGATTACTCTGTTCAATCAATTTGGTAGTGGAGACTATGGCAATGCAGCCTCGAAAAGAAAACCTAACTCTTCATTTATCATTCGGCGAGTACTAGGACTACTACAAATTGTCAACAAACTAACTACACATATAACATTCCGTTCGACAAGCAATGCCGTCTACGAAAAACACTTTTTAGTATAAATACACAGGTTGTTATAGAAAATCGTGCGCGCTGATTGGTCGAGCTACTTCGGATTAATTCCCAGTAATCACCTACAGCGTTTATTGATCAAAATGGTCGCCAGCCGATTTCTCAATGTGACGAAAAGGAAATTAACAATTTCAAAGAAAATGTTGTTCCCAAAAGTACGAAAATGTGTATTTATACTAAAACAATTATTCGCCTCAGGCTCAGTGAATATCGGTGACTAATAACCTCGACTTCGTCTCGGTTATTATTCACCGATATTCACCTCGCCTTCGGCGAATTGTTAAATATACTGTCTACCGCGATTGTTCGGCTTAGAAACATATACTGATGATAATTAAAATGCAGCAAACGCTCAAACTTCAAAGCTGGACAAACGCGCATGAGCCTAGCAACGCAATGACCAATCGAAAACTTTAACTACAAAAATACTTAATAGATCGCGTTTGCAATCACGTGGCACAGTACGCCATATATCTTGGTTGATTTCTAGTTGTGGTCAGCGATTTCTCAACAATGTTTGCTGACCCAAAAATCACCAAGCTGGCGCGCGGACGTGACGTCATGTACAAACGATCTGAAGATATACTGTATGTTTTGAAAATAGATTCACAGTACTATAGTACTCAAAAATGTCGCTAGCCTAAACGCACTCTGTCGGAGTTCTTTTGTCCCCTTGAGCCGCCATTTTGGATTTACCACATCAGCCTTTTAATAGGTATGAGTCCGTAATCTATGCTTCCTATATCTGTGAAATACTCATGAGAGAGAAAACGTTTCTCTTTGACAAAGTGTCTTTGCAGTACATTTGACTATAGACTAGCTCCAAATCTTTCCCGCTTTGTCGGTCCAGTAGTGTACTTCGTCCCAACGATAGGGACTAAAACGACGACGGCGGTCAAAAAGCAAGATAAATTTTACAATTTAAAGAAATATCATGGTTAACTGACTATTAAATTTAATACTTGTAGCTAGTTCAATGTTTTCCAAAACGTTCTAGTAATGCTAAAATGATCTGTACAGTATATGTATTGAAGTCAATCTCAAGCAACAGTTCTCATCTTTTGGCTGTTGATACCGTCCTGAAGACGTGAAAATGCTGTATGTGGCATTGTATAAAGAACGAGGACGGTGTAGAGATTACTCTTGGGACTCAAGATTATTTGTTCTCTTTGATCCTCAAAAATAATTCTTTTAGAACGTAGTTAAAGTCCCTAAAATGAAGGGTCCGCGGCATGCACGGTATGCGGTGTCCCGCGCAGAAAGAGGAAGAAAGACTTGGAGCAAATATACTTGACGATAAACATTTCAATATTTTCGATTTGAATTTCTACACTGGCTACGGCTACGGCGGTGCACAAAATGTTTTATAACAAACCTTACAATACGAAAACCAGAAAACAATTACAAAATATCTCAGTTACATATTTTAAGAGAAATCTGCTCAGTAAATGAAAACCAATATTACTGAAAAAGTTTGTGGCTTAGCTATGAGAGGACATGCCACTTAGCAACAGGCTTGATGCTTGTAATCGCAGCTTTCCAGTGTTCTAAACACGAACCACTGGACGACTCACCAAACACTACCTCGTGCATAGAACTTGGTTTTCCTCGGATACTTCCTCCACGAGATGGCACGTGGTTCTTTACGGCCAAAACCAACTTCACGTTATCCAAATCTTTTCCAAGGAGAGGGAACTCAAGCTTTTGATTGTAAACTGGATTAAATTCTTGTTTCATTACAGCTGTTTTCTTTTTCAACTTCAGCTTGTTTCGAACGTATATGCGAACTTTAACGTAAGGATCTATAAGAGCAGAAACAATTATGAAATTTTGATTTAACATAATATTGCGCATGCGTACATTCCTAGAGTGGCTTTCTACTAACAAAGCAAATTACACCTTAATTTAATTATTGCCACTCTCGCCTCTCAATCTCAGATTTGAAAAGGTACTATTATAATTTTTTATTTTTTCTATTTTCACGTTTAAATATTTAACAATTCACTGAGGCTGAGGCGAATAATTGTTTTAGTATAAAAACACAATTTCGTACTTTTAGGAACAACATTTTCTTTAAAATTGTTAATTTCCTTATCTGTCGCATTGACAAATTGGCTGGTGTCCGCTTTGAATAAACGCTGTAGGTGATTATCAAGAATTAGTCCGAAGTAGCTCGACCAATCAGCGCGCACGATTTTCTATAATCACTTACGTATTTATACTAAAAAAGATTATTACAATAAACTTATTAATATAATTATAACTAAATGCCTGTACGATAAAATAAAAAAGAAGTATAATCTTATAATCAATAAGTTATGCGCAGTGGACAAGCACTACATATTAATTGTAATATACCGAATACAGTCAAAGATCAGTCGACAAGAGAACACTTGACTAGATCTCTGCTGTTTTCTTGTACCTGTCTAAAGGGGAAAGTTTTCGAAACTGCTCATACAGGTCTAAATTTAATCATATTTAAGGCTTCGCTCAATTATCTCACCAATGCAATATATCTAATTTGGATAGTCAAGTCTTTTTTATATCATTATTTAAGATACACCTATAATGTATCATTAATTATTTGGGTGCATTACTTCAAAATCACACGCATAAAGGTAGAATTATTTACTGAGTATATCTGTACCTGGCATCTTATTATTTGGAAGCACTTTGAGGTTTGCAACTTTAATAATAGCCAAAACTAGTTTTTCAGATTCCTTATCGTATTGCATGGAAGTAAGGATCATGGGCTCCATTCCTGCTACATATTCCCAGTCTTTTGCCAAACGAACAGTAGCTTTTGTCTTTCTCGGTTGATCTCCCTAGGAAAAGAAAAAGGTGATGATGGATAAGTATAAATGCAATGCAATGCAATGCAACGCAACGCAACGCAACGCAACGCAACGCAACGCAACGCAACGCAACGCAACGCAACGCAATACAGTGCAGTGCAGTGCAGTGCAGTGCAGTGCAGTGCAGTGCAGTGCAGTGCAGTGCAGTGCAGTGCAGTGCAGTGCAGTGCAGTGCAGTGCAATGCAATGCAATGCGATGCAATACAATACAATACAATAATCTTTATTTAAACAGGGTTTAAAATATTGTATGCAGTCAATATACCTGGTAAGTCAAAAGACTTATCTTCCCCAGCCCCCAGGGACTTGTAAGATAAAGTGAAGTAAGATAAAGTAAGGTGAGGTGAGGTGAAGTGAGGTGAAGTGAGGCAAGGCGAGGCGAGGCGAGGCGAGGTGAGGTGAGGTGAGGTGAGGTGAGGTGAGGTGAGGTGAGGTGAGGTGAGGTGAGGTGAGGTGAGGTGAGGTGAGGTGAGGTGAGGTGAGGTGAGGTGAGGTGAGGTGAGGTGAGGTGAGGTGAGGCGGTAGGACAAGAAAATGAAATAAAAAAGAAATAGAATGATAAAGAAAGGAAAGAGCGGGAAAAATCAAAGGAAAAGAATTGTAAAAGAAAGGAAAGGAAGGGAAAGGAAAATAAAAGAATGAAAGAAAAAGGGAAATATACGGAGAGAAAAGGAACAGAGTGGGAAAAAATAGAGCGGAGAAAAGAGGTAATGCATGGTAAATAATTGCATTATTGGCATGACCTAATACGGCAGGTATTGCTAAAACTTAATCATGTTTGAGTAAAAGATGGAATACAAAAAATAAGTAATAGAGTACTTTCAGCCAGTGGTTGAATTGCAAAAGACGTTACTTAATCCCACCATGTCGTAACTCTATAGGCATATTAAATAAAAGCGCTACGAGAAGTCATCATACGACTTATGTCAGACTCCGGAGCACAGCTAACCAGTGGCGGCGCCTCAGTGGACTGGGGTGGACATGTCCACCCCAGTTCTTTTCCAGATCGATTTCTTAATTTTTCCAAATCCGTGGAGAAAACATGTGGGGAGGGGGGGGGGGCGAAGTAGTACTGAGACTTTTTAAGATTGTGGCTATAATATTATTTGTCAGTGGCGCTCACGGCTGATAATCACTCCGGCGCTGGTAGGAGAACCGAGAACGGTCAGCAGTACTATTGCATTTCATGAAGGGTTACATAAAGTACACTCGGTCGCATTCCCTCCGCTGATACGAAGTAGTTAGGGCTCGGGCGAAATTTCTTAATCGCCTCATCGCGGAGATAATATGGAATTAATATATTCCAAGTCCTAAAATGTGTTTTCTTTTGTGCATTTTTTATGACGTTTTATAACCTTCAGAATTCTGTAAAATCACCCCTCAAAGTGCAGGAAATGGCATTTCAGGGACTCTAGATTCCAAAATTTTCCGGGGGAGCATGTCCCTGTACCCCCCTAGAGATTTCTCGCGCCTTCAGAGCTCGGTTTGTCCACCCCAGTTGTATCACCCTGGCGCCGCCACTGCCGCTAACGTTTCACTATGACGAAGGGCCTTCGCTCGGATCGTTAAACTTCTATGTTCCATGTTTCGGCAGTATATCCCACCTTACTTATTTGATTACACAGCTAATACTGATTTAAGTGTTGATTTTTAAGTAGTAGTGGTGGTGGTGATGCATTATATGACTGTGACAGTAGAATGCAGTGGTGATGCCACAATACAACACTGCCAGTAAATTTTTGGTATCATATATAATATTTAATTTTACTAAATCCTATACCTCTGTCAAATTTATTCCCTCTGCCATTGATGTTGTAAAAAGCATTTCTTCACCACTGTCATGTGAACTGTTCAAGCTGATCTGCGACGATGTCTTCTGCATTCTTGCCTTACCAATCGTCACCACTGTGTTCACCTCTTTTTCCGCCATCAGATCGGTTATGTTTAATGTGTCGATCTTCAATAACGCGTAGCCAATAGACCTGTTTGAATACTCCCGTGCGTCCATAACAACAAATTCAATTTTCTGAAAACTAAGCTCTTCCCGATCAACTTCAAATTCAAATGTCTCTTCCAACTTTGGACTGCTGCTGTTGGTGTAAACGTCTGTTTGGATGGGGTTTTGGCCGAAGTGCGGGAGGAGACGGATTTCCAGGAATGAGTTGACTTCGGTTTTGTCACGACGAAGAGGAAGGTCAAACAGGTTGAGAAGTTTTAACAACAAATAATTCCTGTGAACATTCACAATCATTAAATACAAAGGGCTAACAAGGTAAAGTAATTTTTACTGTTTCAACCTACATTATAATATGATCAAGTTGGCTTTCTCTGATGTACCGCGGTCTATATACAGGTTATAAACCTCCCAACCTTATATAAACCTCGCAATAACAATACAACCTCGTCACAACTTCTTTTCCTATTGAATTCTTTAGAAAGCTCTTTGATCATGTTATAATTCGCCCTCGGGATTATATATCGCTAATAGACTTCGGGTGAGGTTCTTAACCTATAAGTTAAACCGCAAACATGAGATTGTTCTACCACCTGATTATAGTAGACCCATAGTTAAAAAGCATATCTAAGGCCTACCACCTGATTTTAGTAGCCCCATTGTTAAAAAGCTTATCTGGGGCTCAGAATTTTTTTTTCTGACTATTAATTACAACTTGACTAGGAGGCTATAAACTTTTACATTTACCAAATTGCAACTTTATAACTTATAAATGTGACATCTATAGACATTAGTACTTTGTAAATATGGTAGTTTTTAGTTGTCAATGCACGACGACACGTGGCGTGTGTGTGTGTTTTCCAGTCACATAGAAATTTTCAGTCCTTATAAACACCGCTGCCAAACGTTTGCGCATGCGTGAATTCGCTGAGTAAACATGGCAAGGTCTGGCAAGAGAAGTGGGAACTAGCCGTGGCGACAACAACCAGACAGTGAAGACTAAGTAAGACCTGACTATTCATTTGTGTTTAAAAAAGGGTAAAGAAAATTACGAATGGCGTAAATTCAGAATATGTCACAATATTGACAAGGAAGCCATGCACAAATTACCTACGTTAACGTTTTGGTGGTATGCTTATAATTTTAACTTTTGTGTCGGACTCTCGGACCAGCCCAAATATTTCAGTGGTTTCCCGCTCTTTTTCTGAGGCCGAGCTCGGACGTCGCACATGCGCAAAACGTTTGGCAGCGGTGTTGTCCTTATATAGATAACAAAACGATGTGATTACAAGTAATTTACTTTTGAGTTATTCAGTGTCATTTACCTTTGACGATCATAACGAAGCAGAATAGTCAGTGTTGGGATTACTTCAGGCTCAACCTAAAGAGGAACAAGTTAAAAAAATGAAGCTGTGATACGGTAAAAAAAAAAGTTTAAACTGAGCAACCTAGCTTAATCAGTTCCAGGCCTAATATCGCGTGAAAGCTTGGCTATACGCTTCTAAACCATGTCCCTATAGCAACGGAGTATCATTGCAGTAGAAAATGCTGATTCGTTCATACTATTAAAAATGATAATATATAATAATAATAATAACACTTCATTTAACCAGGGTATAACTAGAGTTACAAGCGTAATTTTCATCTAGGCCCTAGATGCAGATCTTATAGTTCTAGCAGTCGACTGGACCACTGAACTAGCTGTATAACTGAACCGGTCAGTGTTTGCAAGCTTATTTCTTTTAAGTTCAACTGATAAAATGATAAAATGGTGACTCGCTTGAAATAGCCTTGTACATGCATGCATGCATGCATGCATGCACTCCAGGGACGTAGCCTGATATAAAACAACATATATGTAACTACAAAACTGATGCAATGTGAATTATGTCAGGAAATAAACTGTAAGCAGTGTATTCAATCACTGAGTGTATGCATTTTGAGTATCTATGTGACGTTTGCGTGTTTTGAGTAATTTATATGACGTTTTTTAACCTTTTAGAGTCTGTAAAATCTTCCTCCAAAAGCCAGGAAATGGCATTTCAGCGACTCTCGATTTCAAAATTTCCCGGAGGAGCATGCCCCCGAACCCCCTTAAAAAATGTATTTTAATTTTGGCTCCCCCCTTTCAAAATCCTAGCTACGTCCCTGATGCACTCCGCACGTCGTAAGCATGCACTGACAGTCATTGTTTGCAACGTTAGCACAATCCGATGATTTACTGCAGTGTAATCAACTCCAACATAAAGGACCGTTCACACGTGCGATTTTCGATGCGATAAATAATGCCAGCTAGGCGATATTACATGCTTGCGACGCAATAAATTAGTCTATACTGCTTCCAAGACAATATATCATTGTAATGCATTATATAAAAAGCCCTACATTATTTATTTGTTCGTAATTAACCTATATAATAATAACATTAAAACATTTTTCAATTTTCATTGGCTGAAAGCAGTGCAGTTTAAAGGAAAACAGTGCGGGAAAAGGAAAACAATGCAGAAAAAAATTACACATGCATGCAAATTGTTTGAGTCAATCAAAAACAATAAGGAGCCAATCACGTTCTAAACGGCGGATTTTGACACTTGGTATTTCTCAACCTCGTACCCAGGCTCTTTCTGCACAAAATAAATAAATATGGAGGCAAGATTTCGGAGTAGGGAAGGATAATTAGTTCAGATTTGAACCTAATTAATTCTTAATAATGTTAAGTAAACTACTTGCAAGAAAAGTAGAAAACTAGAAGTTTCTTAGTGATTGAGATAAACTTTTTCAAGTAATCATAAAAGAAGCAAAGCGTTTTGTTTTTGAACAACCAAATATAAAAAGAGTGGATCAGATGGGCAAAAAAGGTGCTGTATTTTCGTATACAGTTGAGTTGAACATTTTTTCATGTACATTATAAATCATAAACATTTTATTTGTTCTTGGACTCGTGCTATTTTGATAGTCGTTGAAAAACTCACTCATGCATGTTTTTTTTTAAATTTCACTCGAAACCAACGCTATTCATATAACTATAAAGATCTATAAACCCAGTTTTAGTTTAGCTAATGTAGATTTCTTTTTAGGCCGAACCTACCGGAATTTCTTCTGCCGAGTCTTCTTCTTCCTCTTCTTCCTCTTCTAAGTTAGGTTCCTGAACAAAAAATAAAAACGGAGGACAGTTAGATACCTACTACAATTAGATGTATTTTGCAAATGGCAAAGAGCAAACCCTTATTAATTGGATGCAAACCCTTAGCCGGATGCGGCGCTTATTTGGGGTAATATAATTAAAGTTAAGAAAGATGTTTGGGCCAACTTTTCAGACCCTGAATTATTTCCATAACCACCGTTAGATATTATACAGGTTTGACAAAACATATATATATATACCATTTGGGCGATCAGTGGATAACATAATGATAATAAATTAGTTGAAACTGATCTGATATTTAAAATATTTTTATTAAAAACGTTATAAAAACATTTAAAAAAACAACTAAATTTTCGTTCGCTGACTGCGATCTTCGTCAGCTAAAGCATTACTCTGATGAAGATCGCAGTCAGTGATCGAAAATGTAGTTCTTTTTTAATGTTTTTATAACGCTTTTAATAAAAATATCTTAAATATTAGTCATCATATAATGTATATACATATACCGTACATACAATAGGTGAATTTCAGGGTATTGCGCGCGCATCGTCTTGCAAAGAAATTGGCGGGCCCTTGGTGGCTCTCCACAAAGTAAGCAATGACAAACTTGCTAGCGAGCCAACAACAGCAGAATAACAGTGTTAAACATCCAGAAACTGCATCTATACTTTGTTTATTTTAAACAGTATGATTACTTTGAGTGGAGCTGGCCAGTTTTTTTGAAAAATGATGCGCGCGCAACACCCTGAAACTCGCCTATTACACATGTACAATATTTGAGACTCGTATTGTAACGTATCACCAGAAATGGTTATAAGCATGACAGTGATTTATTTTACTTTTATTATTTTTATTTAAATTACAACTAAAAATATAACAGGTTGTTGGAACAACTTGTCACAGGTCTGTTGAAGTCATCAACTGTCTGTTCCAGTTGTTGACAATTTGTAAGAAGTGCGAGCACAGGACGCTGACAGGCTGTCGGGACAGCTTGTATATACAACTTGTTTGCAGGTCTGTAACAGCTTGCGCGTTTTACGTGTGCATGTAGCCGCTGAGCAGCTCACGTTACTAGGTATAGCTTTATAATTTGGATGTCACATTTTGTGATATCTGTACGCTAGTCCGCGGAATTGTACGTACGGCCGCCCGCGGAATCGTGTGCTACGGACACAAAACGTGGGCTCTGGGAACGAGAATGCAAGCGACGTTTTTGACGCTAGGAGTAATTTTGGCGGCTTTTTAACGACATGCCCAAAAAGCAGTGGCAGTCTCCCCCCCCCCCCACACACACACACACACACACACACACACACACACACACACACACACACACACAACATTTAGATGGTCATCTGTCGGAAAATTCTGATTCCCTGTCGGAAATTTCCATGCGAGCTTTCGGAGATTAATTAAATTGCGACATTGCGTATGATAATCTTGGAGCAAGGAATAATACCTTAAACTCCAATGAAAAACCTCTCTCTTCACCAAATTAGACACTTGTAATGCATGAATTAAACTGGAAACAAAACATCGCCACATGACTACGCCCACTTGTCGGAAAATCTTAATGCGTGTCTCCCCCCGCTAAAAATTCCTAGTTACGCCATTGCCGAAAAGCAAAATACTCCGCAAATAAATACGATTTTTACACTGGCTTAAATGTGCGCTTGGTCATGACATTGCATGTGATAAATTTGTGTTTATTCTGGTTGTGAGTTGTTTGTTCGTTCACTTCGTTCGTTGGTGTGTAATCAATAGCAAGCGACGTTTTTGAGTCAAACAGGACACCGCTCTTCAGCACTGTGTCTGGTTAATCATATATTCATATTATTATTCTGCTAAGTTTCGAACAGTTCTTTTTAAAAACTAACCAGTATAGCCATTCACCCTGGCTTTCTCTTTATTTCAGTACCAACCCTTGCAATCTGAGTATACCAATCACTCACTCCCCAAACATATTGGCAACTAAGTACGTTTTACCAGAGGCGTCGTGGCCGCGAGGGGCAGGGGGACCATTTCCTAAAGTGTCGGAAATGTAGAAACGTTGTAGTTTTGCCGGAATTTTGGACATGGTGGACAAAAGACGCAAAAGAAAACAATGATGCGGATGTTTTACTTATGCTTGTTCTTCTTATTGAATATTTTCCAGTTAAATATAATTTTGACTAATGCAACCATAATTCATTAGAAAACAGTGCAACTCGCAGTCCCTATAGCAGTGCTTTATATTCTGCATGCGAGTTCTTTTGTTTGTTAGTTAGTTTGTTCCTGCAGAGTCAATAGACACGTACAGTAACGCTCTGTAGGACAAGGTCTGATATCTATATATATAGACGTAAACTCGCGTGCGCTAATTTTATTTTGGCTTGTGAGTTGTGAATTTCCATGCATGTATCCTTCTAAAGCTCTGTGATAACAGTTTTTCTTTGAAATGATGCTGTTACTATTAGATTTATTATATGTATTTTACTTCATATTTTATGAAGATGTTTTTCTAAAAAATATGTATGTTGGGAAAATGGGTTTTTTTACCTGAAAATTGTGGCCACCCCTAAAATCTCAGAGCCACGACGCCCCTGCGTTTTACTACAGTAAAAACCCGCATAAAAGAACCACTATTTTTTGACGTCAGGCTGAAATGGTTCTTATATAATGGGTACTTAGTGAGAAATCAGGCCGAGTTGGTTCTTAACTGGTTCTTACTGTATTTCTAGTCAAAAACAATTGTTCCTGGTTTGGTGTTTTAAATGATTTGTTTCCATAAATTGAACGTTAACATCCCAATTGTATTTCATATTGCCAAACAATAATTTAATTTACTGTCATAACAATAAATATACTGTATATGTACAATGAAAGGTTGAAAATGTACCTGACATATACCTGCCCTTAGAACATGCTTTCTACTTCAGCTAAAGTACAAAAATTAAGGTTTTTTAAGAACCAGTCTCATTTGTCAGCCTGAAGTGGTTCTTGTATTTTGGATGCTTAATTGCCTAAATTTCAGGCTGTTCTAATTGGTTCTTAATCCACTGGTTCTTTTATGCGGGTTTTTACTGTATTGCATATTCATACCTGATTGTGAGGATAACCGTCAACCGGAAACTTACTCACAGGCTGGACACTTGAAGTAGTATACTCGATCACACTTTCATCTAGAGGTACAGGAGTAAGCCTTTTTGTCTCGGAAAGAGCATCATCTTCTTCGTTTTTGTCGCGTTTCTTATTTCCTAATTTTCGATGAAAGACCGCGGAGAATATTGCAACAAGAAGAAAAAATACCAAGCAGGAAACAACTATCGAAACAATGATTACGCTGTCGATAAACATTTTCGTTTAAAATTTCTAGATAATAAAGAAACAAAGAAACACGTTATTTACAATTTGAATATTTGCGTATCATTTTAATGAATTAGATATTGGCCAAAATGAGACAAATTTGTCGTCAACTTTCAGAGAGTCTCAAGATTTTAGCAATCTTTTCGATACCCTAACCAACATAAACCCTAATATTCTAATCTGAAATATGCTTTACCGCCTAGCTGCAAACAAGTTGTTACAAGGCTGTTCAACAGGCTGTCACCGTCATGTGTTCGCAATGGCTGTGCCAGTCTGTTAACATGTCTATAACAGGTTGTTGACAACTTGTAACAAGGTTGATGACTCCAACAGACTGATGACAAGTTGTTCCAACAACCTGTTACCGCTATGCACTTAACAAGTTGTTAACAGGTTTTTTTTGGGGGTTTTTTTGTTGTTTTTTTGTTTTGTTTTTTGACAAGCTGTGAGATTTTTACGTGTGTAGCTTTTTGGAAAAACATATTTGACGACATATTTTGGAAAAGCCACGAAAGGACTGGACGGCATCCCTTTGAGTGATCCCTTTTAGCCGAAACCCTAGAATACCAGCAAAGCATTCTGGTAGTTGTAGTTGTAGTTGTAGTTGTAGTTGTAGTTGTAGTTGTAGTTGTAGTTGTAGTTGTAGTTGTAGTTGTAGTTGTAGTTGTAGTTGTAGTTGTAGTTGTAGTTGTAGTTGTAGTTGTAGTTGCAAATGGCCTATTGCGGAGATCCTATCTAACTGGCGTTGTATACAAATACTGAATGTTTATGAGTGGAATGCATGCATAGTAAGAATATTTTCGTGAGGTGACAGATGGAATATTCCATGTAACTAGGTTACAGCTGTTTTATAATTTCTGTAAATTGCATAGATTTTGCAAAATGAGCCGTGTAATAGAACAAAACGTATAGTAGAAAAATGCACAGTGAATGACGTAGACAGTGCAATGGAGATTATATTCAATACCACATGATCACTAATCCGCCAATCAAATAGCGGTGAGTTAGTGGACATAAAACTTAAGAAATATACACGCCGCCGGAAAAGAGTTAATCCTGCGCTCTTCAGTCTTCAGATGTGGTACTGATTCAGTGGGGGGCCAAGTGCGGGCTACTCAACTCAATGTAAACCGTTCATGGCAGAAAACCAAGCGATTCGGCGAGGATGCCGATTCGGATTTCTATTTCTTCTGAAAATGTTTTGTTTCGGGTACAAGTAATGAAGAAGCAAGAAAAAGATCTTGAGAGAGATATCAGTATTATATTATTTTGTAAATAAAGATGGAAACGTTAGTTTCGTACATGCGCAGAACGGACTTGACAGCACTTTTAAGTTTATACTCTAGTCTATACAAAAATATAGATGTTTCAGCCACAACGATGGGTGACGCGTTAGTTAAAATTGCAGCCAACATTTAATGATCTCCGTCTCTCAACCTATACAATCCACGCAGTGCGCCGCGGACCACGCAGCAGTAGCCAACCGATTGATTATGATCTCACTGTGGTCTTGAAACTTGCATAAACTAAATTTACAAAGAAGAATTGGTTTGGTTTATATGTAAACGAATCCTAACGTTAATTCAAATCTCCTTTTGCGGCTAAGGAAAGAATTTCGTGACACGAGTCAGCCACGCAAGAATCAAATTGAGAAAATCAATTTACATTAATTGTTAGTCCCACTTATTATTTTTCTCTCTCCATCGCAACGCGTCCTTATTTGTCAAGGTAAAGATGTCTAAGGGGCTGTTTACATGAGCCGGGGTTGTGCAGCTGAAGCAAGAGTACATGGAAGAAGATACATGTAAAAACGACCGAAAATTTAGGGTTAAATATTGATTTTTAAGTCGTATTTTTCAGTCTTAGCTTAACATATGATTTTTTCTTGATACATGTCAAAATCGCCCGAAATTCCTAGCAGAATGTGCCGAATTTTCCCTTTTCAAATATTTAGGGAGGGCAAGTGTCCCCCCCCCCCCCCCCGCTGCACCCCCGCCTACTACGCCTATGATAATATATAAGTGGCGACTGATTTGTTGTAAGATATTTGTTTGTGTATTTGTAAATTAAACATGCATGCATGAGATGACAAAATAGTTCCGTTAATTTATCCCTCCCAATTATACGTCGGTCAGACAAACATCTTCATCTTTGTGGCAGTTCCAGTCGGTAGCATATTCAGCGGCAGTCTTAAAAGTTCCAAATTTGTTAATTTGCCATCAATTTTTACCGTTTTTTTACAAATTATTCAGTTTAAATATTCCCATTTGGATTCGACAAGTCAAATACAAACGTTTCATTACATTAATAAAAGACCAGCGCTGTCTATAGCTCGGCATTCAGACTAATGCACCAGTCAATTGAAACTACGGCCCCCCGACCCCCGGGGAATAGCGGGGCATTTAACATTTCCCTAGTGTTAATCCCCGGCTATTTCCCCCGCCACCGGTGGAACCCCCGGTGTTAAAAGCCCCGGTACCAAATAAGGGGATCATTGAACCAAACTTTAATAAAATATATCAAGATACAATATAAACAAATAAAGTAATGCGTAAATTTAACACGAAACGGGTATAGAAGTAATGCGAGCAACAAAGTCACAGCAACTTACAACAAAATTTGATTTCAACACATGTTAATTCACAATACATGTATTGATAAATGTTGTCTCAGGTCTTGCAAATTGAAATCAGATTTTGTTGCAAGTTGCTGCAATTTTGCTCCTCGTATTTCTTTACCTTAATAAACATGTGAAAGTTCAGTAAAAATTTGACAGTATAAACCGGAGTTTTAAGCAGATATACAATAAATGAATGTATATATACGAAGAAACAACACACATAGTCATGACTCATGAATACTTAATTTTCTCATGAATAATTCGGTATTATAAAAAGACATAAAAAAAAGGAAAAACAGCGAAAATACAGTCTTTTAATTAAAGTGTATTGAAATCTTGTAAAGTGATAACATGATGGCTGACTATTTAGGAGTGATTGCAAGAGATTAAAACTCACCTTTTTATTTTTATGATTTTTTTTCATTTGGACCCAGTCCTTCCTTACTATGGCCGAGCGTTAAATCCCCGCTACATTTCCCCTCTAAATTATTAACCTTGTTAAATGCCCCGTACCCCCGGGGAAATGTGTTGTTAAATAGGCGTATTCCACGGCTATTTCCCCGTTAAAGCCCCGCTACGCCCCGGGGGTCGGGGGGCCGTAGTTTCAATTGACTGGTGCATAAGCAAATACACCAAGCAAAACTCTATGGAAGAAGAATTCACATCTTCTTTCCAGAATTAAAAAAAAAATATTTTGAGGAACCTAATGATTAAGTTGTTCAACTATATGCCAAAGGTAGACCGTATTTAGATGACAAAAAATATATTTGTATATATATATATATGTAATAGAAGCGGACAAGATGGAAATTAAGTATATATTGCAGATTGAACTCGACTAAGTGTGGTCGGATGACTTTGGGTTGGGAATATCTAATTTCCATAGCGAAGTATACCGCTGGAACGCAACCTCAGTATATAATTAATCATATAATTATGCCAGCTTATATATATATATATATATATATATATATGCACATGCAGTAACCATGCAGTAACACTTAGGCCGCATATGTTACTCAACCAACCATGCAAATTGCACAGATTTATTTATAGACTTGGCTTGGATAAAGCTACCTTTTTGGTAGCAATTAGCCACATCAGAAACATAAATGATTGCTTGCTGCATAGCATCAGTTAAATATAACTCTATAATAACTAAATATTCAGTGTTATTACCCAATGTCATAGAGCTCGTTAATTACTGACAAGGTCATACAGTGATCGACAAAAAATAAAATATTAAATTGCCGAGATTTTAGAGGCGTTTCAAACAAAAGCCTTTCCTCTGCACTATATACCTAAACTTTTATAACTGCCACAAACTGATTTATTCGGAAAGGGCTTTGGCTCAAAACCGTGATCAGTACCTCCTTTGCTAAAATCTAATGCACTACCTAAGAAACAGAAGAATTATAGACATTTACTAATAATTTTACCACTGGTTGCTACTGTCAACAAGCAGACCAGGGGATGCAGATGTCGCTTGCCCGACGTTCGTTAAAGCCTGGTTCTCATTTGTCGCCGATCGTCGGCGATTTGTGATTTAGATGCATGTTAAAACGGGAAGTGCAGCAGCATGTTAAGTAATAAAGAACAATGCAGAAAAGCAGTGCTTTCATTCTTTTACTTAACATGCATCCAAATCATGGGTCGGCGACGATCGGCGACATATGAGAACCAGGCTTAAGTATAATAATTTTTTCTCACAAAATAATGATAACCAATTAAACATATTCAGTCAATTCATGTAATTGCAATAACAAATTAAAAAGAGCTGCATTATATGTGAAAAAATACATACCTTATTTGTTAACAACTGTCTAATACAGAAGACTTTGAGGCAACGTACGACACGTACGAAAGTCAAAGTGCTTTTGAACGGTTCATGAATATTTCAGTAACATTCAATTAGTTTTTTAACGCATGCATGTTGTTCCGTATAATTTCGTTCAGCGTAATTAAGTTATCTTGCTAAATGTAAATTCAGTATGGATGTTCATGTTGTGCTATAGCAACTATCCTCTATCAGTGAAAAAAAAAGTCAAACATACAACTGAGAAATATTTATTTTTTGAGCAGCGTGGCGGACAGGAGAACACAATTGGCCAATCAAAAACGATATCGTGTATAACATCGCATTGCGGTAATTATCACGGTTAAACAGTTTTTGTTCGTGCAATGTTTAGAACACACAAATATCGAATTCATTTCATTATAGACGCTTCAGAGTTGCACAAATATACGCACGTAATTTGCCATTTTGACGTAGCAAAAAATACAAGGTTTTAATGTTAAAATTTGTTGGGTGATTCTAAAAATGCGTAGTTTTTAAAATTTTACATAATTATGCTTATTTTTGTCTCTGCATGCTCCAAGGCTCTCCTATATATAATTAATATATGATTCATGTCTCCACAAACTGTTTTTATCCCTTGTTCATCAAACCAGGTACCCGCGACCCCATGCAGGCACTGTGCTCGGGCACGAGCACTGACTGAAGTGAAAACGAAAGCCCTGCATTTAAATTTGTTTAGATTCAGCGGTGTTCTAGTTTAGACATGTATAAGGGCAAGTGTTGTCTCGTCCAACCATTTCATGTCTCTCATTTTGTCGCGACTTATCTTACAGAGAGAGACTGAAGTCACTTAAATATAAGGAAGTAGGAAGAATAATGTCCAAGACCATGCAGGTTTTTCAATCAATTTCAATTTCGTTTAATTTCGACGTGCCTTCGAGAGAGACTTGATCCAAGTCTATATATACTACCGCGCAGGTTTGTAATATCTCTTTTGGGTTTTTTTAACGGAATCGCCGCATAATCAAACAAATAGGTCCCATGGGTGTCGCCATAGGATTTGATGACGTAAAATAGTCGCACTTATTACTCCAGAACAATATGGTTTTATTTTTTCCAAAAGGATAAAAAGCAAATATTTTGCGGAACCAAATGATGATGTTCACTTTGTCTTTAGTATCTGTTCAGATAATTAATCGGTCGTATATCCAACTATTCTCTTATAGTTTTATTACAAATGCAGCCTTAATTTTGCTGTATATATGTACATGCTTTAATCTTTTGTCGTACTACAAGCCCGCCAGGAATTGGGAATTGGCCTCATCGTCAGAAATAAGTTAAAATTATCATTAGGTTCTAAGCTAGCACGCTGTCTAAAACAGCTGTTACACTGTGAAATTTTTTGTGCAACTTGTATGCCAACAGCGTTAACTCAATTGTTACGAAACAAGTCGCATTCGCCATTGTTTCATGTGACATACTGTGTCAATGTTTTGGATCCTCGCAACTCTGCATTCGTTAGGCATATGTCACAACAAGTTGCACTCTAGCTCAGACAAGACCGACTCATTGTTCTAATATATATAAACGGCGACCTTAACACTATTCTAAACAGATTCACACAGTGCCGGATTAACCTTCCCAGGGCTGGGGACAAAAATATTTTAGGGCTGGTCACATGCAAAATGAGAGCCATCCCCGGAGTATCAGCGGAGGTTCGTACTTCGGCTGCCTCAGGTGCGACTCCCCTCCCGCTTTCAAACAGAAGGGGGGAGGGGGGGGGCGTGGTTGAGCTAGCGTGTGATTTTCTCAGGCTAGTACGTTCGGACTTTCAAAGAGAATGCATGATTTTTTTATTCACTCATTTTTTTGGGCCGGTCTGAATCTGGGGCAGGGGAAAATGCCCCCTTTGCCCCATAGGTAATCCGCCACTAGATTCACACCGATCTATTTAAGCTACGGTTACACACACCGATTTGTGTCGCCAATTTGTGTCACGAGGTATTGCGAGATAAATTGGTCACCCGGCTACACACATCAATTTATGTTGAAGAAAAATCAAGTATTAAAACAAACCAAGGATGGCTGCAACACAAATCGGTGACAGGTATGTTACACTTGTCCATTTGTGCGGTGTTGCAGATTTTCGTTGCAAGTTTTTGATCCCCTATCAGAAACTTGCAATGTTTCAGCAACGCATAAATCTGCGTCGACAGGGTATGTTACACACACCGATTTATCTCGCAATGCATATGCCGTTGCGACACAAATTGACGACATAAATCGATGCATGTGTGTAACCGTAGCTTTAAGACTAGAAACTTCCAAAAACTTCGGTTTTCGTAGATTTTGTAAACAGAACTTAGCAACAATGCGTACTATTTCATGTATTTCAGATGCCCATATATATATAAGCCATAAAATTTAAAAGTGTTTACACAAAGTTTAATTAAAGTTCATCGTGCAATTATATTGTCAATTTATAGTTGACACAAGCTGGGAGATCGAAAAGATTTGCATACAGTTTTTTAGTGAAATTCATTAAAATAATACGCATCGCTGATTATGGTTATACTATAAGTTTTGACACATGTGGAATATACCAATCATGATTGCATGTATTCAAGAGAGAGTATACTATACCAACGTCGATATATGGCTGATCATGAGATTCTGCACGTACTTGATCATAACTAACGGAATATAAAAAGATAACCTGATCAATTATGCATAATTAACCATTGGTAAAAAAGTTTGCAAAATACGTATGTATACAAAAGCTACTTTTAATTGTATCAGGCTGTAGACTGTTGAAAAAATATTTGCCTAACACATCAACTATACACTGGCAATAGAGGGAAGCATGAATAACTAAAATACCAATATCGTCTAAGCGATGACCGTGTTTTAATTTAGTAAAATTCACAATATTATACACGCACAACAGTATCGGTATATATATAATTGGGCTATAAGTATAACTGAACTTGATTAATCCCGACCACCAGGAACGCCGAAAAATATCATGAGCCTCATCAGATAAACGTTTTTACTACAATTGTCTAGCGTTTGAGCGTATGCATAGTTTCTATTTTAAAGCTTTTCTGCCGACGAGTCACGATTTCTTCACAAAATAGTTAGGAGTCCATGTAGTCATAAAAACGAAAAATTAAACGCAAGCATGCATGCATGCATGCCTTAAGCCCGGTTGCTATATATATATATAGTATATAGTATATAGTATAGTATATAAGGCCGACGTTAATTATTTAACAAACCACAAACCTTAGTGCTTTTCCTTTTTTTCAAATCAGTCCAATATCACTCCACGCAGATCTACGGTAGAATGGCCTGATTTCAATACTGACTCGGATTTAACACGAAATTCAACTGTGATCGGTGAACTGAAGCTGACCCAGTAGTTTAATCGACGATCGTGAGAATATATAGATATATGGGTCTTATAAATTATTAGAGTAAACCTCTGTGAGTAAACCAAATAACAAAATGTCAGTTTAGGATAAACTGTAATCAAATTGTGTGGTTACGTAGCTTGGAAAAGCCGCAGAAAAAACCGAGAAACCAATAACCATAACGAGGTAGATCTTGGTGGTACAAGTTCACAGTACGCGGCTAACACAACTGGCGCAACCTGAGTCCGACTCACCTGACCCATTTATATACGGCGTTTTTGCCGGCTTGTATAAGACGAACATAAGTCTTTGTATATATAATATTTATATAGTCACGAACCCAACAAGTCAAGAACTAGTACTGGAGCAGGCTAGCCATGGCATGTTTGTGGGCAGCATGCCAGCATGGATTCTTGAATTCTAAAATATATATTAATCTATATTGCACATAGTCAGTAGAATATATGTTTCATTCGTTTGCTTGTCCCTAAAGCCGCTAATTATACAATCTTTCTAAACTTTATAAGTCATACAAGTGTAATACTGATAGAGTGGCATGCCATCACTAAATGTCTCTCAAAGCCGTATTAGCTAATCAGAGAACATTCAGGAATCACTGAATAGTTATACTCTTCAGTGTCTACTCATAGTCTACAGAACTGAAAACTGTACACTCACCTTGTACTAAAACGTGTTACTATATGTTTGGGCTTCACAAATCGCTCTCTCCCGGGCTTTATACCGTTTCTCAGGCACGATCAGGAAGATCTTAATTGTGTCTCACAACAACACGTACCCCGTCAATCAGCGTGCCTTAATGCATCGCTACCCAAGGATAAAGACTGTTTACCATTTCAACATATGCATGCATCAGTTTTACTTTTAATCCTTATATACGCTCCCCCTATATATATAGAAAACTGATGTAAATGACACAGGTTGCTCTGCTAACAGCGCAAAATTAAACATATACGGTGGTTTTGAGAAAGAAATATCAGAGAACGAGGAGGATTTTCAAACTCTGTAAGGATTAAGGACATTGTAACGAATTTGTAATTCAAATAAGTCATAAGATTCTGCATGAACATTCTTGACAACAATGTACAGGCAGCGAAGCGAAAACAGTGACTTCGCGATACCTGTTTTCGCTGCCAAGTTTCACACACTCTGGGACTCTGTGTTGGCACTGCCAACGATGTGATGAAGCTGAGATTTGCTCCTATATATATCACTGAAGTGTATTGTATTGTGTTGAACAGTTCAACGCATATCCTACACTTGCCTTAGCAAGAAACTTTTAATGGGAACAGATTGCTCCGGTATCCCGGCAGTGTCGCAGTCACATCGACGGCGGCATGCACTAGAAAAGTTGAATTTGGTTCAACTTTCAACGTTCCTGTGGTGACGCCGACCTACGAATTTTTTATGGAAACGTCTCTCTAAAGTCTAAAGCCTGGTTTCCATTATAGTTGTAATTGTTGTATGTAATTCAGTCGCCGACTGTCGCCGATCAAGGCTTACAGCAATTACGATTTAATGGAAACGCGAGTTGTAATTGTTGTAATGCAATCGATCGCGGATCGGCGACTGTTGTAGAAGTTGAACTCGGTTCAACACAGTCGCCGATGCAACAACAGTTAATGGAAACATATCAATCGCCGACAGTCGGCGACTTTTCGCTAGGGTTTTGCAACCTAAAATACCAAATTTATTACAAAAACCAGCCAAGTCCTTTCAAAAAAATCTCGATTTTGTTAAAGAAGTCTACCAAATGACTAAGTGGAAGACTTGAACGCAAAACTCTGAACTCAACGTTCGCGAATGTCCTCAAACGTTCACGAAACATGAGACTCAAAGCGGCAACATTACTGCACTTGTAAATACTGCATGCTATATTGTGATATATCCTGTAACTGTAAGAGTGATTACAAACAAACTTTTAGTCTTCCCGATTTATTTTGAATACCATATTTAACTCATTTTAGCATTTTAAAAACTGAGAAGTCCTGAGTTCGACGGAATCGTCAATTTGAATTACAACAATTACAACTATATGGAAATACGACTGTTGTGAAATATCGCAAGCAATCGCCGATCAATCGCCGACTGAATTACAACAATTACAACTATATGGAATTAACATCATGTGATCAGTGTTAGCCAATCGAAATATGTGTATCAGGATAAATGTTGATTAGCTAAAACATAATCAGTCAGAAAAAGCTAACACAATCTGTATGTGTGAAACTTTATTAGAAATTCCCATATTGTACCAAATACTTACAACACAAATGTAGTTAATTACCTATAAAAGTATTCTCGATCTTGGAGTTCTAGCTCGCGAAAAAGAGTATGATATTCACCATATTCCTGTCTTTGCAGAAATATTTCCCTTACCCAAAATTTATGCTTGCGTTTTGCCTTACATTTCCTCTGACGATACCTTGTGGTATAGAGGTAACAGCTTAACTTGGTAGAGCAACAACAACCGTTTGTTCACGGAAAATTAAGTTACTACACGTCTACATGTACACTAGAAAACTTAGCGTGTTGTAAGCGTGTTTTAAAAACATCGATGTGTGTTCCAAAGACACGTAGGCGTGTTCTAAATACACGTAAGCGTGTTGTTGGCGTGTTGCGATATGTTAGACGTGTTGTGCCGTGTTGTAACAACACGTCGCCAGAACACACTAACGTGTTGTTATAAGCGAATATCCGTTACAACACGCCTTCAACACGCCTTGCTACACACAAAACGTGTTGCAAACCAGTCCAAAACACGCTGACGTGTAAAAAGTCAGACATTTTGTAACACACTATGCGTCATTCTCGTTCCCAGATCCCCTACTTTTCTTAGCGCGGCCGCACGAAAATTCTTAGGGCTCTGTGGAGACATGGATTCCGGATGTCCTAGATTTTAGGACATCCGGGACTCCAGAGGCAGGTTTCACAATTACCTTGGTAATCCGGGCATATTTTTGCATGGAAGAAGACAACCTCGTACCCAGGGCCTTCTGAAAATGGCGAGGCGGAGAGAAGACCCTGGCAAAGGCTGGTCACGTGACACCAATAATTTTGGAATATTTTGATGAGTGACTCACACCGTACAGGGGGGCGCGGTACAGTCACTGATGAACAGAGTATAGTTGGCCTATTCAGCGAACTATTTCATGGGAACTCAAGAATAACCAAACCGTACAAATAACAAGACATTATCTTAACAAATTTATCAAATCAGTTAGTAAGAAGCGTCTACACTACAACATATTTGCTTTATTATGCAAGCAAGAAGTGTTTAAAATTTCGGTTTCTGGACTTTCCGAATCTAATTTTAAAAGTTTAGAAATATACGGCAAAGTCAAAATCTTCAGTGCTGATCTATAATATGTTCGTCGATCGTAGTATGGTAGTTGATCGAATATTTGTATTAAAGTACAACCTCAAAGTCAAAGTCAACGAGGACAGCAGATTCGAATATACCATTTGAATATCAAATCGACAGACACAACAATTAAATTTCCACAAATCCCAAACGTGTGGACAAGAAACATAAATGTGCTATACTGGACAGTAAATAAACTTCCAACAATCAACAGCATTCGAATATTTTAAGGGCCTGCCCGCAGGCTATTTAAGTGTATGTAAATGTAGCAGTACCTGTACCGCAGTAGTTCTATTGAAAGCGGGTTTCTGTTAAACTGTTTATGATCGTTCGTCGCCTTCGCCTTTCTTTCTGAGTTTCTGACGATTGACGGCAACAAATATGAAATATCCAGCAAATGTCGTAAATTTTGAAATAGATCTAATTTACCACTCGAATTTAACATTACAGGACTTGCAGCAACCTTCTACGTTTATAAAAGAACCGAATCAACCGCTCCCCCCAGGACGGGCGAAGCTCAAATTATCCACGTGACCAAATACTCCAGGAATCTTGGAGTATTTTGGAATCACGTGACCAGCCTTTGCCAGGGTCTTCTCATCTCGCCATTTTGAAAGCAGATAAGACCCTGGGTACGAGGTTGGGAAGAAGATGGGCAATAACTTCAGAACTAGACATTGTTGAAATACATCGTGTAGGTATGTTGTTAAAAATTTCATACGGTTTCATTTGCCATACTGTTCAAGTTTCTGCGTTTTGTGTAACGTTTTAAAATGTCCAAAATGTTCGCATCATTGCTCGTCAATAATAGTAGAAAATAGGATCTCAATAATGTTGTTTTCGAATATTGTTTTTAAAATACTTAACATATATCCTTGAGCTATATATCAAACAGAAGATAATGTAAAATGCTATTTGTGGTAGAACTTTCAAGTTTCTAAATAAAAGGAAAATATTTTAAAAATGAGTAAACGTTGTTATTTTGGTCTTACCTTGACGTATAAATTTTTTAAGTTTGTTGTTTTGCTTTTGTGCAGTTTTAGTGTTTTGTACTATCTATAACTTTTGAAAATCTTTGGTTTAAAATGTTTCAGAAGTTCATACCTAAAGTATTTTGGAAGTTACGGATAATTTAAAACACCAAAACTGCACTAATGCAAACAAGTTTGGCCAGCCGTAAAACAAAGGCTCAAAGCTAACAAATCACCACAGGCCAGACCAAATGGAAAACGTTTTCCTATTTCTAAACACTTCTTTTTCAGCTAGCCGCGGAAACTTGAAATTTCTGCCACAAATACCGGTAACATTTTATAGTATCTTCTGTTTGATATATAGCTCAAAGATGTGAGTTCAGTATTTCAAAAACAATAGAGATGAGCCGATTACGAAAATTGCCGATTACTGAAGCCGATTATTTGGTGGCCGATTAATACAAATAATCGGCCGATTAATCGGCATATGCCGATTAGTGCTATACGTTGCTGGTCATCAGGCCCTGCGCAGTTTTGCAATGTTGTAGGGATTGCTAAATTGCAACAAGACTTGTGAAATATAACAGAAATTTGTTTGCGTGTTTTGAGAATCGATTTCGTTTTGTTTGTCCGACTTTCAGTTTTATAAATCGGTATGCGCCAGGGACGTACGCGGCTCCCCCCCTTTTGATATAAAACAACAGACATGTAACTGCAAAACTGATGCAATATGCCATTGTGTCAGGAAATAAAATGTAAACAGTGTATTCAATCTACTGAGTGTATGCATTTTGAGTATCTGTGTGACGTTTGCATGTTTTGAGTATTTTATATGACGTTTTTTAACCTTTAGAGTCTATAAAATCTTCCTCCAAAAGCCAGGAAATGGCATTTCAGCGACTTCCGATTTCAAAATTTCCTGGGGGAGCATATCCCCGGACCCCCCTAAAAATTTATTTTGACTTCGGCTCCCCCCCCTTTCAGAATCCTGGCTACGTGCCTGGTATGCGCTACGCTATTAGTATTTGCAATGGCAAATTGTGATGTAAAAACAAAATATCCGCTTTACTGTGGTGCTACCTGTTTCGTTTGTCCGTGGAAATGTTCCCTGCCTCGCTAAACACACGCTCTGAATAAACACTTGAATTGGGAGGCTCAGATACTTCAGCACAACTTTAAACAACGTTGGGATAAACAAGTTTCTTTGCTTGCCACCAAACATAAGGGCAGTGCTTGCAATGGCTGTAGCGGAAGGGCGAGAACGCCGTCGATCTCTTCTTCAACTTTGTGACTGGCGTTGGAAGTGCTGTCGCTTGACCCAACAATCTCGTCGAAGCAAGACCGTAGGTCTTGATGAGGTTCAGTGCTGCAGCTCTTTTCCTGGGTTGATATGTTCTCGGTCGTGACTACCTCAACCGGTGAAGATCCTTTGCCATTTTCTCGTGTTGGTTTTAAAATTTAAACTTTTAAAAGCGTTTCACAAATCTTTTGACAGACTAGGGTTCCGAAGTTCCGGTTCATTGTTTCCGAAGTTGGCGACAAACATTGCAACTTTGTTTTGATGCTCGCTATTTGATCGGCTGCTATACGTAACAAATTTTGCGGAGTTCGTAAACTTTGTGGCAAACGTCTGACTGCGGAACTCTTCCGTCAAGAGTTATGTGAAACGCTCTGTAATCATTGTGAAATAAGGACTATTGTGTTTTGGCTTATGCAGTTACGGACTTATGGTGTGTGTTTGCGTCGTTCAAGAAAAGCTTTATTTGAGACATGCACCGATTATTTTGCCGATTACTCAAAATAATCGGCCGATTACCGATTATTTTAAATTGGCCGATTAATCGGCTTTGCCGATTAGTTTCCGATTAATCGGCTCATCTCTAAAAAACAATATGTAATCCGAAATTCTGTAGCACTTGTCAGTGAAGAAGTCCATTTCCCATTATTATTTGACGAGCAATGCCAATGGTGCAAACATTTTGGACATCTATAGAACGTTACCCAGAACGCAAAAACTTGAAGTATTCATGAAACGAAAGCTTATAAAATTTCTAACAACATACCTACACGATGTATTTCAACAATGCGTAGTTCGGAAGTTATTAGCCATCTTCTTCCATTGAATAGGAAAGGGCCTAGGATAGCCAATCACGTTATGACCCAAGTCTGTGTCTCCAGAGCCCTAAGAATTTTCGTGCGGCCGCGCTAAGAAAAGTAGGGGATCTGGGAACGAGAATGACTATGCCATTTCAACTCTGACTGTTATACACTTTGGTGCGTGTGAAAAGGGAAACATTTTTAACACTATCGGGGAAAGGGGTAGGGACAGTAAGTAGCTCGACCAATCAAATGCGAGAGCAGATTGCCGCCAAAAGGAAGTTTTCGAAAGAGATTTTCAAGTTCAACACTCGAAGAAGAAGGCCGAGGAAACGACGAGAGCTACTAGTATTCCTTTCAATTTTAATGTCAGGAAAGCTACGCGGAGGAAGAAACAACAGCGCGCTGGAACAGTGCAAGCAGTTTTACGTATACGAGAGATTTTTTGATGTTTATCTGTCAAGATAAAACTGGTTTCTGTAGAGAAATGCCCCGAAGTAGAGTCCTGACAAGCCGCCATGTTTTGAAAGTGAAGACGAAAAAGCAAGACATCGCAAGTAACACCAGACGTCGTCGACTCTAGCCTAAAACTATAGTTTAAGGTACTGTACTTGACTAGAGTTAATCCTAAGTAATTTCCTTGCTTCTGTACTTTTATTTAGTGGAAAAATTTCTAAAATTTGAACCGGCATTTTATAGCCATTTTACTCTCAACTTATATTAACTCGTATTTACTGCTTTTGTGCGGTTGGAACTTGACAGCAAACTTTTTTGTCGTTCGTTTTGATAGTTTGATAGTTAGATGGCTCATGCTGCTAAACCAATAAACTACTATGTATTATTTTTCGGAAACAAACATTTTACTATTTAAGCTTAAATATTGTAATGACTGGATTTCATCTTCAAAACATAAAGCTTACCAAGTATTAAATATAGCCAATCAATATTTGTAACCAAACAATTGTAATTTTTTTATAGTATCCTAGTTTATTAATATTTCAAAGTTTAATTTTATAATTAATTGTTCTTCAGTTCAAATCAGAAGTGGATCATGCTTATTTGATGACTGAAGTGGTCTGAGTACATCTCCCTCACATTGTGGTTTTTATTCATGCACAATTACTGAATTACAAGTGAGTACATATTAATTTTGTGTTGCATGAAAATTGTTTGTAAATAATTATTCTTTGCAATTCTTATTTAATTTAATTATTGCATATATGCTAAGAACTTGTGTACATTTTTGGCTCGAAACAATGTTTAGCACTATTCACTAATGCCAGTCAAATGGTGTATATTTCTACAGACTCTGGTTTAAGGTGTAAAAAATTTAACTTTTGTGGATGATATCATCTTAATTTTCATCGATAATTAGATGAAAAGGAAACTACACGGGGGCACCCCGTACGGAAATGGCAGCGCTGCATGGTAACTGCATTTTGACTTTTTCTTGACTGTAAATCCGCTGCAGATGCGCTGCAGATGCGCTGCACAGTATGCGCTGCACTTTTTGTCGATATTGAATGCAACTGCAGCGCATTGATATAGATCTACACAAAAATAAAGCGCTGCATATGCGCTGCAATTTGACTTCAGCGCTGCATTTTCACTGCATTTTGACTTCAGTAATCAGTACTGCATTTGCGCTGTATTTTGACTTACAAGTTTGATTATATTATAGCCTTTAGCACCTCTGTTGTATGTCAGTCGGCTTCAGTAGCTGTCAACTTTTAGGCATCTTCTTAAGAACAGAACAAATAATGAACAAATTGTTGGCTATGAAAGAAGCAAGAATAAAGCAACTATAGAAAAAACTAATTGACCTCGACTATTATTCGAAGTGCATGCCCGCAATTGCCTTCGGTTTACTAGCCGCTTCAACGGTAGTTCAGAGCATCGGATTTAGGAAGCCAGCTGTGGGATATTTTGAGTCTCAGCCGTTGTCAGCAAGTAGAGTTTTCTTTACTTGCCCAGTAGTTGCTTTATACTGTTGCGTTAATATGTCTTGACCTTATAATACTAATTTTTTCCAAATTCTCAATTCTCAATTATATTAAAGACACGCGCATCACAAAACCAAGTCACAGAACCATCAGAACGTATTCTATTATTAATATCAGTGTTCGCGTTTTACTGAGACAATCAGACAGAGCATTTGAACAAACTCCATTAAACGTTTATAGTGTTAAACACGAAAACGCGACTACATACAGACAAAACTTTACCTCTGAATGGCGCCGATTGTCCTATTGTTTATTGTGCTTCTTTGTAAACATTTAAGAGAATATCAGCAGAGTGAGAGCTGCAGCTTTAAATGCAAGTACCAGCGCCCTTCTCCTTCTTTCTTTAAGACATTCACCAAACAAGTTCAGTTGAATCCCCAAGACTCAAGAGAAGCAGTTAACGCGCAAACGATCAACGGCTTTATCTTTACGCACAATATTTAAATGTTCAAGTGCAGGCGCCAAAAATGCTGTCAGTTGACACTTGACCAGATAACGATATTGAATTACTCATTATTGTAGCAAGCATCTCTGACGGGTATAGTATATTTTATTTAGTCTTCTGCTTTATAGATATTATTGGGTTAGTTAGATTGCAGATGCGACAACTGCTACTGCTACAAGTCTCAGAACGTCCTTAAATAATATTCAATGGTAATAATTGTTTGAAAGAGATTAAGTTATCTTCTGGCATCAGCAAAGTATTTTTGCTATTTCCTGCCAAGGTTCGAGGCTATCTTGGCGATAAAACTGTAAAAGCTGCATGAGCTACATCAGACAACTGTAAAAAGCAATTCAAAAGCATTTCTCATCAGTTTACCATTTGCACAAAACGGCTCATTCTTTGCTCCAAATTACGGTAGGTTTCAGGTTCTTGAACAGCGACTCGCTGCGAGAGCTATATAGTTTATTAGTATTGACTCATTGCGTAAAATTTAAAAATTAAACGAGACTTATTATAGACCTTTTAAAGACCTTGTAAGACAAAGCGTTTTCGTTAACCGATTTAATAAATTCTCTACAGTTTTGCTAGGATAAGCGCGCGGTGCGTGATGGCGTTTTGCATGTTGTGAAACACGTCTGCGGCACCAAGTAAATTATGTAAGTCGATCAGTATCGAACATGCAGCGCAAGATCGCAACTTTGTGTTGCAGATTAGCTGCATATTGAATGCACACCGAATTTGAAAACTTTGTTTGACTGCGCATTCAATGTGCAGCGCTTTGCGTAAGTGATTTCCTCAATTTGTAATGCAGACGCGCTGCAGTTTAAATGCATTTTGACTTGCAGTCAAGAAAAATTACATCTGCAGCTATTCTGCAGCGCTGCCATTTCGGTACGGGACCACATTGAGTGGGTGTCTCCCCCAAACTATCTTTTTTTGAAAATTAGGGTGGGTTATGTGCGCAATACTAAAAAAATGTAAATATAAAAATATGGGGTCACTATCATGACTTAAATTAAATAATTATAACTATAAAAATATGGGGTTACTACTTAATGTGGGATATCTCCCCCAAAATGATATTTTTGGAAAGACTGCACATTTATGTATATATATATATAGTGACCCCATATTTTTATAGTTATACATGTAATTATTTAAGTCCTGCAGGTGACCCCATATTTTTATATTTTATATTTACACTTTTTTAGTATTGGGGAGATACCCTGCACCCTAATTTTGCAAAAAATATAGTTTTGTGGATACCACTCAATGGGTCATTCCAAAAAAGATCCATACCTCCCCCACAGAGGAAATTTGTGCCATCCAGGGAGGGGAGGGGAGGGGGATAAATCTACTGATAATAGTAAAATGTACCAGGACATCTGAAGGGGGGAGGGGGTCAACTTCACATTTCCTCCGTGGGGGAGGTGTGGATGTTTTCTGGAATGACCCAATGTCAGGTGACCCATATAGTTTCCTTTTCATCTTATTTTTTTATTTTATTTTATTTCTATATTAACTGGTGAAAATGAAGATCATACGTGATGGTGGCCAGACAGTCTGTACTAATGTGATCATCATTTTCACCAGTTAATCAGCACAAATATGCAGACTGCGTGTAAATAGACAATATATCAATATAGAGAGAGTTTAAGTAGGCTGCCTGGTTTCAAACCATGCGTATATGTACCATATGCATAGAGTTTTGTGTTTGTCCAGGGGGGCTGAACAGGGCCTTTCAAAGAATTTTCCCATGGGGAGTCTGGGAGCATGCCTCCCCTTGGGAATTTTGAAATTTAGAGTCCCGGAAAAGTCCTGCATTCTGAGGGGTGATTTTTAAGAAGACTGAAGGTCATGAAATATCATAAAAACTAGTTAAAATACAACACATGTCAACTATTTTTCGATGTTGTGTTTACTGGGTTGTCTTATGTGTACATGGGTGCTTTTGGCTGGCAGGAATGAGGCTGTAACAGTTACTTTACTCTAACCAGTATAAAGTACCTATAATTTGTGAATGGTGGAGGGGCTGAGTTCCCCCATTAAGATTTCTCGGGGGGGGGGGGGGGGAGGATAAAGCCCCTCAGTCCTCCCCATACTCTATGCCTATGAAATGTACTCTCCGTGCATATATTATATTCTACTTTTACATGGACAAATCTTAAGGTGGCTCCATACAGTTTCTTGAAAAATGGAAAAATACAAGTTTGGGAGTTCAAAACACGTCCATAAACACGTCCATAAACAATTCGGAAAAAGAATAAAACTAAATGTTATACATAGTTAAACAATCTGACAATCAAAAACTGTTACCAAATAAATGGTTGCTATGGCAACAATGACGTTTCAAAATGGCTGCCAATTACCCTTCAAACTAATTTAATTCGAAAAAAACTTTATTTATTATTCCCCATTAATACTTCGTTTGAAGTATGAGTAAGGAATAGGCCGATTTTAAAAAAATTCTGTAAATCCAATTTTCTTAAAAAATTAACGAACATGATTTTTCCGAGAAAAAAAATTATTCATTCCACAGAATTTTTTTCAAAATCGGCCTATGCATTATTCATACTTTAAGAAAAGTTTTAATGAGAAAAAATTGGGGTCACCATCGTGTTTTTTCGAATTAAATTAGTTTGAGTGTAATTGGCAGCCATTTTGAAACGTCATTGTTGCCATAGCAACAACTGATGCTATTTATTTGGTAACAGTTTTTGATTGTCAGACTTTTAAACCATGTGTAACATTTAGTTTTATTCTTTTCCCGAAATGTTTATGCATGTATTTTGGACCCTCAAACCTGTATTTTCCCTTAAGAAAAATATTCAATTGAAAATTCCAAGAAAATTATGAACACAAAACAGGAACACTTTAATGCTTTAATGAAATACTCCTAAATCAGTGTTATTACACTATACTAGGAGGTTAGGAATGAAAAAATAAGAATGATAAACAGCTCAAAGAAAATATTTAAATAACATATTTAAGTTTTATTTACAATATTTAACATGCTGAATCCATAAATTCGTTATCATATTAAGAATTTACCAGAAATATTCACAATTTATTTTGTAGCAAATAATCAAATTTATCATGATCATTATTAACATAAGAAATGCATTAAAACTACATAAGCCTTATAAACGAACAAATTATCTAAAACATGCTCTTCCTAAAATTTGAAATTTAATGAAAAATACTAAAACTTATTACATTTAAAAGGGAAACAAAAAAATATCTTTACAAATTTAAAACATTAGTTAACAATACCATTTAAAGTTTTAAATATGTAAATTAATTAATGATTAAGTAATTAATTTACATGGTTAAATAGTACTGTTAACTAATGTATTACATTTCAAGGAAATATATTTTTGTTTCTCTTTTAAATGTTATTAGCCTCCTCCGCAGGCAACTCTCTAGTCTCTCTGCCTCTTCTGCGCGCGGGGACTAGTGGGCGAGGGAGGCTAGGGAACTGGGGAAAGGGACGCGAAAAATTCGGGTATATTTACACAGTAAAGGTTCTAACCCTACCCCAGTTGTTTGTTTTTCGTTTGTCTATTTTGCCACTCCCTACCCCTGTCAACCATGAATTATCATGCGCGAAGCTATATGCGCCATGACCTTGTCGATTTTTGGCAGGCATCTCTTCTTTTTCTCTTCCCCTCCCCCCCTTTTTTCCTTTCCTCCTCTCCCTTTCCCTCACCTTAGTCTTCCTTCCCTGACTTCCATTCGCAGCTTGAGCCTGCCGTTTCTGATTTGAGATGCCTGCGGAGGAGGCTAAAATGCTATAAGATTTAATATTTTTTACACGTATACAGTACTTATATACTGTTCATTTACACTATCTTCTTTTTGTTTGTATATAGTTTGTACTGTTCTCTCATTGGCTGGGGTACTCACTGCCTATTGATAACAGACCAGGAATCAATTTTCAAATTCAAACGATGGAAAATGCTTGTATGCCATTTAGTCACAAGTCGAACTGTCATAGGATTACTGAAACTGTGGTTGGCAGCTGACACTGTGTTTAATATCCAATATGACAAAGAAACACTTAATACTGCACTACTTCTGGAGGATGCTGTTTTTGATTGGGGATAAGTGACAAAATACTATCCGACGTATATTCCACAAGAAATTGCCCCTAAATCAACGAAGGCTGCCAGGCCAAACAAACTTCCGACATTTTACGGACGCCTAAAATTGGCAGGATTGAACTTTGACATTTGAAAGACACATCTGTCTTGCATTATGTTCCAGAACTATAGATCAGTATAAGATTAATAAATGTATATTGTTTGCCTCCATTCTGTTTTGTGTGTTTAAATTTAGAAGTAGAACACGCCTTCAAACGAAACACACCAGGTTACAACACGTCTGTGGTGCAGAACACGCCTTCGAACGAAACACATCAGGCCACAACACGTCTGTGGTGCAGAACACGCCTTCAGAGATCGGCAACACACCAAAAATGTCCGAGCTGCAACACGGCAAGTGTGTCACGCTAAAACTTGCAACACGCCAAATACAACACGCCAAACGTGTTAATTTAGAACACGCACTTTTGTCCGCTATAGTGACACGCCATTTTGGGGTGCGTGTTCTGAAAACATGATGTGTGTTACCGTAACACGTTATAGTGTGTTCTTACAACACACGTGAATTTGGAACACGTTGAAGTGTTCAACACGCTTTTAGCGTGTCAAAATTGACGTGTTGTTACAACACACTTAATGTAATGTGTTCTAGCAACACGCTTCTACACAGAACACGCTTGTATTACAACACGCTTTTAGCGTGTCAAAATTGACGTGTTGTTACAACACAATAACGTGTTCTAGCAACACGCTTCTACACAGAACACGCTTGTATTACAACACGCCAAAGCCGTGTTGAACACGCTTTTGGCGTGTCACTATAGCGGACAAAAATGCGTGTTCTTACAACACGTTTGGGTTTCTAGTGTAAGAGACCATGGATCAGGACGTTGTCGAAGCTATGCAGGTTGATATACATGTGGCGTATATATAGATAAACTAACAACTTTAATTTGTGGTTCCTTGCTACGTTGTTTCGGAAAACGTGAAAACGCTTCAGTTGACGTTGTATGTGCAACGAGGACGGTGTTGTGCATGATTATACTCTTGGGACTGTAAATTATTCCACGATTTGTTTTGGTTGAAAAATCCTATTGTACTTGGTTCTTTGTCTTCATTGTGTTCTCTAAAGCTCTTATGGAGCCTGAGCTATTATATTTTTAAAGACTTTGCTTTCCACCTGGTTTCTCAATCGCTATATGATTAGATTTAGGGCAATTCAAATTTCAATTATTTTCAAAAGAAACTGGCTATTTTCAAAAGACTGTGTCCTTTTAAGGATAATAGGCGAGTTTCATATTTACTGGGTTTACATGAGAAGGGCTAGCTCGCCTAGCCGGGCTGGCTTAATAGGCGAGTTTCAGGGTGTTGCGCGCGCATCATTTTTCAAAGAAACTGGCAAGCTCCACTCGAAGTAAACATACTGTTGAAGATAAACAAAGTAACAGTTTCTGGATGTTTAACACTGTTATTCTGTTGGTGTTGGCTTGCTAGCAAGTCTGTTTGCCATCGCTTACTTTGTGGGGAGCCCGCCAACAGCCCGCCAATTCCTTTGCAAAACGATGCGTGCGCAACACCCTGAAACTCGCCTATTGCTTGCTTGTTGTGCTAATTGCATAAATCAGTTCTGGTAAGACACGAAGTCTCATTGTTTTAAATATGAACTGCACATGAACAAGCAGAACTTGTGAATTGTTATCGAAAAAAGCTGATACAAACAAATTTTGTCGGTAGGCGAGCCAATCCCGTCAATCGTGTTTACATGGGAAAAATCCAGCCCGGGTGTGAGACTGAGATCCCGGTTACCATCATGCATATATATATTTGGTATAAATACACAGGTGATTATAGAAAATCACGCGCGCTGATTGGTCGAGCTACTTCGGATTAATTCTCGATGATCACCTACAGCGTTTGTCCAAAATGGCCGCCAGCCAAGTTGTCAATGCGATATATATATATATATATATATATATATATATATATATATATATATATATATGTGTGTGTGTTCTTCACCAACAAAACACAGTCCCACATAATTTAACTTTATTTTTAAATTTTTCTCTAAAAAATTTTTAAGAATATTTTTCTCCCAACTAAAGAACATATTTACGGCTTTAAAAAATTCTTAAAACGATTCTTTACTTAAAGCTTACAAGTCTCCACACTGCAATTATGTAAAATCAACACAAGAACAAGAAAATGAAGGTTATGCCTTCTCACTAGAAATCTGCTTTTTCATATACATATATATTTACAATTAATTTACTTTAGTGTTTAAATTTTAGAAGATACAATGGCATAAATTAACCACATGCAGCATGGGGCGACTGGGATATAAGTAACTCTCCCGTAGAAACTAGTTATAACTCTTCTTTTCTTATACTCAGGTCAATTTTCGTCATGTTCATGCAGATATTTTCCCAGTTTGTATACTGTAGTATTAATTGTCTCCCGAACTTTCGCTGGATATATCTGAACAGATCATCATAGGCACTGATTGTTTCTCGTCCAAATTCAGTTTAATTTTTTCTAGTCGTGTTAAAATACTGTTATAATCAAAGTTGCCTCTTTTATCGCCAAAGGGATCCTAAAACAAGGGATTAAACAAATTATCTTCAAGTACAACTTGATCATTATTGCTACAACCAGGGGTTGAAGCTGAGTATTTGAGCTTCTCAAATCGTGAATAATTCATGAGCTAATTAGCCAATCAAAAACACGTATTTCGTCACGTGCGTGAGTTGCGAAACCCCGGTAATAAACGAAAAATTGAATTAATAATTAGGAAATTAGATAATAAACGCTTTAAACAATAAAAAGCGCACATTACAACATTTCGAAATTATAAAAACAGTCAAAACAAAGAAAACTGTATTATTACCAATTATAAATGCAAAACTCAACACAGAAACCAATTAAGTTAGGTTATATAATAGCACGCCATCTAATTAGGGAATTCTACAACAATAGACTATCGTCAACTGAGAAGTTATTTCATAAACTCGTGGCTCGCGTTTTACCAGGGTTTCCAAACACTTGAGAACAATTGAATTCACTCGACTGTTCACCGCGCGATTTTCATAATTGTTCTCTCGAGTTTGTAAAACGCTCAAGACAACAAAAACCACTCGGCCGTACCGGCCTCGTGTTTTCATTGCTTTTTGTGTTTTACAAACTCTCGAGAACAATTATAAAAATCGCTTGGTGAACAGCCTCGTGAATTCAATTGTTCTCGCGTGTTTGGAAACCCTGGTAAAAGTTAAACACTCGCACTCGTTTATGAAATATTACTTCGTGAACGGCTACCAAACGTCTGTACATTATATACACCTGGTTCGCAAGCGTACCACATGCACTACATGCATGGATGTATGTCATATCTACGTATTCTTGGTTTGCACTTGACGCCATGGCGGCCATGTTGGAGGAACTTTAACAAAAGAATCTCATTATCAGCTATTGTATTTGGAGTATGTTTTCCTCCAACATGGCTGCCGTATCTTTGTCTTCTCAATCTCAAGGGATTCATTGCAAACCACCAATATACAGTGTGTATAAAAAAACCACCAATATACAGTGCACCAATATATCATTGCAAACCACCAATATACAGTGTGTATAAAAAAAACCTGGAACCCTTAGAAAAGGAATTAGTATTCTTTTAAAACAACATATTGTAGTTTGAAAGCCCTAAAAGCGCTGCGTTATAAATTAATCAGCACATAAGTTAAACAGTAAGAGAAAAAGCTTTTAAATATACTTTCACCTACTTGGATGGGTGACCGTCTGGGAATTAGAACCTCCTTCTCGAGCTTGGACTATGTGAGTAGAGTTTAGTTCGTCTGGCTCTCTTGTGCTTCGAGGGTCTTTCACCGGCTTCTCCTGGGATCATTCACATCTTCTGGAATAGGACTGGCGCCCACCCCTGCCTTAGGGTAGTAGCCGAAGAAAGAGCAGTCTTCTGGCTACCTCTGACTATGCATACACTTCAAGTTATCTTATTTCCCAGGTGTATAAGACCGTGTTTTTTACGCATCTGTGGCTCAAAGGTGTTTAGGGCTTTCAAACTACTACAATAGGTTGTTTGAATATCATCTCAACTACATAATCTCAACTACATATCATATACAAACGTTAGGAAGCACATGACTACAGGAAATTGGCAACTTCAGCTCTCCATCCGAACCACAGCTCATTGGTTAGAGCGTCTAAATTGCACAATTCAACACCTGTCTGGGCTGAGTAATTGAGCTTGATGGAGGTCTATACCAAACGTCTGTTATATTACACCAAGCTCGCAAACGTACATGTATTGCTGGTGTGCATCTTTACCGTCACGCCTTTAAAAACGTATTCTTTCATTACTTGACAAGAAACATTTTCATTCTGGGTGTTCTCCGTACTCATTTCAAAATATTTACATGGAATTTTTAGTTCATAGTGTACCACAAGTCGTTGGAAATGTGAAAACTTTCCATTGCAGAATTGGCCGCCATTTTGAATTTTATTGTCAACATCGTTCCCAGGGCCTTGGGAGCAGTACAACTAATAAAATAATTGTACTGCAGTACAATTAATAAAATAATTGTACTCCTCTCAACCAATCAGAATGCAGTAATTTTGTCACGCATATAATAATTAATTATTATAATTAAAATTATTTTAATCCTCTCTTAATTTCAGATATATTTCGTATACATGTCTTCAAAGAAGTTGTTTTTTTTATTTCTTGAAAATGAAAACAATCTTTAATTTCAAAAAGACTGTAATCTTGAACTAAGTAGGTTAGTTCCCTCAGTAACTGACGTACGAGTTACTTTGGGTTCGGCAAGTAACCTATACTCAGTTCACTATCACCTTGGTTTTCTTTGATGTACCGTGGCTATTTATTTGTAATAATTACTCCCAACCACATATAAATAGAGAATAATACATGGATGCGCGGAAATATGAAATTTATTTCGAGTGTTAACTACGATATATAAATTTCAGATTTCCAAGCATTCATGTATTGTTCTGTTTATTAAATAAGAAATAGTCCTATTGCCCCACAAAAAAAGAGCAGTAAACTCTAATAACTGATGTAGTTTGGTCAGGAGGTTCCCTACTAAAACTGAGATACTAAGTTAGTTATCCACAGAGGTTGTCTAAAAACACTTCAGTCGCGATGATAAATCCTTTATCACATTCGTGACCATTGATTAACCATTATTTTCCCAAGCACACAGAAGTAAGAGTTAATGCCCCAGGCTAATATATATTAGCCTAGGGCAATTAACTTGATTTATGCGTGGTTGGAAGTACAGTAATTATTGGAATTTTCCTTCGGATTAAAACAAGAGTTTGATAGGTTATGCAAATTATAGGGTGGCAGGCAAGTGCTTACACGATGCCTGCCATCTACACTGTGTTTGTGTTATGCTTGAGTGGTAAGATTTACGTAAGAAGGAAAATGATTTTCCTTCGGACGAATGTAGTGAGGGAGAAGGAAAAAATAAACAACCGCGGTACATCAAAGAAAACTGAGATGATCGTGAACTAATATAGGATTAATTATAAAATAACGTATAAAAAATAACTAACTCCAAGGATGAAATCTGAAATACATGCAATGCAAACATGACATAATACTTTATTTAATAAAATACGTGTATATTAGTCTGTACATACCTGCATCCGTTGTCCATTTAACGCTGAGTTTTCTTTAGCAACCGACACATAATAATCATAAAACTCTGGAAAAGATTTATCCATGACATCCCTAAAAATTAAATTTGAGACATTTCTATTGTTTACTGAAACTGCTCCCTGCTTACCCTAATATTCTTTACAGGCAGGCAGGCACCATCACACACAGACATCGAGACACGCACGCACGCACGCACGCACGCACGCACGCACGCACGCACACACACACACACACAATACACAGGCACAGGCACAGGCACAGGCACAGGCACAGGCACAGGCACAGGCACAGGCACAGGCACAGGCACAGGCACAGGCACAGGCACAGGCACAGACACAGACACAGACACAGACACAGACACAGACACAGACACAGACACAGACAGGTGTGCACACAGACACACACTGACAGTCATCATCACACACAGACGCACACGCGCACACACACACACACACACACACACACACACACACACACACACACACACAGAGTCAAAAAAGTACAGTACTCCTTGCTAACGCTTCTAGTTTTACTGCGTTCTGTGCACAATCACTCACCTTAAAGCTGGATCGCACGAAGTCTGTCCTTCCAGCATATCACACACAGCCACTCGTAACGTCTCGTGTTTTATACAATCATTATATTTATTACTATCACCTACTTGTCTTTCCTGCAAAGATACATATTATAAGATTGTAACTACTGTATTAACAATGTAGACAAAAAAATGATACATGTACAAAAAAATATTTTCATGCACATGTTATGGACTTTAGGGAAACAATGATGGGACAACTACAAGTGGAATTTTTATGAGTGCCAAGTCGCCAGTGCTTTAAACATTTCCATATGTTGCAGGGTTTTTCACATGATGAATAAAATCGTTTACCAGAGGAGGCCGGGGTAGGCCCCACCAGTAAAATATTTTCGAAAAGCGCAGGCTAATTAGGTCTGGAATGGAGCAAAAGCAAAAGCACATTAAAAATGGCTGAGTTAGACTGTACAGTATACACAGTATGTATCGGCAGAATGTAGAGGTTACAACAATTACAACAAGAAAAACTCTTGCTGAAGTAAGCTGAACATACAGGCTATTGCTGAAGTGCCTAACTGACGTGGCAATAGAAGCCTTCCTAAAATATCGTTGCAATATATATTTCCTCAAGTTGATCAATTCATTCGGTGAAAATTATTGCTAACTTCCTGCTTTTAATTTGATTGGTTTCTGGTTTTTAAACAACCAATAAGAAACAGGATTATTTGGCAAGCACCAATCAAATTCAAAACAGGAAGTTACTTGTTAACAAATCTTATCAAATGCATTGTTCAACTTGAGGAATATATTGCAACAATATTTTTAGGAACGCTTCTATAGGCGAGTTTCAGGGTGTTGCGCGCGCATCATATTTCAAAAAAGCTGTAAGCTCCACTCAAAGTAAACATACTGTTTAAAATAAACAAAGTGTAGATACAGTTTGTGGATATAAAACATTGTTATTCTGCTGTTGTTGGCTCGCTAGCAAGTCTGTTTGCCATTCCTTACTTTGTGGGGAGCCCGCCAAGAGCCCGCCAATTTCTTTCCAAAACGATGCGCACGCAACACCCTGAAACTCGTCTATTGCCACGACAGTAAAACTAAAATAATATTATTTTTTCCTCTCCCTCCCTCCCTCCCCCCCCTTTCCCCCCGTTTTTTCCCTTTTTCCCGCTTTTTTCCCCGCTTCCGGTAACCGGTTTTTTAAATCTCCTGCCACAGTCCCCCGCGCGTCTTTCGAGTCCGCCACAGGTGCCCATGCGCTTTTTGGCATGACGAATTGCCAAGATGGCCTTCCTGTGACCTATCCAGTTCACTGCATATATTCCATGACGTATTTTTCAAAGAAAAGCTTGACAATGTTTGGCAAAATAACTAGAAAATAGCTGTACTGTAAAGTACATTTTAAAAAGTTTTTATTGGACATTAATAACAGATCCGCGTGGCCCAAACACCTTCACAAATTTCCAATTGGAAACTAATATTTTTTTATAAATTCTATTGGAGTAGGTTATTTATTTATTTCGGTTTTGCTTCAAACATATATAGTCCGGGCCGTGAGTGAACAATTATGCGTCTCAAGCTCAGTGAATATCGGTGAATAATAACCGTGTATTTATACTTAAGACATTTTATTATACAGATGGGAGTGTTTTACAAAGAAATATGCAGTGACATATTTTCCATATCCTCACTAGTGAAGATATTGATCACGTGATTAAACATTTCCCCCCTTTTTGCATTGAATCTATATAATAAAAAGAAAATTACACGGTGGCTTGAAAATATCAATTTTATCTTCTCGTGGTAAAAACAATATTTTACTCATTCGCTACGCTCATTCGTAAAATATTGTTTTCACCACTCGAAGATAAAATTCATATCTTCAAGCCACCGTGTAATATCCTCTATATACAGTGACTGTCATTAAGTACCTCTTCATATCCAGGTTCATTGTGATAAGGGTTTTCATTTAGAAGTGACTGGATAGAAATAAGCACACTTGAAAGAGACTGTGCAGGGCTCCAAGAAGGACCAGTCCACGTTCTGTTATAAAGAAAATAATTGTACACAATGTTAGCTGCGTGTTCAAGGCAGCTTCTTTTCTGTAGACCGTACATCTTGAAAACGTGAGAAGTTACAAAATGTACTGTACTATAATTCTTCCTTATGTTTAGTTCCTTGAAAGTTTTCATTATATAGATAAGTTTGTGGATACACCATGTGCATTATTAATTTGTATTATTTTTTCTTTGTATATTACCTTTCTATATAATTTGCTTATTTGATTCTGATAAGGATTTTGCGAGTGTAGTTAAGTAGTTAACCAAAAATCCAATTCGTCGACGGTGCGCAACATCACGATACGGAATATGTAATATCGCAATTAACAAATAAATACAGTCATTTTAATTCCTAATGTTCTGACATTTTCACCCACAACCTAGCCTGTGTAGCAAGTATTATATATAGGGAAACTTAGTGAACCGACAGTTAACGATGTTAAATTACGCACTTACGCATCATCAACGAATTTGATTTCCAATTGACTACTGTCACTCGGAGAATCAATAACATAAGAAATATATAAGATCTAAAGTACAGTACATTAAACTATAGCCAACAATATTACAATGTGGTTAATGATTTTCCGGGTGGAAACGTAATCGTAGTATAAAGGTAAGAGCTCACTGCCCAGCTCAAAATTCTTAATGTAGTGCCATATAAATGAAACACAAAAACATCTAAACATTTTACTAACGTTTCGTCGCTATACTTGCAACATCTTCAGAATATTCATTTACATGATATGTGTCAAAATCTATCTACAGTATATAATACAAGTCATTAACATGTGGGAATAATTGATTAGAACGGCGAACCAATGAAAGTAAGGTGACGTGTGAACAGTCAGTGGCTCAACATCCGAACTTAGAAAAACAGAGTTAAACTAAGGAAAGAGGAGTAGAGCCAGAGAGGAGATGTTTTCATTCAAAATAGGTTTAAGTTTAGAAACCAGTAAACTTTCTCGATTAAAATTTGTTCCTCATCTAACATTTTTCACGCTTTTTCAAACTTAAAAAAAATTTTGACAAAGCCTACAGTAAGTAGTTCTGCAAGATTTCCCTGACAAATTTCAGTTTGACAAGTTTTATTTGCCCGTGTGTACGAGGAAATGTGACAAGTTTTTCCTTGAGGAAAACTTGTCATATCGCGAAAATTGCCTGTGTCGTACAGTTACGACATGTCAACGAAAATATATAACTTGCCAAATAAAACTTGTTAAGGACGATTTGTCAAGGAAAACTTGTTGACCCGTACACATGAGCAAGTTTCTTTGGTAAGAAACTTGTAAAGGAAAACATGCTCGTGTGGCTATCTTGAGGTTTTTCTTGACTGCTGCATCCACGTGGTATTCTTGATCGTCTATACGTCTTCGTGTTTTGTCCCCCTAACCGGGATCCCAATTCTTCTCAAAATAAAATGGTATACTTTACGTACGTTTCCTTACACGAGATCTCACGCTCTACAGATCCGAACCCAGCTTACACGTACTAAATTGTGCCCTTCAGCTTTCCCACATGTTTCTTTGTGTTTTAGTTTCAAACCTGACGATGGCTGTCCAGTTTCTTTCCTTTCAAGGACCAGATTCCCATGCTTCTGAGATCGCATATTGTTTATAAGTACACGTGTCAACCCGATTGCTGCTAAGCATTGTACTTGGGCCTAACTCGGCGCCATTTACATACGCGTATCTCAGAACACATGGGAGTTTCGCCATGGGAGTTTCGCCATGGGAGTTTCGCCTTTGACGGGAAAGAAACTGGCAACCACTTCGCATTCTCCTATTCAAACACATTCTGATAAAATGCTACACCCTGTTTCTCCAGATGATTTTTCTCTCTCTTCTTCTTCTTCTTCTTCTTCTCTTCTTCTTCTTCTTTCTCTTTCTTCTTCTTCTTCTCGTTCTTCTTCTAATTTTGAACTAAATACTTATACGAGAATGTTTACTCATTTCTAAACTTAAACCTATACTTTGAACGAAAATCCTCTTTCCTTATTTTAACTCTGTCTTTATTCCAGATGTTGGCTGTTCACACCTCACCTTATTTTCATTGGTTCGCCGTTCTAATGAAATATTCCCGCATGTAAATGACTTGTGTTATACAGACAGATTTTGACACATGTCATGTGAATTAATGTTCTGAAGATGTTGCAAGTTTGTATTCTAAAATGTTTTAATTTTGTGTTTCACTATGGCACTACATTTAAGAATTTTGAGCTGGGATTATCTTACGTTTACACTAATATTAGCAATGTAAAATGACAATGGCACTGCGTTGCTAATTACTAATCAACTAAATTTAATATTCTGCTTGACAGGCGACAGCTATATGTAGACTCCTACAGGCAAGTTGCATTCTGTACAGTAGAGTTGTGAGTATTCTTGTTTTCAATCTGGTGCAATCCTTCATAATATTTCCTGAATCACCACCACTAAGGTTAGGGTTTCTGTTGGCGTTAATACACGTAGCTTAGGTGGCCCAGAAAAATGCAAAAATATTGAGACAAACTGGAGTTTGACAAAATCTTTCAAACAGTTTTAATAAACTTTAGTTAGTCCATTTCTGAAACTACAGACTGCAAGCGTACATTGGGTAGCCTAACAACAGACAGTATACAATTATTACAATATAAATTACTGAAAATTACATGATTATATATTTGATTTCTTACCCCAGGATACTCAAGCAGACTTTTCCATTTTTGTATAAATTAGGATTGAATCTTACTTGTCCTTGACCAGTAGTCATAAATCTTACTCTTGGAGGTTTAATAGGATAGTCTGGAGGACATCGAATTAAAAAGTAAAAGAAACCTCCTTCATATGGTGTATCAAAAGGACCAGTTATCAAAGCATGGAGCTAAAAATTGAAATTTATTAAGAAAACACAGTTAAACAGTGTCAGTCAAACCCTAATGTATATAGCAAATACCGCTTTTAGGGATGAATCATTATTTTTCTGGAAGGGAGGGTGGGGGGGATGATAAATTTTTCAGGACAAGCAATTTTTTAGTGCACCTCACTACCTCCACAAACTATTTTTTTTTATAATATTACGTTTGAAAACAATTAATAATTTGATCTTATCAGCATTTGCAAAACAATTGTTTTCAACATTTATCACACACCCCTTCCAGGAAAATAACATAATCCCAGCCATTTATTTATACTGAGTGTATACTGTACTGTAAACAATAACCCCTTTTAAGGGGCCAATTACATGAAGACTTTCAGCCTGGGCTGAACTGTCAGCCCATGAGTGCTGAAAAACAGCAATTTAAGTATGACTACAAATAAATGTGGGTTAATATTACATTAATTTGCTATAACATGGCAAGAATTTCATTTATGGTTGAATTTCAGTGCAAATACTTGGAGCTATCCAGGATGGAATTTCAGGATGGAATTTCAGCCTGGGCTGAACATCTTTATGTAATTGGCCCCTAAGTGAACACCTCTCTTAAAATGTGGATGTACGGATGTACCTAGAGTAGTAACAGTACGTCAGCACCTAAAAGTGTCTGGTAAATAGTGGTTCAACTGTACATGTTTAGTTACTACCACTACCAACAAACAAAAATCCACAAATCATGTGCTTGATTTATAAACAGTCAGACATGTACTTCTATTGTAATTATTATTATTGCAGATGGATTTTAGGCCATTACAGTAGGTAATTCAGTACTGCCACCTCTGAAGTTACAGACGTTATGTAGTGTAAATTTTATTACTTAAATCAATATACTACTAGTATTGTATGATATTGTCAAAATACATGTTAAATACAGTACATGCAAAATGCTTTCATTGTACAGTACATCCACATTATATAATTTATTACCTTTGTTACATCTTCCTTGTCAGGAATAACACACATACCAGGAGGGGGTTCCTTATAAATACTCATTATATCCCTGAAAATGATGAAACAAAATATATTAATAGTGGTTCTTGAACACAAGATGTGAGGCTAAAGTAAGTTATAATTTAACTGCATGGTCACCTAACTGGTAAAAATCTCACAGGTAAAAATCTCACCTGTAGGGATAACAGGCTTGCTACAAGCTTGTTGTGAACACAACAAGTTGTGATTTTATCAAGCCAATACAAGTAGGGATGAGCTGATCAAGAAAACAATCTGATCAACCAATTTATTGGTGGTTACCGACATTTGTCAACAGGACTTTCAACTGACACTTGAATTTACAGTGGAACACTCACTACACTGTAGTGATAAAACATGACATTGTACAGTATATACAGTACATGTAATGTATATTGTTTGACAAATATAATGTAATCAGTAACCATCAATCATCTGCAAGACAGAGTTTAAGTTTATTATGAAAAATGAATTATAATTGATAAACAATGATGCACCATATCAAACTAAAGTTGACATTTTCTTTGTGGAATGATCACTACACATCAGTGCTATGAATGAAATTCACAAGTACTGTATATGAAAGCCAGAATGGTATTTATCAGACTGCTGATACATGTATATGTCAAATGAATGTGATCAGCCAATAACTGATCAGCCTGAAAGTTGCCGATTATCAGCTTTTACTGATTAATTTCCAATTATCAGTCGTGGCTCACCCCTAAATACAGTACAAGCTTCTTGTTGTCAACCCTGTAGCAACTTGTTAAATGCAGAGTCATAACAAGTTGTTGAAACAACTTGTCACAAGTCTGAACAACTGCTGTAGTCATTAAATTTAACCTTGTTACAATTTTTCAACAGCCTGTTAGTCTGACTTGTTCACAAACTGGGAACAACCAGTGCAAATGCATCACAATAATACAGTAGCTTGTCAGAACAGCCTTGTAAGTTGTAACACCTTGCTTGCAGGTACTGTTTATAGAACAACCTGGCTGTTTCTATGTGTATACAGTACTATACTGTACATGATTGTATATACTATATAGTCTATTGCTATACTGTATATACATAGTCAGAATTTCAATATCTAGTGTGTGTCTGCTACTCAAAAATCATATAAACATGTCATCATAAATTTTTTGCCATTAAACCAAATGTCGCATACACTCATACAAACATCTTCTCACAGTGCAAATACTTATCAATGTCCTCAGCCTTATCCGGTTTCGATCTCACTGCATGATGCCAGGGGCATCGGAGCGACACTAAAAGTGGGGGGCCCAAAAAATTTTAGGGGGGTCTGGGGGCTTGCTCCCCTGGGAAATTTTGAAATCTAGAGTCTCTGAAATGCCATTTCCTGCATTTTAGGACAAGGATTTACAGAATTCTAAAGGTCTGAAAACGTCATAAAATACTCAAAAGACAACACTTTTCCAGACATTGAATATCTGCATTCAAATTTCTTTATTATATCTTTATTCAAAGTCGTGGCTTAGCTAGGGTTAGTGATTTTGTTAATCATAACTTTATTACTGGCCTTGTTTATTACTGGCCATGTTAAAAAGTGGGGTGCCCAAATATATTCTGCCCCCCCCCCCAAAAAAGTGTGGGGGCCCAGGCCTCCCCAGCACACCCTCCCCCCCTGCTTCTGACACCCTTGTATGATGCCTGTGCCTGTGCCAGGGTCCAAGTTCATGCTCTGAGGGCTGGCATAGCATTGTTAACTCCTTTGGTTTAACTTTGGTTATAAATAACCCCATTAAATTATATTTCTAGCCAATGTCACTTTTAAGTATCGTAGTAGAATCCTGAAAGTAACATTGAATTTGTGACACTAAAATTTCCCATAAGTAGCACCCCCCCCCCCCCCCCCCCCAGCCCCCTTGAAAGTAGTGGCCCCTTTGAGTGTGGTGCATTTTTTTAATGTTTCAAATACAGTGTAGATGTTTATCCAACAAAAAAGTAATGCTGCTAGGCAAGGGCTGCTAAACCGAAAGTAACGGGGGCCGTTACTTTCAGAATTCTACAGTATTGTAGTGGTGTTGGGTTTCCTGTTTGAGCTGTTTCCAGTTTCATCACTTTTATATTAAACCTCGTTTAATTTTTTCTGCTTTGTTTTTTGTTTTGTTTTTAAATAGAAATTAAATACATTTTAAAGGTAGGGATAGAAATAGGTTTTACATGTGGAATTATATAGGGGCTAGCCGGACAAACGGGTCAAATGGCTAGTAACTAGTAAGAACGGAAATAAAAACAGTGCCCAAAAGTGTACCATCTCTATAAACTTTATAGCACTTGGTCCTCGAGACCGGGTACGCAGTCATCACTGCTTTTATTAAAGTAAAATATACATGTAGGATGTATTGACAGTGCGATCATGAGATCATCGTTGTTTCATTGTTTGATATAAGTTTATATCAAAAAACATTTTCAATCGCTAGTTACTGTAATATTAATAGCCTAGTTATGGTTAAAAAATACCTACCGTTTTATGCGAAGGATACATTGGGGACTAGCATTCTGCTTATCCCAATCTTTTGAATCAAAAGGATCCCAAACAGCAGAAGCTGCTGCCAAGAAATCCAATGGGCCAGCCATGTTGTTTATTAATACTTTAGAAAATACGTAATTCGTTTTAGCGCGGTGTTTTAGCGTCGCAATCTTCGTCAATTTTATCGAGCAAATTATGTCGCATTGCTCGAATGAAGAAATTGGTGTAATCTCATTGAAGTGATACGAACAAAAACACAAAACTGTGTGCTTGTCGGTTGTTGACAATATTCTTGTGCCCTACTGACATTGCTGCTTTTATATGATATGGCTGATTCTGATAACGAGGTAGAGGAGTTTGTTGTGACTGATTATGATTTGCAAAATGAATTTTTTCCTGGAATGAAGCGTCGAAAACAAACCAAAGAGCAAGCGATGTTAGGTATTTGGGCAAGCAGAGACTCTGATGATGATGATGATGACTCAGGAGATAAACGACGGAAAGCGAATTACAGCTTTCCTATGCAGTTTATCAGTGGAGGGATGTTTAAGACAAAGGATAAGGAAACTTTAGGTGAGATCATAATTTACCAAATGATGCACCTGCAGTATTATCACTAATCTTGTCTCTAATCTCTATATTATAAAGCCTTAGGCCACTCAAATCAGTCAGATGTGTACTGTATGGAGAGATTTCATATTTGTTGTTGATATTAGAGAATGAGTGTCAGAACCTCAGTGTCGTGCATTTTTTCATTCCAGAAAATATACTTTTAGAAAGAAGTGGCAAACAGTGCTGTTGGACTCAAGTCTGAGGCCATTTGTCCACACTATAAATCTAGCATCTTTTCTCTGGTTAAGTCTTTCATCCACACTAATCCAGTGTCTTTGGTGACCGTTTGTCTGCACTGTGTGGACGGTGAAAACAAAGCGTTTTGAAAATGATGACCCAGCCACCCAAAAATGCTGAAATGACCCTGAACAAAGGCTATAATGTGGATGGAAAAAATGATTTCAAAATGATAGTGTGGATGGAAAACGTTTGATATGTTTTTGATACAAGGTCTCCATTTTCATTTGAAAATGGATTAGTGTGGACATGGCCTGAGCTGAGTTGAACTGAGCTGTGGTGAGCTGGCTTTAATCTAAGCTGGCTTTAATCTGAGCTGAGCTGGTCTCAGGTGAGCTGAGCTGGTCTTAGCTGAGCTTGGTGGCATGCAGTGGTTATAGCGCACGTGCTGTTCACCTCTGCAACCCGGGTTCCTGCTCTCAGCAGTTATCTGATTAAAATTTCCCCTTGGCTGCATGTGAGAAGAGTGCTTCCAGTTTGACTCTACCAAACATCGCAGGTTTCCTCCGGGCACTCTGGTTTCCTCCTGTAGAAACACTGGACCAGTGAGGGATGGCCCTTTACTGGACCTCTAGGGAGAACAGTTAGCTACAGTATTAACTGATAGAGCTATCCAGTATAAATAAGATTAGTTTAGCTGAGCTGGTCTTTAAGTTTAGCTGTCTAGCCTCAGCTTAGCTGAGTTGCACTGAGCTGGTCTCAGCTGAGCTGAACTGGTCTCAAGTGAGCTGGTCTCAATATACTGTAGATATTGAAGTTTGTTTTAAAATTTGAATGTTTGATTTGATTTGAAGTTTTGTTTTGTATCATTCTTTGACTACATGTGCAGTTGGTAATTTGGATTTATGCAGAATGATTAATTACAGTACATATTATTCTAAAGAAATTGTACTAAGGGCAAGGTGCTGTTTATATGAGAGGTGAGCCATCCTGGTAAGCGGGATAGCCCGGTAAGCGAGATCTCACTGTGTAGTTATTTTCCTGTTAAAAATTCTGTAAAAATTCGGTAAGCGGGATGAAAATTTCCCATGTAAACAGTCACTAATTGGGCTGGCCCGCTTACCAGGATGATTTTTCAAACGGATGCTGATACCATCTATTGTCATTGTTGTAAAATCGTCCCAGTAGGTGGGATGAAATTTGTTCATATAAATGTGAGCCAGAAATCATCCCACTTACCGGGCTATCTGGTAAGCAGGCTGGCTTGCCTCCATATAAACAGCCCCTGCATGTAAGTCTTAAAGTCAACCGAAGGTTTTCTATAAAAGATGAAATTTGATTTGAACATTTTTAACTTGGTGGGTGTCGCGCATACGAGGCCAGGTCTGACAGTTAAAATTAAAATTACTTTGTGCATGGTCAGAAAACGTCTACTTTCTATATTATAATAAATTAAAGTTCTGGTTACAATTATTTATAATTTTTTTACATTTTTATAAGTATATATACTGTATACTGTATTAATGAACTGTATTAAAATAAGTATATATACTGTATATTAATGAACTGTATTGAAAGAACTTTATCTTTAGATGAAACATCAAGTGGAAAGGGTTCATCTCACAGCTCCAGAGAACATTCGCCAGCCCCCAGGAAACAAGAAAAATCAAGAAAACTTTTTCAGCCTAGTGCACAAGAGGCTCCAAAGACCCTTGAACAATTTAAAACATCTGACCATGGTAATTAGATATAATTATAATTACAGTATTACCTGTACACTACAGTATATACATGAATTCATGTATATATGTACAGTGAAAATCCTAAGCAGGATCCTGTAGGATTCTTACTCATTAAATGTGTGTACAATTTTGAAATCCTGTAGAAGTAGACACAGTGTTAAAGAGCATGTGTACTGCACTGTGCTAAAAACATTGCATCATTTGGCAATTGCAAACATTTGCGTCATTGCGTCAAGTGCAAACATTTGGCACTAAAAACATTGTCAGAGACATCATGTCAAAAACGTTGCTTACTATTGATTCCACACAAACTAACTAATGAACAAACAAATGAACTCACAGGCAGAAAATAAAACCTGAAAGTTAGCTGCATGCCTGCCAGGAACTTGTCAGGGCATTGCAATCCTGTACTGTAGGATTTCAAAATTCTACACAAGATTCTATAGCTAGGATAAAGTAAATGGTTTGAACCCATGGGTTCAGGAGTATTATAATAACATGTTTGAGAAAATTGCTCGTCTAGCCTGCTACTGTTAGAGTAGTCTTGAGAAAGACTGTTTCAGTCAAGGGCGTAGGAACCGGGGGGGCTAAGGGGCTGCAGCCCCCCCAATATTTTAACTTGCTGATATTAGCCCCCCCCCCCCCCCCCCAATATTTTGCCCAACTACGGTTTGAGATTAAATGAGTTAAAGAGATCGTTGGTAATAATTTATAAAAATAAAAAATAAATCCTCCTAACACCATAAAAATATGAATTTCTTTCGTACAGTACAGGAAATTCGTCATATGACCGTCATATGTATATTGAGTTAACCTGTTAAGTAAAAGTGAATTCCTGAATATTTATGTAGTCTGACTGTTTTTAACACAGCACTTGAAAATGTCTGCATGTGATCCTTGCCTAGTTGCCTGGCAATTTAATTTTCCGGAAATTGCCTGCCAGGAATAGCCTAAAATGTGTTTCTTGGACTTACAAATTTCAACTTTTTCGGGGGGGGGGGCATGCCCCCAGACCCCCTAGGCGGATTTGTGGCAAAGCCGCGAATGCGCATTACACAAACTCAAGTAGCCCCCCCAAAGTAACACTGCTTCCTACGCCCCTGGTTTCAGTCACTACCACCACAAACAGCATTTTTACCAGAGCAGTACATGCAGAGCATATTTTTTAAGTTAAACATTAAATTATTACTGAGAAAGAGCTGCCTGGTACCCTGAGACGTCCGTTGGGAGGAGTAGGGCAGGAGAAAGAGGTTTTGAATTGTGGCAAAATGGGATAAGAAAAGCGTTTATTTGGCAGCTAGCCTTACATACATACAGTACAGTACAGTACAGTACAGTACAGTACAGTACAGTACAGTACAGTACAGTACAGTACAGTAGGAGGATTGCCCGTTTGAGACTGAGAGATAAGATACTTTATAATAAGCTTCTCGTTCGTACGACAAACGGCAAGCGAATGCGATCGAAGTTCTTATTTAAAACAAAATACAAATAAACTTTATTTAAAGAGTGTAACACCAATTACAAATAATGTATTCTCCCTAGTGGCCCTCAATCATTCGCAGAAAAAAAACTTCTCACGTTAAACTATAACATAAAGCCACCATCATGACGAAGAAATAATTATAAACGCAGTTGCTCTATATGTGAAACTAAGCGTAAAAGGTCTTCCTCTGTTATAAAGCTGGAAATATCAAATAATGCCTTTTGGTGAAAAGTCAAAATATGACGATGTACAAGATTTACGGTACCTCAAGTATATAGTTACCAATTTTTTGGTCTTGAAGCTCGAAAAATTACTTTTTGGTCAGAGAACGTCTACTTTCTACATTTTCAATAATAAATAAACTTGAAAACGCATCCGATTCGCTACATATAATGTCTTTCAACGTAACATTTTAGGTTTCCCAATGTAACTTCTCACAATGTAACCTCGGTCTCATAACGTAGCGTAAGCTCTCACAACGTACAGATAACGTAAGGTCTTACAACGTAACGTAAGGTCTCATAACGTATCGTAAGCTCTTACAACGCAACGCAAAGCTCTCACAACGTAACGTAAGGTCTCAGTAAGGTCTCACAACGTAACGTATGGTCTCACAATGTAGGGTAAGGTCTCACAACGTATCGTAAGGTCTCATAACGTATCGTAAGCTCTCACAACGCAACGTAAGGTCTCACAACGTAACGTACTGTAATGTCTCACAACGTAAGGCTCACAACATAACGTACTGTAAGGTCTCACACAACGTAATGGTCTCGTAATGTATCGTAAGCTCTCATATGCAACGTATGGTGATGGTCTTGCAAAGTATCGTAAGTTCTCGCAACGTATAACGTAAGGTTTCAAAACATAACGTAAGGAAAGGTCTCACAAGGTAACGCAAGGTCTCACAACATATTAAAGGTACTGTACATGTAGCCGTAGGGTCTCACAAGGTACAAACCACTAACAGTTAAGTCTCGTAACGTAACATACAGGTCTCTCAACGTAAAGTCTCGTAACGTAACGTACATGACTGTATAAGGTACAGTATATCAGCGTAACGTCTTACAATGTACAGTACGCGTAAAGGTCTTCTTGCAACGTAATGTGTAAGGTCTCACAATGTAATGCAAGGTCTCACAACGTAACGGTCTCATAATGTAACATAATGAGTCAGAATTAAGGTACAGTTTACTATATTTCTGTCGCAGGTTTGGTCTAGACAAAACAAAAAATGGTTCACGATACCCAAATTACGATCCAATGTTCTAGGACACTTTTGTCCTTGGAACAGAAATTATACAATTTGTCCCTTGGCTGTATACATTTTCAAATTCATAATTACCAAACTTTAATATTGTAATTGTGTTATAGACAATAAAGTTTATTCACGGAAATTACAAAGGAGTGCAGGAAAGTAAGACTTTACATAGAATATACCTCTTCTTTTTTTTTGTACTACATAGTATAGAGTTAAAAGATTTCATGTAAATTGTGCATGCATAGGGACAGTCTACACACAAACTTGTACTGGTAAACTTCATATATATGTACATGTAGCAAAGATAAGTTGTTCAGACAAGTAAGTGTTTTACTCACTATGTATGGCGCAATCCTTTTCAAATAGAGATTTTGCATCATGGGAACAGCACACTAAAGGCTTTGGCAGTAAAATGTTACAAAAGGTAAATAAAATAACTTAATATTAACTACAGTGTATTACCGCACAAGAAGTATCTGCTGTGCAACAATATTGATTGGGCACATGAAAAGTTTCTTTTACAATTAGGCTTGTAAAGGTGAACTAAGATAGGTATTTCTTTCTACTTTTATGAAATGATGAAGTTACATGTAATTGAATTAAATAAGGTGGAGACCGTACTGTACATAAAATAGTGAACATACAGTAGGAAGAATAGCAATAGACAGGGTAGAATGCCTATAAATGTGTTTTTAGTCCGAAAAAAACAATAATGTTATATAGACAATGTTAATGACTAAAGTATATATTGCAAAAATATATCGTTGTTACTTTATAATGCAGTAGATCATGTATACAGTATGGTGATATACTAATTAAAACTCTGCTTTATCTGCTTTTTGCAACTGTTTAGATGGGTTATGAGCCTGGAAAAGGTTTAGGAAAAGAAGGACAAGTAAGTGGATCTACTGATAGGATCACGCCATAACGATGGTTAACAACAAATTATTTGGAGTATTAAAAATGCTTTAACTTGTGTATTCTTAAAAATGGTTTGCGTCTGTATTAGTCTTGTAATCATTGACTGTCTTTTTTGAATAATAACAGGGGATTGCAATGCCTGTTGAAGCTTTCAAGCGAGGTGGTCGCGGCGCTCTTAGCTATTATGGTCCAGAAAAGCACACAAAAAAACAAGAGGTAAAATTATGTTTAATAGCATTTTATAACAACAACAACAATATGTGAATCAGAAACTGCAAACATTGAATTACTATAATGCAGTATTTGTTTAAAACAATTGCCGTTGGTGAACATTGTTTGAGGTGAAAGGTAATATTATCAGTACAACTAATTAAAATTGTAAATGTTTCGAATGTGGAAGGTGAGTTGGCATCACAGAGTACGACTATGTGATAACAATATAACTAGAAATACATGAACGCAACAACCCCTCGCCCGCTAGACTTGGATCAAGTCTGTCTCTCGAGGGGACGAGGTTGAGCGCACGGAGAATGGGGTTTACATGCTTTTTTGAAACACCCCCCACCCACCCCCTGATGAAAATAAGCACTCCTGATTATACAGCCAATATAAAAACAAACAAATATAAAAACAAATGATATTAAATCCTTCGGATATTAAATTATAGAATTTATGGATAGGTCAATAGGACGACAAAACTGATTCACATCATTTAATGAAAGTTGAACATATCAAAGCAAAACTTAGATTTCATTATTAAATTCTGGTTGTAAAAAATATATTGTTTTTAGGAGGTTTCAAAAGGGATTATTCCTAGCAAGCCTTTAAATGGCTTCTCTATGCGTGTACATTTTGCAAAGGCAGAATTAAAAGTTGACAGCTCAAAAATTACATTTATAATAGAGTCTGAGATAAAAACAATTCAGTAGAATTGGATTCCAGAAAGAAGTATTAAACGTTTCAGTCGAAAATTTGGAATCACAGCCAAGAAAACCGACAAAGCCCACGGTTAATATAAGCGTGATATAAGCCTAAGTGTTTTAAGTTAGCTTTAGTTAAGCTGACTTATGGTTAATTTGGACGAGCAAAGGGAAAGCACGAAAACGTGAAGCTGTATATTGTTTTAGGACATAAGGACAAAATACAAATCCCCTACCGTTATAAACTTGAAAGATTTGCAATTCAGATCGAGGTTTTGTTTACCATACGGCGTTTGGTTTCTTCAGGTCCTCTCGTTTTGCTTCGAGATATCTTAAACCGGCTGTTTGTATCCTTTTCTTCGTTGTTCTCTTTTAATTTAAGTAGAGCTGGCTCCATTTCATAATAAACGAAAGCAAAATACTGACAGGTTTAGTTTTCTGCATCGCTAGTCACCAGTGTCCAACAATTCTTACCGCGTGACACCGTACCAAACATATATATATATATATAAATAAATAAATAAATAAATAAATAAATAAATAAATAAATAAATAAATAAATAAACTATTTCCGAGATTACGTCTCCCTCGCTTTTTCTCCACGCGTGTAAAATGGACTCCACGCATGTCGAGATTAGCACCCTCACCGGGCTCCGGGCCTTCGGCCCTCCGCCCGGCTCGGGGATAAAATATAACTGTGCCTTACAGTATATACTTAACTTTATTATTTCTTAATTTTTAAATATTGTGTTTTAATCAGCGATGTTCCTTTTTATGTACTATACTATAAGTAATGACTTATTTAGGAAACATTTTATAACTATTGGATGCGTTGTAAAAGTACTGTACATGTACCATATGATTTAACTTATTATTTTACTCACTGTCAAAACTCCGGTCTGATATCTTACCGTAATGACCGCGCTCTCCGTTAATAAGAAGCTAATAAAATTAACTTTAAAAAATGAACCAAATCAACATTTTCTTGTGTAAGAGTATTAAATTAATGAGTGGAAACTCGATATCTAATGCATGTAGTCAGTCAGTTACGATTTATGCAAAGATTTTGATGGCGTCAAAAAGTTGACTACTTGTAGGGCGTGGTTATTAACTCTTTTGTCTGAAGTACATTTATAGATATTTATTTGTTTTTGGTCTTTGTAATAGGTACAATTACCTGAAGAGGAAGTCGAAGAGGAGGAGTATCGGCAACAGTTGAGTCAATGGAGAAAATCAGAAGTAAGCTCGAGAGTTTAATTTTAAATCACTCAAATATTAAACTCATTCGGTATACTAATAACATATTCCTGCATACCCTTTGAAAAATGAGTGCTACCCTTTGAAAAATGCATTTGCATGTACAGTACATGTAAATTTCAATTAAGAAATGGTTCATGGTTTGGCGTGCTCTATCGAGTTATAGAGCACGCACGGTAGCCAATCAGAAACGCCGTTTGTATTACATGATTTACATGTTATATTACTTATTATTTAGAGATCAGTCATTCGTGCATGAGACATACAGTATGTATAGTATGGGAACTTCGGCATGATAGCGTATCACAGACACAAATGAATCTATTTGTGTTAAACGTTTCCGTGAATCTCAGATTTAGAAGTTTTTTACATTTGTTTAATTCAATTATTTATCTAGTTGTGATCTAGCTTAATCAAATATATATTCTCCATATAAGTTCTTTATACGTACTGTTCAGTATATCGTCCCGTTTGATAGTAATACGAAGGTACTGTACAATGTATTTATACTAAGGAGTATTGCGACCGCTACAGGTTTTTGATGGCGGCATGTACGTTTTACCACAATTCTTTGCACCTAGCGAAAACTATATCTCGAAGAAAGATCATAAAACAGAGCTGTATAAGGATACTGAAATTGGTGAAAAGGAAGCTGCTATGTAATAAACTCACGTTGTTGACATGTCAAACAATGTTTTGCTCTTGTCACAGCTCATTTGGGCTCGCAAAGGATCATAGTAAAACGTACAGCCGCCATCTGTTTTGTTATAGTGGATTGAAGTTAATTCTGTTTCTAAATTTGATTGATTAAGGCAAAAGGGAAACCAAAGTATGTATATAAAACTGCTGAAGAAGTCAAGGTAAGGGTTTGTAAAAGGTATTGTCCTGATTAGCTGTTGTTTTTTTTAAAGTGTTTCATGTAGCTATAGTACTTTCGTCATATGTAATTTTTGTCGCTTTATTGTTGAATAGCTTTTGTTGTACGTTGGTTTCAGGTTGCTTTTGACGGAAATGTTTAGAAGTTCGCAAGTTCATTTGACCTTCGCATTTGATTGGCTGCTAGTTGCTAGTAGCCAAATCAAATGCCTAGTTCGGTACCTTGGAACGAACTCCTAAACATTTCCGTCAAAAGCAACCTGAAACCGACTGTAATAACCGAACAAAAGTTGAAAATATTAATCTTAAGCCTGTGTACGGGTAAGCCCGTGTAATATTGTAATATTGTAATGTAAGTATATTGTTATTTCTTTACTTTGCAGGCATCGGGAAAAACCAAACGTCCTGGATTTTCTCTCTCAACAAGTAATGTTAAGGTAATTGAAAGAGGTTGACCTGTTGGCATATTCTTGCTGCTGATACTGCTAAATATGTTACGTCTGTTGCCTTTATAATTACCGGCGCATACAATATATTGCTGTTATCAATGCCATCATTAATTGTTTGCTTCTTCTACTTATCCTCATCGTTTTGCTGTTTCTACTGCCGCCGCTGCTGCTTTTCATGATCCTACAACTGCTGTTGCATCTGCTGCTGATTCTACTGATACTGCTGCTGATCTTTCCTCTTCTGCTGCTGTTCCTTACGTCGCTGCTGCTGCTGCTGCTGCTGGTAATGAGTAATGAGTAATGATTTATTTAACGTCGTAAACACAGGATGTGGTCGCCCAATCATCCGAGCCAGAGGCTCATGTTAAAAGTGCACGACATAAACTAAGACCTAAGTGTTGATTTTACGGAGGGAGGAAAACCGCAGAACACTGCGAAAAACCCTCGACGCACAGGAGAGACCAACTAAACTCTACTCACATGAAATTCAAGTTCGAGAATGGAGCTATTCCCAGACGGTCACCCATCCAAGTACTAACCCCGTCCAACTGGGCTTAACTACAGCGGTGAGAGGCAGCGCCCTAACAGCACACGCCACCCGTGGTCTTTCTGCTTCTGCTTTTACTTCTTCTGCTGCTCCTGCCTCTCCTATTTTTTCTGCTCCAGCTTTTTTTTCTCCTGTTTCTCCGGCTCCTGCTCCTATTTCTATTGTTCCTGCTTTTTCTCCTGCTGCTGCCCCTCCTCTCCTCCTGCTTTTTCTGCTGATCTTTCTTCTGCTGCTGCTCTTCTTATGTTTCTGCTGCTGCTGCTGCTGTTGCTGCTGCTGCTGCTGCTCTTTCTCCTATTCATTCTGCTTCTGTTTTTACTGCTTTTGCTGCTCCTGCTTCTCCTATTTTTCGTGCTCCTGCTTCGTTTTATCCTGCTCCTGCTCCTGTTTCTTTTGCTCCTGCTTCCCCTGCTTTTGCTCCTCCTCCTCCTGCTTTTCCTCTTGCTTCTGCTCCCGCTCCTCCTGCTTTTCGTCTTGCTTCTGCTCCTGCTCCTCCTGCTTTTCCTGTTGTTTTTGCTTTTTCGCCTGCTCTTTCTGCTCTTTTTCCTCCTCCTGCTATTTCCCTTGCTTCTGCCCTTTCTCCTGCTCTTGCTGCTGCTGCTCCTTTCCCCCCTGCTATTTCTCTTGCTGCTGCTCTTTCTCCTGCTCTTGCTGCTGCTCCTCCTTGTTTTCTTTCTGTTTCTTGTCTTGCTCCTGCTTTTTCTCTTGCTCCTCTTCCTGCTCTTGCTTTTCCTCCTGTTGGTCCTATCCTGTACTTTTTGCTCATACTACTTTTTCTGCTCTTCCTGCTTCTGATCTTTCTGCTCTTGCTCTCCCTGCTCCAGTTCTTGCTCTTGCTCTTCGCTCTTTTCCTGCATATTTTTCTCTCCTGTTCCTGCTGTTCCCCTTTCTGTTTCTGTTCTCTCCACTCTTCTTGCTCCTCTTGCTCCTACTGTCGTCTTGTTCCTCCTCCTGCTGCCCTTCTTCCTGCTCCTCTTCGTGCTCCTGTCCTTCCTGCTCTTTCTGTTCCTGTTTGTCTTGCTCCTTTTGCTCCTGCTCATCCTTCTCTCACTGCTCCATTTCTTGCTCTTGCTCTTCTTGCTCTTTCTTCTGCTCCTCCTCTTTTTCCTCCTCCTCCTCCTGCTTCTGTTCCTCCTGTTCCTTCTGCTCCATCTCTTGCTCCTGCTTCTTCTGCTCTTTCTCTTTCCCCTTCTCCTTCTCTTCTTGCTTCCGCGTTTTCTGTTCCTTCTTTTTCTCCTGCTTCTTCTTCTCTTCCTCTTGCTCCTTCGGATTCTCTTCTTGTTCCTGTTTTCCTCTTCCTTCTTTTGCTCCTGCTTCCTCTGATCCTCTTCTTGTTCCTGCTTCTGTTTCTTTTTCTCCTGCTCATCCTTCTCTTACTGCTCCTTCTTTGCCCCTGCTCTTCTTGCTCTTTCTTCTGCTTTTCCTCTTTTCTCTCTTCCTCCTCCTGCTTCTGTTCCTCCTGTTCTTTCTGCTCCATTTTTTGCTCCTGCTTCTTCTGCTCTTCCTCTTGCTCCTTCTCCTTCTCGTCTTGCTCCTGCTCCTCCTGCTTTCCTTGTTATTTCTTTTGCTTCTTCCCTTCCTCTTGCTCCTTCTGCTTCTCTTCTTGCTCCTGCTTTCTTCTGCTCTTCCTCTTGCTCCTTCTCCTTCTCGTCTTGTTCCTGCTCCTCCTGCTTTTCCTGTTATTTCTTTTTCTTTTGCTTCTTCTTCCCTTCCTGATTATGATGCTGCTGCTGTTTTTGCTACTGCTCGTCCTCCTGCTACTTCCACTGCTATTGCTCATACTTCTATTTCTTCTACGGAAGCAAAGTTCTAGACATTAACAAAGACAACGGCGTTAAAAATAACAATGCATGTACATTCGTCCATTTCAAGGCTTATGTAAATCGGATGTTCTTTCTATTCTAAGGTTGTGGATATGACGGGACGAGAGGCTAAAATATTATCCGGATATGGATCATTTGCTACTCAACATGCTAATCCCGAAGAGGACTCATCAGGTACCAATGTTAATTTGGCTTCTTGCGGATGTTTTTTAGGGTTCAATAACTAAGTTTAATTAACAAAATACTTTTTAGTATCTCGTCAGCGAATAATTTTGTGCTCAAGCGTTTATATACTCGTTCCTTGTTATTATCAATTAATTATGTTTTTTTAAGGCGGTCTTTGGTTTTACCAAAAAAAGCTCTCAATTTGTCATATTTACACTTCTCAATGTTTGTTCTAAAAAAGTGTGTTCGCGCGTTTTATTTATGTAAAAATTACCTGAGTTACAGGCTTTTATTTGTCAATTGCTTGTCCCACAACAGAGGTCGAGAAATAAAATACCCCAGCTGCTAAACCACTACATTAATAAAAAAATGCGAACACACTTTTTTAGAACAAACATTGAGAAGTGTAAATATGATAAATTGAGAGCTTTTTGGTTAAACCAAAGACTTCCTAGGGTACCCTGTAACCTTAATATTGGGGTGATTAGATAGGAATGTAGATTTCTATTTTGCCTCTTGAGAGGTTTGTATTTGAATTCTCCCGTTTTCTTCTCGCCGCAAAATCAACATTAGAGTGTCTTCAAATAGTTTCACGAGCTAGAAAGATTCGACAATGTTTATACGATTACGGTTACTGCTACTCATTTCTATTCTTTTTCTTCCTTCCGTATAGATTCCTGCTCAACCTTAATTTCAAAATTTATTTTCTTCAACTTTATAATCTGGGGAAATAGAATTTTTATGATTATACGTATGAAATTATTTCCTATATTTCTTTTTCTTAGTTCTACCTCACGATAAAGACACTCGAACATTTTCTCTGCCTGAACTGGAATACAATTTAAATCTGTTGTTGGATATGAGTGAATCAGAAATTGTTCAAGCAGACAAACAGTACGTTAGCTATTTTTTATATTTAACCTAGTGCACTACACTGTTTTGTACAGTATTTTTTGTAGCCCACAGCCAGGATTATGTACTGCAATGAACTTTGCTGCACTGCAGTAGAAGTACTATGCTATGCTATGCTGTGCTGTACTGTGCTGTGCTGTGCTGTGCTGTGCTATGCTACAGTATGCTATGCTATGCTATGCTATGCTATGCCATGCCATGCCATGCCATGCCATGCCATGCCATGCCATGCCATGCCATGCCATGCCATGCCATGCCATGCCATGCCATGCCATGCCATGCCATGCCATGCTATGCTATGCTATGCTATGCTATGCTACAGTATGCTATGCTATGCTATGCTATGCTATGCTATGCTATGCTATGCTATGCTATGCTATGCTAGGCTAGGCTAGGCTAGGCTAGGCTAGGCTAGGCTAGGCTAGGCTAGGCTAGGCTAGGCTATGCTATGCTATGCTATGCTATGCTATGCTATGCTATGCTATGCTATGCTATGCTATATGCTATGCTATGCTATATGCTATGCTATATGCTATGCTATATGCATACTATACAATAGAATAGAATACAGTTGGCTTCTGCGTTGCAATAAGATGGATTACACTATATTACATTACATTACATTACATTACATTACATTACATTACATTACATTACATTACATTACATTACATTACATTACATTACATTACATTACATTACATTACATTACATTACATTACACACTACATTGTAATACAATTTTAATCTTCCAACTCACAACACATTGAATTACGATAGGCTGCTTGCAGTACAGTGCACTAAACTGCATTCCATCTCACTGCGTAGTACAGTGCACTAAACTGCATTCCATCTCACTGAGTTGCACGCCACGATATTGCACTTACGTTACTCTACTCTACTCTACTCTACTTTACTTTCGTTTCTTTACTTTATTCTGCTTCAGTCATGTAAGATACAGAAGTTTATGTTCAAGGAGAGACAAGCAAAAATAATGAATGTGACCAAGTCAATAACAGCTGTCTATATTTTTCTTTATAAGTAATATTGGGCATTTCACTCGATTACATAGCATGTTCTAAGGATTTAGGGTAAAGGAAAATTCGAGTGTAGAATATATACATTTTAAGACCAAACCGGGACCAGTTGCGAAAACTGCAACTACACAGGCCTTTCGGCAGGCATTGAACCCACGACCTTGCGATTTTAGTGCAATGCTCTGGCCACTGAGCCACGGAGGGCGTTGCCGACAGCTTGATCGCGAGTTCTGTATATATAATAAGGTGGTAATGCCAGGAGAGAATTGGGTATATTATAGTAATATTGGGCATTTCACTCGATTACATAGCATGTTCTAAGGATTTAGGGTGAAGGAAAATTCGAGTGTAGGATATATACATTTTAAGACCAAACCGGGACCAGTTGCGAAAATAATAAGGTGGTAATGCTAGGAGAGAATTGGGTATATTATAAGTAATATTGAGCATTGGTTCAATTCCTGCCGGAAGGCCTGTGTAGTTGCATTTTTCGCAACTGGTCCCGGTTTGGTCTTATAATGTATATATTCTCTATTTTTCTTTGCCAGACTTCGTCATGAAAGAGATCTTGTTGTAAACTTAAAGTACGAAGAAGAGCGATTGTCAAAAGAAATGGATCAGGAAGAAAATGATATGAAACAGTTAGTTGAGGTTTTGGATATTATTGAAAGGTAGGTGGCGCTGCTTATAGCCAGAAGTCTGGTACCAGAAAATGTTGTCGCAGTCGTCAATTGTCATACATTGTATTAGTTGTCAATAAGGTCGTTTGTTTCTTCCTTTTTGTTTGTTTACCTTTCGTTTGTAATGTGACTTCTTACTAGGGCCTGTTCACAAGAAGCGAGTTACCCTGTATCTCAGGGGGTAGGATTATCTTTATCTCCGAAAATATCTTAATGTTAGTTCATTTCCATGTTTGAAAAGTAAACCGTTCAACTCGTATAATTCGGTCTGGGCAGTAGGGCATTTTACCTCCTTGAAAAGTCTCTTGAGTCTAGAACCAGGGCGATAATTTCCGGGTAAAATAAACTAGTTTCCGTTTTGCTTCAATTATCGAAAATAAATTTTTTGAGAAAAGAGTTTGCTGATTGCACAGGTTTTGTGTAAGCAGGAAAGCTATTCTTTTGACTATTTATCATGCAGATAAAACATTTTCGGTGCTGTGCCTACATGTAAATTTTTTTATTTCTTTTTCGAAAGTTCGTTAATAATTCATGAGGAAAACACAAAGGAAATCAGTATCTTGTCCGTGGTTTGATAAAATCTGATCATCTGATAAAAAATCCTTCTGATTTACATAAACAATCCACCTTTGATTTTCTTTACTTAGACAACGTTATTTTTCGAAATTACTATACGCCGACAAACTTATCAAACCAAATGGATAGTTTTTGAAGTACTGTATAATAAACGAGCAGGAGTGTTTTATCAGATATAAAGACACGAGGCGAAGCCGAGTGTTTTTATGTCTGATAAAACAAGAACTGCGAGTTTATTATACGGCTTCAAAAACGAACCACTTGGTAAGTTGATTGGCGGAGTTAGTTTGAAAAATAACCTTGTCTAAGCCGAGAAAATCAAAGCTAAAGTTTATGTAAATCAGGAGAAATCTTTATCACCTATAAAGATACGATACGGTCATGATTTTCTTTTGTGTTTTCCTCATGAATTATTAATGAGTTTTTGAAGCTATTCAAAACATTTTCAGTATGTGTTTTATCAGATCTAAAACACTCACTTATCGCCTCGTGTTTTAAAACACTGCATGCTACATTTGATAAAACACTGCTGCTCATGTTTTAAGTTTTACATATCATTCGTTATTAAACTCCTTGATCTTCAGGGTGTTTTTTTTGTAGTTTGCTTGTAGATTACAATTGATATTAAATATGGTGGAATTTTTAGATGTAAACGAGACAGTGCTGGTGCTAGCAACGAAGCATTTACACTGGAGGACTGCGAAGCTCTGTTCGAAAAACTTCAAAGTGAATTTTCTGATTTGTGCAAGGTGAGCAACGTTTTTTGAGGTAAAAAGATTGAGGCAAATTAAATCAATTTTGGAGCGTTTAAAGTGGCTTTCTGATGAAAATGTTGTTGGCAATGTTTTTGCATAATCCTAAAAATGTTATAGTAGTTGGTAATCGTGCAAAGTTTCATTTCAAAATTCGTTGAAGAAATATATGTTATTTACCGGCTGGGAGGTCCGTATAGAGAAATATTTCCCGAGGTCTCAAAAAACACGCGAAATAAATTTCATATTTCCAAGCATCCATGTATTGTTCTGTTTATTATATAAAAAAATTGTCCTATTGCCTTGCAAAAATTGCATTAAACTATAACGCTGATTCAGCGATAATCGTCACATGTGAGATTATCATAAATAATCGCACATGTGAGATTATCTCTTTTATTAGAGGCGGAAAAATCAATAAAACACTCTATTTTATATAATAAAAAGTAATATTTCATAAACGAGTGCAGTGTTTTACCAGGGGTTACAAACACGAGAGGACAATGAAAATCACGAGGCCGTAGACCGAGTCATTTTCATTTTCAGACACGAGTTTATGAAATAGCTTCTCAATCGTCTATTGGTAATAGTAGAATTTGCGAGGGACTTGGTGTATATTAGATCAGATTCTGTGTCTGTCTCGTGTTGAATTTATAATTAAGAAATGTCGTAATAAACGGTTCTTTGTTTGTGTCGTTTATTATCTGATTTCTTAATTATAAATTCAGTTAGCGCGACCTTTACTGGGTTTCAAAACTCATGCACATGACCAAATATTTTCTTCTGATTGTCAAATTAGCTCATGCATTAGTAATGAGTTTGAGAATATTATTTACAGAAATTTGGTTTACCGTGCAATTATTGATTAATTCAAAGTCATGGGTTTTCAAAGTGATCAATTTCGAAATTCTTTGAAATCTTACTCGTTTCAATTTATATTTGCGAACTGAATTCAAGACCATACGATTACCGTACTTATATTAATTACATTTTTCTTTTGTTTTGCGTAGATGTACGAGTTAATCACCATGGCAGTACCTCTGGTGTTTCCCAAGGTATTTGTTTTGTATTTTGTACAATACTGTCTTTAGAGTATGTTGAGTGATAAAAATAACTAAAAGCCATTATGAAGGTCAAAAACAGTTATTATATACCAAGTGTCAAAGTTCACAGTGTTTTGTTGCGTCTCATTGGGCGAGAGGGTATCACGTGAAAGTCATGAAATTCGACTGTCTCCCGGCAACAGCTCTGCTGTAATTTGACTTTTTTTGTTTTCTTTGACACTTGGTATATAAAAAATACTTATTGACTGGAACCTTCAGCAAACAATGTCCGCCTCGGGAAACATCAGCGGTCTCGTCCACAAAACATACTGTTTCCCTCGGTCCCAGTCAATAAGTGTTAATTAATAAACTGTGCTTGTAATAAGAGTGACATTGAAATGTGTAATAAATAGTTAGAATGATAGTAATTCATTATAGTTACAGGGATAGTAATCAATTATAGTTATAAAGATAGTGACCAACTTTCCTATCGTATTCAGCCTCATCCAGTAATTATTATTAATTGTTGATCAGCAACAGATGATTTAAATAGGCAACATGAAATGAGTAGAAAACTCAGTAGAAATAGTGATGAAATAAGAGCGACAATTTATTGTTTTGTTCTGGTAGATTCGACATTATTTTGAGAGATGGAACCCACTTCAAAACCCATGCTATGGCCTGGATGTTGTGAAAAGATGGAAAAAGTTACTCGAAGGAGATAAACCCAATGCTTTTACATTAAGTACAGGTCCATCTTTGGATGCAAACAGGTACGACGACTTTTTGTGTTCGGACAATCATGAAGTTTTTTTGAATTTGTTACATATCTCCGGCTTTTGACATTTCTTTACGACAGAACAGAATGTACTTTATTAATTCTTTGAATGTTTGCACAGTGACATATTGCAATAGAAGCGAGAATTTGGGGTATTGATTTGTGTGTTTATTTGCTCTGATGAAGGCCTGAGTTCACAAGTCGAAAGCTAAGCAATAAATAATGAATGTGGTGTTAGCTCTTTCCTCCATAGAGAATCGGGGCCAGCGAAGGCGTGCGGGCGACGCCTCTGATCTTCCTCGACCCACTCCACCTTCGCTCGCGCCTCTTTGCCTCCCAAAGAGCTAGAGCCTCTGCGGAGGAGAGAGTGGTGTTACCACAAACTCTTGCTTCTATTAGATATACTTCATGTTAATCAAGTAAATGAATCTTCGATTCTTTGACTTAAATTTGTTTTGTCACTGTAAACAAAAACAATATTAAATTTAAAGACCTGGTTTTGCTAAGTCCATGTATAGAGCACGTTTAATAATTAACATTGCGCTACAATGCACTGTATTGTATCGTATCGCATCGCATCGCATCGCATCGCATCGCATCGCATCGCATCGCATCGCATCGCATCGCATCGCATCGCATCGCATCGCATCGCATCGCATCGCATCGCATTGTATTGTATTGTATTGTATTGTATTGTATTGTATTGTATTGTATTGTATTGTATTGTATTGTATTCTTGTTTTTAGCATGGATACGTATGAAAGACTTATATGGGAAGTTTGGATGCCATTCTTAAGACGATATATAAGGTAATATTTAATTTATATTTTTGCTTTTTCAATTGTCATTACATCGGCTTTGCTTGTGGTGAACATGACGCTCTCTCTGATTAGCGTCATTGATTCAATCTATCGCCGTTGTGTCATTGTTGTGACATCGTCGTCTCATTGTTGTCATTTATTAGAGTTACTGCTTGGTATCTGTTCGAGTGAATTTCATTGTACATGTAGAAAATGTTTTCTCTCTGTGGGAGTTGTTCTTGTCGTCGTTGATAATCTTTATTACTAGAAAAAAAAATAGTGTTCTCCATATCTGTGTGAGTTTTTTATACAAAATATTTTAAAATTTGATAGCTACGGTATCAATTGCATTTTTTCAGCAAGAAGTTATATTCATGTTTTCATGCTTTGCAGCGACTGACATTGAGCATCAGCTTTTCTATGAATAGATAATTCCTCGTAAAATATTGCACCAAGTTTATTCTATCAATACATTTGGTTAATAATTTATTATTTTCTATTTATGGAAAGTATTTGGAATCCTCGTGATTGTGATGGAGTGGTAGAACTTCTTGAGAACTGGTTGCCTCTTCTTCCGTCTTGGATATACGATAATATTCTCGATCAAATACTTCTTCCGAGATTGCAGGTTAGGATATTTCGATATAGATTAAGTAATATTTAAAACATGCATGAGCAGCAGTGTTTTATCAGATTTAAAATACGAGGCGATAGCCGAGCGTTTTAGATCTGATAAAACACGTACTGCGAATATTTTAAATAGCTTCAAAAACGACCCATTTGGTAAGTTCATTGGCATAGTAAAGTTTGAAAAATAACGTTGTCTAAGCTGAGAAAATCAAAGCTAAAGTTTATGTAAATCAGGTGGTTTCTTTACACGGACATGGTACTGATTTCCTTTGTGTTTTCCATATTATTGAGTTTTTGAATTTAGTTTAAGGAAGGAAGGAAGGAAGGAAGGAAGGAAGGAAGGAAGGAAGGAAGGAAGGAAGGAAGGAAGGAAGGAAGGAAGGAAGGAAGGAAGGAAGGAAGGAAGGAAGGAAGGAAGGAAAGAAAGAAAGAAAGAAAGAAAGAAAGAAAGGAAGGAAGGAAGGAAGGAAGGAAGGAAGGAAGGAAGGAAGGAAGGAAGGAAGGAAGGAAAGAAAGGAAGGAAGGAAGAAAGGGAGGGAGGTGAGGGAGAGAGGGAGGGAGGGAGGGAGGGAGGGAGGGAGGGAGGGAGGGAAGGAAGGAAGGAAGGGAGGGAGGGAGGGAGGGAGGTAAGGGAGGGAGGGAGGGAGGGAGGGAGGGAGGGATGAAGGAAGGAAGGAAGGGAGGGAGGGAGGGAGGGAGGGAGGGAGGGAGGGAGGGAGGGAGGGAGGGAGGGAGGGAGGGAGGAAGGAATGAAGGAAGGAAGGAAGGAAGGAAGGAAGGAAGGAAGGAAGGAAGGAAGGAAGGAAGGAAGGAAGGAAGGGAGGGAGGGAGGGAGGGAGGGAGGGAGGGAGGAATGAAGGAAGGAAGGAAGGAAGGAAGGAAGGAAGGAAGGAAGGAAGGAAGGAAGGAAGGAAGGAAGGGAAGGAAGGAAGGAAGGAAGGAAGGAAGGGAGGGAGGGAGGGAGGGAGGAAGGAAGGAAGGAAGGAAGGAAGGAAGGAAGGAAGGAAGGAAGGAAGGAAGGAAGGAAGGAAGGAAGGAAGGAAGGAAGGAAGGAAGGAAGGGAGGAAGGGAGGGAGGGAGGGAGGGAGGGAGGAATGAAGGAAGGAAGGAAGGAAGGAAGGAAGGAAGGAAGGGAGGGAGGGAGGGAGGGAGGGAGGGAGGGAGGGAGGGAGGGAGGAAGGAAGGAAGGGAGGGAGGAAGGAAGGAAGGAAGGAAGGGAGGGAGGGAGGGAGGGAGGAAGGAGAGAGAAAGGAAAGAAGGAAGGAAGGAAGGAATTAGGTTGTCAACTTTTAGTTTTAGTGTTTCAAATCTCCGATTTAATATATTCATAACTGTTCTTTCTTGTTCTATTGCATTTATTTGGCTAATTATTATACTGTGTCCCATATTACAACGATGACCTACAGCTGTATTTTCTTATATGAAAATCCTGGCTGCGTCCAGTGTCCTTGCTCATATGTATATTGGTTAATGACATTAAGGGTCAAATCCCACACGATTTTAAAACGTGGGCGACCCGCACTTGTTATCGTTGTTTAACCCTTACTTTGTTCAATAATATTCCAGCGAGAAGTCGAGGCGTGGAATCCTTTAACTGATACAACACCAATTCATTCTTGGATTCATCCATGGTTACCATTGATGGGTAAGTTCGGCCAACTGATTTGTCAACATGTAAAAAAGTAGAATGCTGCGTAGGCACAAAGCGAAAAGGTTGTAAAATGCTAAGATTTTTAGTATTAAAATACTGACGTTTCGAGTGGAGTAACATGGAATGTCAACACGTAAATGCATTATAAACGTGTCCCTTACCATTTACTTGGTGCCAGAATGATATTATATTAGCATCCCCATGGCCTCTTTTAACTATATAACTGGGGGGCCCTGCCACCCTTGAGCCCCCCCCCCCCCCCTCACACACACACGAATTGATTTTGCCCCCCCCCCCCAACCCCCCCTCCCCAGTAAAAGTCCCTTTTTGCCCCAGGATAAAATGTGTATGGATAAGCAAATCAGTTGAATAGTTTCAGTTCTTACGAAGGTGTAGATAAATCTTTATATTAGTTAAATAGTTTTTATTTTGATAAGATGTATGTGGTGTCGAAAAATATTTTCCATATTTTGAAAGTGAACATGCTGATGATTTCTGACACAAAGCGAAGCAGTCAGAAATATGTTGTATTTTAACTAGTTTTTATAACCTTCAGTGTTCTTAAAAAAGCCCCTCAGAATGCAGGAAATGGCATTTCCGAGACTCTAAATTTCAAAAATCAAACCCCTAGAAGAGTTCCTTTTTGTGAACGCCCCCCAGAAAAACCTTAAAAGAGGCCTTGAGCATCCCCGCAAAGCAGTTCAGATGTTTCCAAACGTTTAACACATTGGATTTCTATTGGACTCCCAAAAAGTATCCCTCATGTATCAAATATCAAATAACCAAAGAATTTATATATAAAAACATAGGTTAATCTACACCCAAGTACTGATTACTTTTTCAGGCGAAAGACTGGAAGTTCTTTATATTCCAATACGTCACAAACTAGCAACGGCATTAACTAACTGGCATCCTTCAGATCCGTCTGCCAAAATGATTCTTGAACCGTGGATTAAGGTAAAATTGTACTCATGTTAGCTTTCGTGCCTAGTGCAAGGCAAATGGGATTAATAGCGAATTTGTTAATAGGGAACTTTTAGCTCAGTTTCTTGTTTATGATGCTGTTTTAGTCTTTAGAGTTTACCATTTTATTTATAGGGTGCATTAATATATAAAGCAGTTCGTATTACGATACGATCTTACATGCCGGCTATTCGCGATGTAACATGACAGTGACCGCATTCAAACGAACGCAGCGAATACCCCGCAAACGAATAGTTTTGCCACAAACGGACCGTACTTTCAAAAAATCAAACCCAAGTTTTTTGGCTTTAACCTTTTTTTATGAAATATTTTTATTGCTAGTGAAGCAAGATTCGTTTCGCTAAACATAATCCATGTTTCCAGCCGTGTGCCGAAACTTTAAAACAGTGTGGAAACGATAGTAATGAGGCGATGTTTTCTGTAAGTCAATTATATTATTATTTCTTTTTGCTGTTTACAGGTTTTCTCTAAAGGAACTATGGATGCATTTATTCTTCGTTCAATTTACCCCAAACTCTCCCAGTGCTTAGCAGAATTTATAATCAACCCTCATCAACAGCATCTAGGTAAACGTCTTTCTTTCCTTTTGTCTTTTTTTTCTACTTTCACCTTTTCTCTCTTCCTTTCTTCCTTTCCTTTGCTTTGTTACTTTTTTTGTCTTTCCTTCCTTCCTTCTTTTTTTGTTTTCTTTTATCTCCCTTCCCTACTTTCCGTTCTTTGCTTCCTTTGTCCATTCCTTTGTACTCTTTCCATCTCTTCTGCTTTCCTTTTCTTCATCTTTTTCTCTTGCTTCCTTCTTTTCTTCGTTCGTCTGTCTTCGTCCCTCGTTTCTTCCTTCTGTCTTTTTCTCCGTTTTTGTATCCACCCTCCCCTACTTTATTTTATTTATATACTTACCCCTTGTTATGCCCCCCATCCACTCTTTCTTCTATCCTTCCTTATGATGCTATTTTGATAATTTGAAACACTTGTTTTCGGCACATCTGTAAGTAAATATATTCAGGATGTTTTTTGGAGATTGCTAATTCTATTATATTCCGTGCTTGCTCTGTAGAACCATTTACGTGGGTGATGGCGTGGAAAAGTATAATTCCTTTACAACATTTTGTCAGTTTATTAGAGAAACACTTCTTTCCTAAGTGGATGCAGGTATATTTGATGTTTATCTGATTTTCTAATTTCTAAAACTTTTTTTATTATTTTTTATTGTTTTACCGTGTAAACGTGGTCTAAGATTACAACAATTCACCACCTTTAACCCATTCAACCCTAGCGTTACTCTGGCGTTATATAGCCAGAGTAAAATACTAAAAGGGAATTCAGGGTTGAACGAGTTCAGGTATATTTAATACACCCGTTTGTTAATGTGTTTGCAATTTATATATATATATATATATTCTTTGTTTGTAAGGTTTTAAGAAATTGGTTATACAATCATCCAAACTATGATGAAATAACGAAATGGTAAGTATAGCCATATCAACACCAGTTCTCCCTGACAGGATTACGAGCTAAACCAATAAACGTTAAATAAACTTCAATGTATAGACTGAGAACACCCATTCATTTAACAAACTCAGCATTAATTGCAAATCTTTAGTTAAATTGGTAATGTCTCAACTTTACAGCATGGATCATCTTGATGTTGTGATACCGTATAGTCTGAATATGAACTGGTCTAAAAATGATATTGCATGCAAAGTAATTATGCCGAAATATTTCTATTTTAACTACATGTGCATGCATGCATTGCCTTGTGATTATACCCCGACATTTGAATTTCCAAATATAGTCTGGAAACTCAGCTAAAGTCTTTGTTCTATTTTTTTCTTCGCCTTTATGTATTTTTGTGCACGATGCACGGTCACTAAACACATTGTATTTTAGTATAATGCACGAATTATCCAATAGCAACGTTTCAGTTCAGTCACTCAGCCGTGCTATTTAAATATTAATAAGCCTAAAACAAAGGATGTGCACGGTGTAACTTACGGTTCAATATAAAATCACCAAGCACATTATAGTTTGCCGAATTTCCAGACCATATCTCTATCGACTATGATTTTCACGATGACAAATGTTGTATTGGAATATGTTTCAACACTTGCAATTCACAAACACCCTGTGGACACAAACACAGACTTATCCTCACACACACACAAACAAACATGAACATTTGTAAATATAAGTGAAGTTCAGTGTTCCAACAAATATAGAAAAAAATAAAACATAAACATGATTCGCTGCGTTGTTTGATTTGCAGTTTAACAACAGTGGACAGTAGAAGATTACTCTAAAAATATAATAATGTTTTGTTGCTTTTTAATGTTCTTTAGGTACATGGGCTGGAAGACAATGTTTGATGATGAACTGCAAAATAATGTAACCGTTAAAGGTAAGAGTATCTTTTTTCTATTGTACAAGTATTAGATTAACACTGGCTTACTGGCTCACCAAGTACAGTTAAACTACCAAAGAAGTGACTGTAAGCAAATCTTTTTCGGTTGTGAAATTATTTAAGACATTTTTTCCTGAACTTAAAAACTTTTTCTGCCCTAACCTAAATATACCACCACCACTACCAAACCTTCAAGCTAAATAACATTTAACATTCGTTTGTAATCGTTTCTAATAGTTTTTTGTTTGTAATATTTTTGTTTGCTTTGTTTAAAGAGCAATTATACGTTTCCAGGCTATTCTTATTCCGCTAAAGTCGGAAAAGTTCAATCTAAAACCGAAAAAATAATTGAAACCAGTCACTCGGTTCCACTTTTATGAACTGTCCAAGTTTGAGTTTTTGCTCCTTTTGCTGAACTCGTGTGAACGTGCATGGTAACAAACAACAAGCTGATTGGAACACCGCTGCCAAACGTTTGCGCATGCGTGAATTTGCTAGAGTAAACATTGCGAGAGATTGGGAGCTAGCCGTGGCAACAACAACCGGACAGTGAAGATTAAGTAAGACTCGACTATTCATTTGTGTTTTAAAAAAAGAGGCATGAAAATTACGAAGGGGGAATTTCAGAATATGGTACAATATTGACAAAGACGCCATGCACAAATTACCTACAATTAGTGACAAAACCTCTTCGGACACATTAAATAATAATTTATTTTATAGAAAATTACATAAACATAATCCGTTGACCCCCTCCCCCCTTTTCAATGTTGGTGTACAACGAGGTCATGTCGTTAGGAAGGCATGTGTAATGTAGACAGCGATACTTTGGCCACTCAACATTGAAAAGGGGGGGGGGAATACATCCTTTAATTAGGAGAAATGTCCGAAGGGTTTTGTCACTGATTCTAGCTTTAACTTTTTGGTGGTATGCTTATAATTTTAACTTTTATGTGGGAATCTTGGACCAGTCTAAATGTTTCAGTGTTTTCCCGCTCTTTTTTGAGCTCGGACGTCGCGCAGGCGCAAAACGTTTGGCAGCGGTGTTGGTGATTGGTGGGTTTTACCCATAGGGTTTTACCCGTGTGACGTCAAAGACAATGGAGTACCCACTCTCCTAGAAACGCGGTCATACTTCAAGAGAACCTAACAAGGCTTTACTTCGAAATTTACATTTTTATTTACTTTTGCTAAGTTAGATGATAACCCTTTCAGAAGAAAATATAACTTCATAAGGTTTAGTTGGACTGTCCTTTAACTATATTTGTATCTTTTTACGGGGAGGTACCTTGCATTGGTACTTGCTTTGGGTTCGCTCCCATTTGAGTATAATATACTAGCTTGTTTTGTATGTATTTGTATTGCCCAATAAAGTTTAATAAAATAATAAATAAAAGAAAATTTAAAAAAGAATCGTTTGGTGTTGACTATAGAGTAACATATGTATACAGATTACGTCGTGGTGAATGCGCACGTACGATTTTTGGTGACTGATTTATGATGTACTATAAAACGAATGGTAGAGGACGCCGTGTGTATCAAATGTTGTTATCACCAGTTTAATTTATTTGTGTTTGCAGCACAGTTTAATCGTGGTTTAGACATTATGAACCAAGCTGTTTCTTCACCTGCAAGTTTACATCAACCAGGCGCTCGAGAAAACGTGGCGTATTTGACCAACACAGAAAGAAGGTAATGAAATAGTTTTATTATTCTAATAAGACAGGATTTGCAACGATTTCATCGTGGAAAGTCACGACGTGTTATACAAACGTTTAGTATAAATACTCAGGTGATTATAGAAAATTGCGCACGCTGATTGGTCGAGCTACTTCGGATTAATTCTCGATAATCACCTACAGCGTTTACTCAAAATGGCCACCAGCCGATTTGTCAATGCGACAGACGATGATAATGTGTATTTATACTAAAACAATTAGTCACCTCAGGTTCAGTGAATATCGGTGAATAATAACCTCGACTTCGTCTCGGTTATTATTCACCAATATTCACCTCGCCTTCGGCGAATAATTGTTAATTATTACTCACTTTATCCAATTCACGTACACGCTATTCAAAACAACGTGCTAGGTACTTGTGGTCGAGAAAGCTGAAAATAGAGCAACAGAAACATCAAAAACCAAAAAAGAGGGACCAAGCTAGAATTGATCTTTTTGTTTGTTTCAGGCGAGAAGCAGAGGTTAGCTCGTCCATTGGCAAGCAAAAATCACAGGTATGTTTAACTACTGTTTACATGCACATCTGAACTATTTGTGGGTTTACACCTTTACGATTACTAGTATTGATCATCATTGCTATCATGTTTAGTTCAGGGGATTCACTTTAGAGATAAGAGACAATAGTGACCTTAAGATACCCCGGGTTCGGTTTACGGGTACGGGTACCGCCATTTTTGTTTACTCGTAATATCTAACCGTTTTCCCGTGGTAGATCATGGTCTACCCGTACATACGACTACGGGTACGGGTAGATTACCGGTACCCGTAAACCGAACCCGGGGTATCTTAAGGTCTCTAATAACATTAAATAATTATTGAGTCGGTTTTCTTTGTTCTTCCGAGGGCTTTATTTTCGCATAAATCCCTCGTTCTCGTGCTTTATCCTATACCATAAAACAAGATGCCTACTGCATGGCAAGTCACGTTCACCTGTGTGAAGTATGCACCAAAGGCTCGGTGCACTTAACGCAAGTGCGCGGAGCCTGAATCGAAGGCTGAATGTGGGTGCAATACTTCGCACTGGTGAACATATTTACGATCAAGACAGTTGTCAGCCACATCTGATCACTGTTAAACTATACAAAGTCAGTCAGTCACTTTCGAAATCTACCAACATTAATGTGCAAGAACACCTTGATCAAAAGGCAAAGCTGTTCAACTTTTTGTCCAACTCCAATAGCGAAAGGAGCAAAGAGCCTACAACATGCCTCACTCCGCCCAAAAATGCAAATTTGTGACCCGAAAACTAAAAAACAGAAACGGACTTGGTCTACCATATAGGTAGCCCGAATAATTATCCTTTGAAGTAATTCGTCCTTTTTGTGTAACTTCGCAATTCTAATTCAATATTGAACCAAATTAGCTACAGATAAATTTGTCAAGAAGGTACTAACTGCAACAAATTTTCATTGTTGTTTTTTGTAGATATATAGAATACTAAGAGCATGTCCAACGTTGAAATTTTAACTTTATAACTTGGAAATATTTCGTGGAAAATTGATCTTAGTTAATAATTTGTGGAAACAGCACGTTTATTTCTATTTTCTGAGCTTTCACTCACTTAGGCATTCATCAAAGCAAACAACTAATCAATTAATTCACATAAGATTACATAGAAAACAATGGATGGATGTGTGGAAATTGTTTCGAGTGTTGACCAGAATATCTCACAAATGAGCGAAGCAAACGAGTGAGATATTCTGTTCAACACGAGAAATAATTCTATATTTCCAAATATCCATGTATTGTTCTGTTTATTAGATATAAAAAAAGTCCTATTGCCCCACAAAAATAGAGCAGTATACTCTAATGTGTTTCATTGTAATCGACACATGTGAGATTATCATGAATAATCACAGATGTGAGATTATCGTTTTTACTGGTGACGGAAAACTCAATAAAGCACTCTATTTTTTATAATAAAATTATGTAATCACGTGTCTTATTAATTATTAGGAAAATAGTATCAAGACTATTTTTTTTAGAAATTGATTTTGCTTTTATTCTACTGCTGAGCTGGCTTATTTAAAATTATGTTGCCACTCCTGAAAATTATAATAGACCGTCCTTGAACAAACAGTTTTACTTTACAATTTTAGGTCGAACCAACGAGAAATGCAGCAACGCAAAATATCCCGACAAATGTCAGAGATTTGTTAGAAAAGATGGTAAGAATCGAGTACTTAGTTTGATTGATTTGCAGACACAATCATGCAGAATTCTTTCACTCTACATTGCTCAGCTGGACATTGTCAATACTGGCAGCGAATAAGAAACCCCCCACAAGTTTGTATTCCAGTTAATTCCAGTTTGTTTGGATTTTTTACGTCCCCATCCCCTCTATAATATAAGTATGAAGTTAAGGTCTTCGTTAAGGTTTGCAGGGTATCGTTAGAAAGCTATTAATTTGTAGAATACAATGTTGTCTATGATTTTGCGATAAACACAAACCAATAATAGTTGATTTTTTTTTAATTCGCCAAACGGTGTCACGTTTTTTATTTATTGCCTTTTATGATTTATTTTGTCCGAATGTTGGTCGAAAAACAGCATTTTCAACTTTGGTCGTCAATTATAAAATCAGCAAAACTCGACATATCAAAAAGCGCTTTGCTGGAAATTCATCTCGGAATTAAACTGCAAAAAAAGATTTTGGAGTGAAGCCCTCTGGTTTTGGAAATTTATCTCGGAATCGAACTGCGAAAAAAGTTTTTGAATAAAATGAAAGTCTTTGTTCTTAAGTCGCCCGAGTGAAGCCCTCTGGTTTTACTATCGCAAAATCAAATACAACATTGTATTCTACAAACCAGGTGATCTGACCGTGAGGGAAAGGCCTGGAACTAGCAACCTAATAGAAATCCATTTTGCTGTATTGAATAACTTATTTCTTTCATTTTCCTTTATCAAACTGGTTGAAACTTTGTATTTATGTTCAGTGTTGAAAATGATAAGTCTGTGCTAAATTTGGGAACAAAATAAAGTATATTTCACGAGATATTAAATAGTTTAATTCGAAAAATGGATTTCTATTTGACAACTAGTCCCAGTCCTTTTCCGTGTTTTCAGATCACCTGGAATTAATAGCTTTCTAACGATATCTATTTTATTTTTGTGCCATAAATTCTGACGAATTGAGAGCGCTTTACCAAAATGACTCTGCAAAGGTTCCGATTTCCGGTCGATTTCTGGTGTAGATGCATTGACATGCATTGTCTGCGTAACACTGTACTTTCAAATGATTTGAATTATACACAAGGTTTGTATTGTATACTTGTTCTCAGCGCCTTATGGGTGAACTTGAAATCGGAGTCCCTGCTTTGTAAACGAGACTGCATGACATTGTAGCTTCCTGATTCTGGAAACGAAGATGCCTGTTTAAAATGCTAATGCTTTAGTTCGTTTTGTTTTACTTAGCTTAGGTTTGTTTTATTGTGTTTTGCTTAAATTTGGTTTGGTTTGAGAACGTCGTCAGTCATAGTATACGAATGTTCCAGACTGTCTCTGATTTCCAGTTAACCGAGGAGGCCTTGGGAACGAGAAAGGAAGTCACGAAACCGTCATCACCTTGCTCATTTTACTGTTGACACGCACTGCTATAATATTCAAAAGTGTTGCAATTCATGTTATTCTTGCTGTTTTAGGCTAAAGAATATGACGTCGTTTTTTTGCCTATCACTGGTCGCCGCCACGAAGGCAAAGCTCTTTACTCCTACGGAAAACTTACAATCTTTATTGAGCGTGGTGTTGTGTTTTACCAAGCTCCAAATGGAAGTTTTAATCCTGTATCTATAACGAACCTTGTCAATCTAGCAAAGTAGTATTGGAAATAGTGAAGCATTTATTTGGCCTGTTCAAACATAAACTCTAACCCAGTGAACTTCATTCCCCATCTGGAACACTGATCTCAAATAATAGACTCATTATACTGGATAGAGCATCCGGTGCTCGCTGTGAAGTCGGAATAAATTAGCGGCGGCCATTTCAGGTGGGACCCACTTGGTTTTCATACAGCCACTTTCAAGTTCTCCCATAGCGACAGATACATGTCACAAAAATTTAGCTGGTTTTCGTTAAAAATCCGATCATTTAAAGCGAAAACCAGAGGCGAAAACTATGATTCAGCAATATTGTGGGTCCCACCGGATATGGCCGCCGCGAGATTTTTAGCCTCACGTCCGACTTCAATTTTTGCCACGCACGAAACAATAGATGCTCTATCCAGTATAATGAGTCTGTTATTTGAGATCAGTGATCTGGAAGCTAACTTCAGTCGTTACAGGTAAACTACGTCAAGTTTACCTGTAACAGGCTGCGTATGGAAAAAGATTGTAGAGGTCACGATTTAGGATGCAGATAATCATATCTAGAATTCCATAGCATCCGTACAAGCTCTCTCGTCCGCATTCCCTCTCTCCCGCCACCAGAGGCTGCTATCAGGCTAATGTTCCCTTGTCGCCAAGCGTAACCACAAGACCCTCGGTACGAAGTTGTTGAAACTATTTCGCCAGACCGGACTCACAACGTGTAAATATGTTTAGATTAAATATTTGTACTGTAATTATAATTTAAAATATTTTGGTAAAGGTTTGTAAATCCCCTCACTTGGTTTAAACATTGATCACGTTTCCTATATACACAAACTATGATTCGTGGTATAGCCACCACTTTTTTGAACACTAAACACGTTTGCGAAACATTTTCTGGTGGCGGAACCCTGCGCGATCCCTGGACGTAATTTCGCTCCGCCAGAGACGAAATCGTTTGCCGATAGTGTGTCTGGGTAGTTTCCAGGCCTCGTTTTTACAGGGGTCTGAAATTATGAGGCCCGAAGTAGGTATTTTTAGCGATTTCCGCGAGTCTTTATCCGTGCATAATCAAGGCACAAATATGAGTCGTTACAAAAGCCGCGCGCTAGTGGGTCATGATCTGATCAGGTCAGGTCATTTTAAAAATGTATAAAAAAGAGTCGACGCGCAAGAAAAAAGATGACGCGCGCGCTGACCAGAAACAGATTATTTTTGGCCTAATCGTAAAGAAATATTGGGGGGAAATATTCTTCTATACCCAGTTTTTAGTCACTTTTTCATCACGAGGTGAACACACGATGGGAATGTAGTAACATTTCGTATATTTAAGATTGTTTTATTTGATATTTAAAAACTGGGTCTATTTTACACTTGCATGTTTACACAAAAAAATTATTGCGATGTATGTGTTCGGGAGACCAGCGTCTGTCTGTTTCTTGACCATTGCACTGCGGTAGTTTGAGAGATCTGAACTCAACATGAGTATTCGTGTCGCTTGTCGTTTTGGTGTGGGGTTTTTTTCTTCCTCAGAGAACCTTATAACGTCCAGTCGCCTGTGGGGCACGATACGTACTCTGTAATAAAACAACAACAACAACAAACTTAACAAGTAATAGATGAGGCATGAGCGGCCGATCTGTATGGGGATTTACAAGGCGAGCCGAAGTAAACCCCCATACAAATCGGACGCGAATTCGTACTTGTGAAATGAAACAATAGAATGAGAAGCTAATTAGTATTCTTAACTTTTGATACAGATCACTTTGTCCAAAAGATGATCTTTATTGGGATTTACAGACGTATATATGTAACTTGAATGCTACGTTTTGATTGCTTCTTAACCTCAAGTAATTATATTAGAATACGACAGAAAACATTTCCCAGTTATGATTGGTTAAGAACAGAGCAAATTATTTGTAATACGCTAAGCCAATCATGAGTCACATATGCATGAACCCACAATATATCGTACTGGTGCATTGTAAGCGCTGATGTTCCAGGCTAACGGGAGGAAAGCTCAGCACAATAAAATCTTTACAATAAGGAAGTATCCATAATTTTTGCGAAAAAGTTATGGTCTCGGAAATTTATGCAACCTTCTAATTTTTTTTCAATTATTTGATCACTGTATTGGATTTATGTATTTTCGGGAAAGATATACTTGACATGTGACTTCATATCACTATAGTCCCTAGAATTAAATTGTCTGGAAACGTGCTGAACATCAAAGCGACTAGCAATAAGATTTATGTTGAGGACGTCCAGAAAGTGCACAAATATTGTTTTTTACGTCATTAATATTTACAGCACGGTTGAGTGATTGAACCAAACGTTGCTATTGGTTGAAATAGAGTAAGGTTTAATCAGAGAGAAACGTAAAGGGTGTAAAAAAAACACGAGCTTACATAAGAAAGATAATCATGTGACCAAAAATTAGCCAATCAGATAAAAATAACAATAACAAATTAATAATGAGATGCGAACAAATTAGCCAATCAGATCAAAATAACAATAACAAATCAATAATGAGATGCGAAAGACATTTGCTATTCCCACCGTCGATGAGCAAAAAAAGGAGTGTAAAAAGGATGAGAGAGTAAAAACACTGTTTTTCGTCACATGATTATCTTTCTTATATAAGCTGGGTGCTCTGACGAAGGGCCTTCGCTCGGAACGTTAGAAAACTACGTTCAATAATTTCAGCAGTACTCAAACCTTACTATATTTCGATTTGTATTTCAACACTGCCTACGGTGGGTAGACGTTTGAATTTTACTAACGGTTTTGGCTGCGATGTTTCTCATTCTGACGCATGTAATTGAGTGGATGATTTACAAATGTATTGGCCGGACCAAAAAACTTTGAAGAAGTGCTCGCTCAATACATAGATATAGGAGGTATAGATTGCCGACTCAGTTCTGGAGACGGGCCCACTCAACACACTACTTTTATTTCACTGTTGCTGTTGGTTGATTGATTCCTTACACAGAAAATATGTGTCCAATAAGTGTGAAAGTGCATAGATTTGTATAAAAATGAACAAAAACAGAACACGTGGAAACAAACAAAGTAATCAAGAATCCCTCACCTGACGAAGAAGTTCTTCTTTAAGGACTCTTTTAATTTCCAACTTCGCGATTTGAACGGAGCGCTCAGAAGGACCTAGATAATATAACCAACAATGATCACATGACATCAAATTAGCGATCTGTGCATGGTATGCTGCGGCTAGCCACATCTATATCGGCCAGGACAAAACTAAACAGGCCAATTGCACCATGACGTGCGATGGCATTGGATGACTACAACTACCAGTTTCATCTATTTATTAGTACAGTAATACCCCGCATACAAGAACCTGTATTTTTCAAGTTAGCCTAAAAAGGTTCTTATATAATTGGTGCTTACTGGGAAATTAGGCTATTTAGGTTCTTAAACAGGTTCTTATTTTCTTAAGAAAAAAAATGTGGTTGTTCCTGGACTGTATTGATAATGAATGTATTATTGTTTGCTACAATGGGAAATCCTCGACACTATTATACACTACTGGAATATGGTCAATACAGAGCGAAAACGGTACATGGGGCTACAAAACTCCACACAGTTGATACTATATACGGTATTATTGTCGTCGACAGTGAGTTAATCTCTCGCTGAAAAGAGGGAATTGATTGTAGTTACTGTTAACGTTAGAGTGTATCTATACATCTGAAATGACACTGCAAGGGATCTGACTTATTTTCATTGCCAGGTAGAATTTTTTTTATTTCATCAGATTTGAATTCCTAAGTAGTAAATTATAAAATAAGAACCATTTCAAATTTTAGGCTAAAACAGGTTCTTATGTAAAGGGGGACTAAATGGGCAGTCTAGGTTCTTATATACGCGGAGTTTTAAATGCTTTCAATTGCTAGTATTCTAGTACTAATAATATACATGAAAAAATTTCTCAATTCTGATTGGCTGAGAGGAGTGCAATTTTAGTGTAATTCAGTGCCGAAAAATGAAATACAGTGCAAATTTTGTGATTTTTTAAATTTGTACAAAAATCATTTTTACTAGAAAAAAAGCTCTTCCTGTTAATTTTTTTTTTTTTCATGTATGTTATCTGAACAAAGCATTTTGATTAGAAAGATTCTCTTTATGATAAATGTTTTCATGTATATTATTAATAAGTAATAGCATGATTTCTCGTGCATTTGAAAAAAACACGCACTCGTGAGTTTTTCAAAGACCTCAAATAGCACTCGTGCAATTTTGACAGTTTTTGAAAAACTCACTCGTGCATGTTTTTTCCAAATTGCACTCGAAACCATGCTATTACCTATACTAATAAATTGACGAAACAGGCCAAGCATTCTGGTAGTTGTAGTCACCCAACGCTATCAAACGTCATCATGCAAATGGAATATTCTCGTGCTTTCAAGAAATTCTTGTTGCATGGTTGAAGTTTTTCTCTTTTCGTTAAATTATTTTTCAGTCAGTTGCAGTTTTCAATACAAATGAGATTACAAAATACAAATAAAATTTAGTTCACTGAAGCATAACGAGGGTTTCTACACAATCAAATCTCATGCTCGCTCCTCGTTGGTCAGCATTCATCAGTTAATTTTCAATGTCCGGCAGCCATAACATCATTTCCGTCGAATAAAAGGGATCGTTATACATTTTCAACTTTATCTCAATTTTGATTGGTTGTTGTCATACAGACAATTCATGATAGCGTCACACCTAGCCTGTTCGTTCTGCTCGTTTGTCCCGCCCGAAAATGAGCATGGTAGTGGCAGAACAACAAAATACAACTTTAACAAAATAAACTCTTTAACAGAACTTAAGAAGTACATTTGATCGCCATTTTGGCACATACTTATCACTTTCACTTTTATTTTAGGATCGAAACATTGTTGACATTGTAAAACTTTATTCTCTGTATATTTAACTCTCGTTTTGTTATGTACGAACGAACATATATTTTGTTATTAGAAGACACACATCTAATGCATAAAACAATTAAGATTCGGTTATCGCAAAATATTACGAATATAGGCCTTGACAATTCTTGATTTCATACTAAACCTCATCCTATAATTGTTAATTATTGGATAAAGCAACCCAAACATTGTAGGGCGCTGATGAGAATTATGGTATGACTACCTCGAATAATAGATTTGACTCGCTGGGGACAACAAACATCTTTCAGCCCCGCACAGACGACGAAGTTTTCCTTTTCAAGTTTTATTTGTTCGTGTGTACGACACAAATTGACAAACTTTTTTCTTGACAAGGAGCCTTGGTCAAAAGCTGGTCACGCTAGCTTTTGAACAAGGAAAATTGTTCGTGTGTACAGTCGTCAAGAAAAACTTGACAAGATATTGCGCAATGACGGCGCAATACGTCATTGCGCACTCACCTCCGAAGCTTATTACGCGATCATTGCGTCAAGGAAAACTTGTCCAACCGTACATATTATATATACACTTAATGTCTGCTCCCGAAGGAAACAGTTAGTTTTGTTTTCCCGAGAGCCTAAATGCTTCCCGCGAGAAAAGTCGAGGGAAACATCGAGACTCTCGGGAAAACAAAACTAACTGTTTCCCGAGTTTCGCTGAATAATTTCGACGTTTATCAAGGGAAAGTACACAAAAGACAAACTGAGCCTGGCATCGTAATTTCACTTCCAGCAAACAAATATGAGTCTCAGAACAAAAGAACAGCAATACATTTCTCCATGCAGTTAATCTTCACACATGCTGTGAAGATCTATAACTAATCCTTTTTTACCAAACAAGCTTCTGTTTATAGGATACTGTGAAGAGTTCTGGCGGGCAACAATTGCAATATTATTGACCGACTGGGCAATAAGTTCTCAATTGTTGCCCGCTCGGTCTACATTGAAATTTAGCTAAGGTCATGTGACCACAAACCAACCAATGACATTCATTGTTTTATCCAGCAAATCTCTAGCTATATAACAAGAGCAATTATTACTTGTCGAGGAAAATTGTCGGGGAAAAAACTTTGTTTATCTTACACAAAGAACACTTGGTCGTCTGTGCGGGGCTTTACTCCTCCTTATCTATACTTACCTTCGATATATAAATAGATTTTCCTATCGCCTTCACTTGGTTGGCTCCCTAAGAAAACAAAACAACAGTAAACGGGAATTATTTCTCAACCTCTCGTACGGTGTTGTGATTACTCTCGGGGCTGCAAAGTACGTTTTATTTATCACATCCGGGATACTCCATTGTAATATTTACAGTCAACACTATTTCCACTAACAGACTAGAATTCCGCGAGTAAAAACTGACTGGTTGTTTTAAAACACGAAATAACATTTCACTTCGAAGAAATAATGAAAAATTGCACTTGTGTTTCAACCTCGTTCCCAGGGCCTTTTTGAAATTGGGAAGGTGGGAAAAGGCAATAAATTAGCAATTTAAATCCTTCGGAGTATTGCGGAGTGGGAGAAGTTCGTTGTAATGGGCAGTCTCATTGGTCCCGTTGGCGGTTCCGTTGAAGCTGTTCGGCCCAAAACTATGCATAATTACGTTTTCTGAGGAATGTTTAAGAAAAGCAATCAACCAATGAAAATGCAAAGTCCAACAACCGATGTCAGGGCCTTTTCCCTCCCTCCTAATTTCAAAAAGACTCTGGGAACGAGGATGCGTGTGTTTGGCAAAGTATTCATATAACTCCTGCTATGCACTCGAGGTATGAGCGCCGTGGCGTAACGAGAGGGTAGGGTAGGGTAGGGTAGGGTAGGGTAGGGTAGGGTAGGGTAGGGTAGGGTAGGGTAGGGTAGGGTAGGGTAGGGGCAAAGTCAACCGCTGCAGAGTTAGCAGTAGACACTGATCAGACTATTCGTTGGTTACGGCAGTTACGTCACCTTATTAGGATACGAAGTACAAAACAATAGAACCCTCCTGTTGAAATATGAAATTTTTGGTTTTGGTTTTGGTTTTGGTTTTTGTTTGTTTGTTTGTTTTGTTTTATTTTGTTTTGTTTTGTTTTGTTTTGTTTGTTTGTTTATTTATTTGTTTTGTTTGTTTGTTTGTTTGTTTGTTTGTTTGTTTGTTTGTTTGTTTGTTTGTTTGTTTTTTGTTTGTTTGTTTGTTTGTTTGTTTGTTTGTTTGTTTGTTTGTTTGTTTGTTTGTTTGTTTTTTTTTTTTTGTTTGTTTGTTTGTTTGTTTGTTTGTTTGTTTGTTTGTTTGTTTGTTTGTTTGTTTGTTTGTTTGTTTGTTGTTTGGTTTGTTTGTTTGTTTGTTTGTTTTGTTTGTTTGTTCGTTTTCCCATGTAATATGGATAGGCAAAGCTAAATAAAATACTATACGTAGAGTACCTGGTGCAATGTATGTACCACGCACAGTAATGGCAGCTTCAGAATACTCAGTGATTTGGGAAAGAGTATCCTAGACAAAAACAATCACCAGAATTAGATATTACAAAACAACTGCGAAATATAAACTTGTAAATAAAAACCGTGGTACTTGGTGAGAATATGTACAGGTGGGAATATTGCTGGAAAAATTTGTATAGAAATCATGTTTGATTATATTGTTGGGAGCATGGGTGGGTGGTGTGTGCTGTTAGCGCGCTGCCTCTGATCAAAAAGTTAAAGGGTATTCGCAATAAAAATTAAGTTTGTCTCATTTGAAAGAACTCGTCGAATGGTATAAGAAGACCTTTTACAATTTTTCCGTATCTGTTTTGGTTTTGGAAATATTTCGACCAAAAACAGCGTGCTGTCCGCCATCTTGTTGTAATATTGCGTCTAATTAACTAGGAAATTGGTGAGGTCACAACCAGGGTAAACCTGATGAAAATAGTGTAATAAAAGTAGCGTGCTGCGTAGGCAGTGTAGAAACAACAATCGAAATATAGTAAGGTTAGATATACAGCCGAAAAAGAGAACGTAGGAGTCTAACGTTTCGAGCAAAGGCCCTTCGTCAGAGAGAAACGTGAAACTACTCCGTGGGTGACCAAATTTCCACGGAAGGCTTTTTAAATGTTGTGGGTCAATTTAAAATGGAAATAGTGCAACAAAATCGAGTTTCTAGCTCATAATGTCATCAGGTTGGCAAGATAAAAATTTCACTTTTCCCTGGTTATGTCGTCACATGTATAATTTTGCATATCGAAAATAATTCCAAGATGGCGGACAGCACGCTATTTTTGGTCGAAATATTTCCAAAACCAAAACAGATACGGAAAAATTGTAAAAGGTCTTCTTATACCATGCGACGAGTTCTTTCAAATGAGATATACTTAATTTTTATTGCCAATACCCTTTAAGCTGGGTTAGACGGGGTTAGTACTTGGATGGGTGACCGCTTGGGAATGACCCCGTTGTCGAGCTTGGAACTCATGTGAGTAGAGTTGTAGTTGATCTCTAAGGGAAGGGTTTTTCGCCGGGTTCTCCGGCTTTCCTCCCTCCTTAAAAATCAACACCTAACATCTTAGCTGTGATCTGAACTGTGTCGTGTGGCGGCTGCCTGGAGCTCCTTTGATATGCCTCGAAATGGCCACGTTGATCTGCGTCCTTCGCAATTCAGCCGCTAGCTGCAAGTAAGGATGATTAGCCACCCAGTCCTTTATCTCTTTATAAGAATAATATTCTAATACACTCTAATTTTTATGAAGTGCCGGACAAAAATCGGTTCATTTTAGATGGCCAGCGAAACGATATCAATAAACTTACTACCCAGATTCAGCTAATCAAAAATGTACTAGCTTAGTTCAAATACTAATAGTATACGGTTACAAATTATGATATAAGAGAAGCATGCATCAGCAGAAATGTAGCACATCATTGAATCAAATGTATAATCTTACAGGTCAACTAAACATTTTGAAGTTATATTTTCTTCTGAAAGGGTTATCATCTAACTCAAAAGTGAAGAAAAATATGAATTTCGACGTAAAGCAAAGAATTTATCAGCGAAGCCTTCTTAGGTCCTCTTGAGCATGACCGCGTTTCTAGGAGAATGGGTACTCCATTGCCTTTGACGTCATACCAGTCTTTATTTCGACGCGGTCGTCGTTCACACGACTTCAGCAAAAGGAACAAAAACTCAAGCTTAGACAGTTCATAAAAGTGGAACCGAGTGCCTGGTTTCAATTATTTCTTCGGTTTTAGATTGAACTTTTCCGACTTCAATGGAAAATAGAATAACCTGGAAACGTATAGTTGTCCTTGAACTCTTATTCCCCATCTAAGTTTCATGTGTGGTAACATAATCGGTGTGTTTTCTCAGCCTTGAGCAGTAAATAAAATGAATGTTGGCATCCATGAATACAATACCTTAGAAGTAATCTTCCAACGAGCTTGTTGTGGAAATGAATTGATTTCAACTTCATCCTCATAACGTTCTTCTGAAGCTGGTGCAGCCTCTTCTTCTTTCGCTGCTTCAATTGGCGTATAATTTAGCTTGATGTTTACCTTTTCAGCAAGTTGTTTGGCTAAACCAAGACCCTTAAGGACCAAAGATAACTCAATAAATATTACAGCCGCTGACAAAGAGAAAAAGAAGTAAGGCCCTGTTTACATGAAGCGGATTAAGTGTTCAAGTCAAATCTCACATGTTGTTTCTGCTTGTTGTGTTTACATGAAGAAGATTGAAAGTTTTCGATCTGATCGAAACGGATGACTGGATGAGTGGATTGACTTAAGATTCAAGCTTTAATCGGCTTGAATGTCTCGGTTTGACTTTAAAATGCCTTGATATGCGCGTGTCGTGCTAAATGGCAGACATTGAGGGAAGCACAGAAAATAGTATTCAAAAACCGAAAACATTGTTTCAAGCAGATCGGATTCTCCATGTAAACATGTGCCCGGATTGACTTCACTCGCGTTTTTCGACCCGATTAGACTGTCAATCGGCTTCATGTAAACAGGGACTAAGACATGCATGGTCTGTTATTTTGACGTTTTATCAACTCAAGTTCTATCAACAGCAAGGCCAAGTTAATTTTTTATTAATGATTATTACCAATCCTGAGCTAAGATTTAATTGGATGAGTTGAGGAGAGACAATAGACACAGACACAGCTACAGTCAACGTTGTTTTTTTTTTAATCCTAACCAAAAATCAAATACTAACGCTCCTAAACCTGACCTTAGAAAAAGCAAATGTCCACTCAAAACAAGCGTAAAAATATTGAGAAATTATTTGTCTTCTACCCGAGGAAGCAACAATTTAATGGGATGATTAGTATACATATTTTTCTATTCGCCTAAGGAAAACTTGTTTTGGGGGATGGACTGTCAATCTTAACAATAGGGACTTTAAGATGCTAGGACGACAACGGCGGTTAACAAAAGGTCCGCTATGCGTACATGTATCTGCGCAAACCCACCACTGTGAGAATCATGTCAAGATCTTGTGTGATCTTGGAAAATCTTGTAAGATCTTAAGAAAAATCTTATAAGATTTTAGCGATATCTTATAAGATAATTAAAGAGAAAGTACACGTTCTCTGACCTTAATAATTTTTTATCATGACTCATCACGACTCACAAAAACTGTTCACGTTAAAAATACTTAACCAGTTTATCAGCAATATCCCCTGTCTCCGAAATGTTTTTGTGCAAAACTTTGTCGGAAATATAGAATTTAACGGCTAACTGCTGGAAGATATATCCAAATGGCCAATAATACGGCTACCGCGGATCTAAATACCCCTGAATCATCTGTAGGTTTGTGCCATGTATGTAGGTACGGAGAAAAGGCTTTTTGAACTGACATGAGCGCAAATATCAAATTGCATTATTTACGCTATTTACTTGGCCTACGGTCAAACGCGGTCATATTTAAAGTAAATCAATCGTCTGAAGGTTTGTACCATTTGGGAAACTTGTACGGTTAGATAGAGCGTTAAATTCTGTACAACATATGTGAATTAGAGAACATGGTATAGAATAGCAACGGAGAAAAGGCTATTTGAACTGACATGAGCGCAAATATCAAATTGCATTATTACGCTATTTACTTGGCGTACGGTCAAACGCGGTCATATTTAAAGTAAATCAATCGTCTGTAGGTTTGTGCCATTTGGGAAACTTGCACGGTTAGATAGAGCGTTAAATTCTGTACAACATATGTGAATTAAAACAAATCGTATTAGAATAGCAACGGAGAAAAATATATTTGAACTGAGATGAGCGCAAATATCGAATTGCATTATTACACTATTTACTTGGCGTACGGTCGAACGCGGTCATATTTAAAGTAAATCAATCGTCTGTAGGTTTGCGCCATTTGGGAAACTTGTACGATTAGATAGAGCGTTAAATTCTGTACAACATATGTGAATTAGAACAAATCGTATAGAATAGCAACGGAGAAAAATCTATTTGAACTGAGATGAGCGCAAATATCAAATTGAATTATTATGCTATCACTTGGCGTACGGTCAGACGCAATCATTTTAAAGTATCCCTGAATCATACTACTCCAATCATACAGCATTGCAATTGACTTTCTTCGAAAATAATGTTGTTCTTTGTCTCGCTCCTTAGTTCATACAACACGGCGAGGAAATATAAACAGTCACACTACTGCACATATTACAGGTCAGCGGTTACACCAAAAAGTTAACCCACACCGGAACACACACACACACACACACACACACACACACACACACACACACACACACACACACAACACGATAGCAATATATCTGCGCGTTGCGCAGATACAAAAAGCAAGATAAGTTTTACAATTTAAAGAAGTCAGGATTAACTGACTATTATATTTGAAGGTAGTTTAATGACTTCTAAAACGCTCCAGTATCGCTAAAATGATTGTAGTGTCCGTATTGAAGTCAATCTTCAAGCAACAGTTCTCATCTTTTGGCCGTTGACGTCGTACTGAATATGTGAAAATGCCCGAAGTGACGTTGTATTCGAAGTGGCGTTGTATGAAGAACGAGGACGGTGTTGAGATTACTCTTGGGACTAAACATTATTCATTTTCTTTGTTTTGCAAAAAGAATTATTTTGTTTAGAGGACGTTGTCGTTGCAGTTGACGTCGTAGATCTTAAAGTCCCTAGTGTAACGATGCAGACAACTCTTTAACACACAACGTAATTTGAACTTCTCAATTTCAACAACAAAGAAAATATCTGGAGATTTCAAAAAATACTAGCAGGTTTTTTAAATCGTTTTGCTCACCTCACCTCCCCACCCCACCCCCGTCCTCAAAAAATACTAGCAGTTTTTTGAAATCGTTTTGCTCACCTCACCTCCCCACCCAAACTCGTCCCACTAATCACGAGTAATGATACTTACAGACATCTTGCTAACAGTTTCACCCTTCATAATCTGACTAGTGGCTTGTTGAGTTAAATCCAAACTCTAAATAAAAGTGAGAGGAAAATAAAACATAGCATTTGGGGGGCGATTACATGAACCGGGCTGGCCCGGTTAACCGGGCTGAGTTTACGAAACGAAAACTTGGAGCCGGCTAGCCCGGTGAGTTTTGAATTGACGTGAATGATTTCAGGCCGAAATTCGCGATTATCAATTTTATACTAATTGGTCTACTATTTATTTTGTAAGCCCATCGTTAATAAAAAGATTGTTATAGTCTTAGCTAACTCACGAAAGCGTCTTCACGAAGACTAATTAAATTGTTAAGTCGGCGCTATGATCACGAAACACACGAACAACGTTTTGATGTTCTATTTCAGTTCTTTTCAGCACTATTTATTCACACAGTCAAGTAAACGAACGCGTATCGAAGTGAGTTCAACAGTTTTTCAGCCTGGTTTGCCAGGATGAAAACGATTACATGCATGGACATTTCCATCTCGGTTAATAACCGGGCTAACCCGCTTGCCATGTAATCGAAATGTTAAAAAAAACAACATGCGTTTTATATATAAAGCGGGCTAGCCCGGTCCATGCATCGCCCCCTTAATCAAATTTGCAAACGAAGTCAATCAAAATTGCAATCAGGTTAGGAACTCAAAGGAGGAACACTTGACGTAGTTAACCTGTAAACCTTTCACGTTTTTCCTGTGACAAAAAAATCACCTGCCGTTACATAGCCAGAGTAAAACACATAAAACTTGAGAGTCAGACGCCGCCATGCAGAAAGTGTTAAAGAAGAGAACGATAACTTACGTTTCCCGAGCTGATCTTTTCGTTAAGTTTGGCGGCAATGCTAGCTGCGAGATTAAGCTTGGCTGGAAGAAAATAAGAAATACTATAAGTGCTTGTTTTAAATGCTGAGAACAAATTAATCAATTTAGTCATTTATTCCAGTTAGTATATACTAGATCACATTTAACCAACGCACATGTCGCGTCTAGTGCCAAATCAGCTTACAAATTTACCATATTCTTTTTGGTAAGCACTTCTGATAGAGACAACAGACAAAACATGCTAAATATTCATAGAATGTTATACATTTACAAAATGTTATACATTTAGTCATTCACAACCGTTCTATATGCAGCTTAGGGTTAGCCTCCTTAAGCAGACATTGCAAGGGCCACCGTTGTACTCCATTACAACGAAAGCGCAACGGAGGCGCCTCACAATGTCTAGTTAAGAAGGCTAACTTGAGGGGTGCCATTGATGAGAAAAAAGAAACGCAATTCACGTACGGCTTTGACCTTAGTTTGTCAGACAATATTACTCGTCTTGGCTAGCTGTGAATAAAAAGGTTAAAGATAAAATACGTTACCTTTCTGGGCTCCTTTGATAGGTTCAGGTGGAGTTCCTACGCCAGGAACAACTTGAGCGGTAGGAGCAGGAACACCTGTTTTTTTAAGAGTTGGTTTGTTGCTAAATGCTTTGGCGATCTCTTTATCGATCTAAAACAAGAAAGAAAGGAAGAAAAGAAACGTGAGACAATTAGTTGTCGTATACACTGTCTGTTGGCTGTTCTTTTTACAATGTTTCTTTCTTTCTTAGTTTATTCCTTCATTCTTTCGTTGTTTTCGTGTGTGTGTGTGTGTGTGTGTGTGTGTGTGTGTGTGTGTGTGTGTGTGTGTGTACCTGCCTGCCTGCCTGCCTGCCTGCCTGCCTGCCTGCCTGCCTGCCTGCCTGCCTGCCTGCCTGCCTGCCTGCCTGCCTGCCTGCCTGCCTGCCTGCCTGCCTGCCTGCCTGCCTGCCTGCCTGCCTGCCTGCCTGCCTGCCTGCCTGCCTGCCTGCCTGCCTGCCTGCCTGCCTGCCTGCCTGCCTGCCTGCCTGCCTGCCTGCCTGCCTGCCTGCCTGCCTGCCTGCCTGCCTGCCTGCCTGCCTGCCTGCCTGCCTGCCTGCCTGCCTGCCTGCCTGCCTGCCTGCCTGCCTGTCTGTCTGTCTGTCTGTCTGTCTGTCTGTCTGTCTGTCTGTCTGTCTGTTACCTTGTTACCTCGTCAACAGCTTGGTTAGCTGCCTCCGCTTCATCGTCAGAATCTTGAAGGCCAAGGGCCTATAAATAAAATTAAATAGGAAACAAAACAAAAACAAAAAATGTGGAGTAGGGTGGAGTGGAGTGGAGTGAAGTGGAGTGAAGTGGAGTGAAGTGGAGTGAAGTGAAGTGAAGTGAAGTGAAGTGAAGTGAAGTGAAGTGAAGTGAAGTGAAGTGAAGTGAAGTGAAGTGAAGTGAAGTGAAGTGAAGTGAAGTGAAGTGAAGTGAAGTGAAGTGAAGTGAAGTGAAGTGAAGTGAAGTGAAGTGAAGTGAAGTGAAGTGAAGTGAAGTGAAGTGAAGTGAAGTGAAGTGAAGTGAAGTATAGATTCTTGAACTGCTGCATTAGCTAAAAAACATTTTTGAGTTTACGCGTAGAATAAACATCATGATTGAAATTAAATACCCATTTCTGTTTTTTCTTGGCTTCGTTGGCACGGTTTTTCTCTTCTTCGTCAAATTTAAACCCTGTACCAAAAAAACACCCAAATAAATAAGAAAACCATCCGATATAGCTTCTTCGCACCAGTTAATTTAACTGTTAGGTAGTCAAGTATTTAGTTTGGGGAAGTTTTTGAAGTTGATCGTAACCTCATTCTAAGAAATACTGACGTAAACCAGACCTAAATACCCAAACGTTCAAAAAGCTACTGTTACACGATGCGACTTTTCTTGCAACTTGCAACAAATGGCCTGAATGTTGCAGGTTGCAAAAAAAATCGCACTGTGTAACACCCCGTAGCAACTTGTGATTTTGTTATTTTCGCCGTGTCGCAAGTTGCAAGAAAAGCTTGCTGAAACTTACAACAAAGTCCGCAAGTTGTTGAACGTGTAACAACACCCTTCCTGCAACTTGCGAGTTTTTTTTCCATGGGTAAATTTGTTGCAAGAAAAATCGCATCGTGTAACAGTACCTTAAGGGAAGAAATTTAAAAATCAATGAACTGTAATGACATACCTTTTCCAGAGAATCCACTGTTTTTGACAATCGACTTTCCTTCCTGTAAAACACGCATCATCTTAGATTACATTCAAATGCCATGCAGACAGCTATCTTTTACATGCGCAGTCTATACTATTGGACTTCGCAGTTCAACATCAGTTTTTTATAACGAATTTTCTAATAATCTGGTGTACAGTAAATAATCTGGTCAGTTACTCAAAGTCTATCAACTGCTGCAATTTGACTTGCTTGATTTTAAAAGTTGAAAAACAACTTTCTACGTTCACTTTTTATCGCCTACAACAATAATATAATGAATATACATGTACTGACACTAGTTCTTAAACTATATAGTCAAACCGCATCTTCTCTTGCGCGCGACTTTGCAATATTGATACGCAACATTGCAATTTTGATTGATGGATTCACAATCAGCAACCTGATTGATCGCGATTCCTCGACGGTTTTCCCTAAAAAAATCGTTTTAAATGCCAAACTTTGGATAATGCGAAATTCTACATAAAGTTAGAACCATTACCTTCAAGTGAACATCACGTTTATGTATTGTTCGATGTTTAAAACCAATATTTTAAGCAACCCGTCGAGGAATCGTGATAAAGCGTTTGCAAGTTGTTGATTGAACCGCCAATCAAAATTGCAATGTTGCGTATCAATATTTCAAAGTCGTACACAAGAGAACATCTGGTTTGACTATAACACACTTTAGCAGTACGCCATCATCAGGGTTAAGGGTAATTTGAACCATGTTCAGTATTAAAATGTCAGAATATTCGTTTGGAAACGATGTTAATTTAGCAATAAAGATGTCGACGGTAGACTATACATTAATTAAGGTTATGCAGCTAATGCTTTTAATACAAACCGCTTTTCTTTGCTCCTTGTATTCTTCTAATAAAGCTTTCAAATCTTCAGGTACATCTGCAGCAGACTGTTCCAATGCCTGCAATTTAGAATACATCAATTACTTCTCAAAAAAACCCATCTTAGTTAAACTAACTAGCTTGCCTTAACATGACGATTTTATTTTTCCAAAATTGTTCTCGTCATTTGAACAACACACACCACACACTAAATAATATATATATATATATATATATATATATATATATATATATATATATATATATATATATATATATATATATCCTTAGAACATGCTATGTAATCGAGTGAAATGCCCAATATCATTTATAATATACCCAATTCTCTCCTGGCAGTACCACCTTATTATACATACAGAACTCGCGATCAAGCTCTCGGCAACGGCCTCCGTGGCTCAGTGGTCAGAGCATTGCACTAGAATCGCAAGGTCGTGGGTTCAATTCCTGCCGGAGGGCCTGTGTGGTTGCATTTTTCGCAACTGCTCCCGGTTTGGTCTTAAAATGTATATATTCTACACTCGAATTTTCCTTCACCCTAAATCCTTAGAACATGCTATGTAATCGAGTGAAATGCCCAATATCATTTATATATATATATATATATATAATGTTCATGAGACGGTTTTTAACTCTCGTTATAGATCCCAAAAACCACAACATTAAAATAAGAAGAAAAAAACACTTCTGTTTGACTTACTTTCACAATATCTGCACAAAACCTACAGAAAACCAAGAAAAACAAACATAAATCATATTTTATACACATAAAAAGTATACTTTAGTTAAAGTAGACTTTCAGACTTTCAAGTACTTTACTCGCTACAAGCAATCATACTATAAAATTGTGATCAGTTCTCAATACAATGCAATACGATGCGATGCCGGGATGCGATGCGTTACAATACTATACGATACGATACGATACGACACGACACGACACGACACGACACGACACGACACGACACGACACGACACGACACGACACGACACGACACAACACAACGCAACACAACGCAACGCAACGCAACGCAACGCAACGCAACGCGATACAACGCAACGCAACGCAACGCAACGCAACGCAACGCAACGCAACGCAGCGCAACGCAGCGCAACGCAGCGCAACGCAGCGCAGCGCAGCGCAGCGCAGCGCAGCGCAGCGCAGCGCAGCGCAGCGCAGCGCAGCGCAACGCAACGCAACGCAACGCAACGCAACGCAACGCAACGCAACGCAATACCAACATTTTTGTGTTTGGAAACTGTCCTATTTTTACATTCCAGTCCCCAAACCGTAAAATTTCTAAAGTCAAAATATGAGCAAGGTTCTGGTCGAATAACAACGCCTGTGACTTCACACGGTGGATCAAGGCTAAACAAATTCATTTCATAAGCACCTTAAAACAAAATTTGCCCAACTTGCAAATTAATAACTTTCTACAACACAAGCACTGTCTGACTACTAATAACTCTATCTATCTGATCAAGCAGACTATTAATACTTACTTTCCTTGCTCGTGTGTGAGAAAAGTATACGCCGTTCCTTTATTACCAGCACGACCAGTACGGCTAAAAAATAAATAATAAAATGTTTAAGCACTCTTTGTTCGTGTGTTATCAGGATTTACATTCACTCGTTCACTAACACGGAACGGGAGATGAAATACTGCTCGAAGCAAAGCATTGTCACACACGTAAATATCTCACAGCTTGTTAACAAGGTGTGTTCGCAACAGACTTGTAGCAAGACTGTTAAGGTCTTCGTATAGGTTTTCAGGGTCATTTCTAAAAAAACGCTGACACCGTTTTGCTGGACATTTATCTCGGATTGGAACTGCGAAAAAATGTTTTGAACAAAATGAAACGCTTTGTTCTTAAGTCGCCCCGAGGGAAGTCCTCTGGTTTTAATTAAACAAATCACAGGTTTGCGTTCATCGCGAAACCAAAGACACCATTGTATTCTACAAATTCATAGCTTTCTAACGATATCTTATTTTATTTTTGTGGCATAAATTCTGACGAATTGAGAGCGCTTTACAGAAATGACCCTGCAAACCTTAACGAAGACCTCAACAGGTTGTAACAATGATGTTCATTCAACAAGCTGGCATACAACCTTGTTAGCATGAGCCTGTTAACAAGTTGTTAGTAAGCAGCATAGTAACAGGTTGTTGGAACAACTTATCACCAGTCTGTTGGAGTCATCAACCTTGTTACAAGTTGTCAACAATTTGTTACAGACTTGTCAACAACCTGGGACAGCCAGTGAGAACACAAGCCTGTACTGAACAACTTGTTTGCAGGTCTGTAACAGCTTGAGCGTTTTACGTGTGTACAACTGTACATGCATGTATACATGGCATGCGTTACTTCCAGTAAAATAGCACATTCTGATTCACGAAAGAGCTTTGCCAAGCACGCGTTACATTTCCGTGGAAACAACAATAATCAATATTGATGGTTCATGAGCGTTATTCATCCATGATAACAAGGCTGGTAAAAAGATCTCCAGCAATCATGCAATAACTTGCGAGATTTTGCGCGTGTGTAAATAAAGTGCAGAGATGGAATGGTTTTAAAAATATTATAAAATTCTCTGTACCCGCATCTGTGAACGTAATCCTCGTGATGGTTGGGACAATCGTAATTAATCACCAGTACCAACTGTTTAACATCAAGACCACGAGCGGCTACAGATGTAGCAACCTACGTAAACAAAAACACATCGTCAGTTTATAGCGTGCAAAAATACCGTAGAATCCCGCTTATAAGCCCTGGGCTAACACAACTTCGTAAGGAGTTTTGAGTGGGCTTATAACCGGGGGCTTAGAAGCCGTATAGCAAAACCGTAAACGCAACAGACAAACTACGTTAGCACTTTATTGCTCACGTTTAATATCGCAAGAATACGACAAGCACGAAATGCCTCGAAAGGAGACATCATAACGCCACAAGTACTGAACTCTGAAATTTTAGTAATGTCACCTGCGTCAATTTATCAGTACCGAGAAAAAACTGAATGAGAATGTTGAATTGCTGAAACATTTTATCAGTAAAAGTTTTTATTTTAAAGGGACACTCCACTCAAAATACAATGGAGGTTTAAATAAACGATCGTACTGACTTTAGGTTACTCACGAAGTTTGAAAGGTTAATTATTTTTAGTTAAGGAGAAATCGCTCGTCGAATTCGGTAAAATCGTCAAATTTTCGACGCCATGTTGTCTTTCTCAAGCAGACGCGTATAGGCAAGTCACGAGTTCTCAAAGATGACGTCACTGAGTGCTTCTTCTCGAAAGGTACTCAAAGCAAACACATTAATTTTGAGCTGTTCACGATGAGTGTTGTTACTAATCGTTTATCTGGAGATGATTCATCGAGTTCAAGTGAGTGTAGTTCCTACCACAGATTTCCGTAGCAGGAATAAAGCAATCGGGCGTAAAGTGAGCACTGCAGACAAACGAGTTGTTTATCTTGCGCGGGTTGTTCCTTCTGACATTTCGCAGCCAAATATTTTCCAGTGGCTCACTTGGTACTCTATGGTACGTTATATCGGTCCCTTTAGTCTTTTTCAAACCGTTTGTACATTTGGGAGCCATACAATGCGGCATTTTTGCTAATTTAACAGTCGATTAAACACGAATAACACAACAGAGGAACGTTGGAAGCACTCAGTGACGTCATATTTGAGAATCCGCTGACCCATGACTTGCCTATACGCGTCTGCTTGAAAAAGACAACATGGCATCGAAAATTTGACGATTTTACCGAATTCGACGAGCGATTTCTCCTTAACTAAAAAGAATTAACCTTTCAAACTTCGTGAGTAACCTAAAATCAGTACGATCTTTTATTTAAACCCCCATTGTATTTTGAGTGGAGTGTCCCTTTAACGTTAGTTGCGCTGTTTCTCTGTTGTTGGTTTTTTTTTGTTATTTTTACTATAAAGGGTGCTAATGGGAAGGTGGGCTTATAACCAGAAGTTTTTTCTGTTACCAGACAGATCGGCCTATAACAGGGGGCTTATAACTGGGGGGCTTATACGCGAGATTCTACGGTACTGACACCATAGGTATGACACCATCAAAAATTATACAGTAAATCATTTATAACACAACCATCTTATAAATCATAAAATATTGATTATGTCCATTTTTCTGTATGCAATTGAAGTTTGGGCGGTACATACGAGGGCAAGTATCTCGGTAGAATTGATAATTTTGTAAGCGAGCATTCCGGTATGGTTATACATGTATATATACCACGATAAATGAATTTATAACGCATGAAACAAGATAGAAAACTATGGGATAAGAGTTTGTACAGAACGTTTTAAGAGATCATTTTTTAATAGGTGCTTATTCACCTTTATTTGATAATTTAATGTGTATATATTCGCTGATCAACTGGAACTATAAATTTTGATAGTTTCCATAGTTTTTTAATTTGATTATACCATGTAAATTCGCACGTCTGTTGCGATGATTCTTTTAATAAAGACTTTTATTATTATTATTTTATAAATCATTTGTAACATAGTCATTTTCCGTTTAATTTAATTTAATTTAATTCAATTTCATTTCATTTCATTTCATTTCATTTCATTTCATTTCATTTCATTTCATTTCATTTCATTTCATTTCATTTCATTTCATTTCATTTCATTTCATTTCATTTCATTTCATTTCATTTCATTTCATTTCATTTAATAATCCTTTAACATGTACTTGGGTTATAACCTATACTATCAATAACACCAAAAAACAAATAAATACGGCATACCATCAACTTTATAACGTTATTCTTAAAATCAGCAATAGTGCTGTCTCTATCAAATTGATCCATGCCTAGAAAAACAAAACACGAAAAGCGCGTAAATCAATAAAAGTCGGTGCGTACATGGCCTATAGACCTTATTCAAAAATGGCCGCAGAATTAAAAATTTTTTATATACATATAAATTAGCCCTTATGAACTCGTTTTCATGTGTGAAATTCAAAAGAATTTTTACTTTAAAACGAGGTCATAAGGGCTAATTTACACGCACATAAAAGGTCTATTAAACGAAAATTAAGTTTGTGGGCGTTATGGAGAGAGGCATTTGTTTTATAGTGGGCGTCTATTCGGATAAATATACGGTGTCTAGAAATACCACTGTCGTCAAAACTCTATAACCAAACCCTAATTTCCTTAATATCCATTGAACTAACCTCCGTGCAGCGACAAACAAGGATAAGATCTTTTCAGCAAGTCTTTCAAAAGTACGTCAGCTGATTCTTGTTTCTCGACGAACACAAGAACACTGCCTAAAAATAAACAAAACAGCTTAGCAAGAAAATTGATTTAACATTTAATATGTTTTATCACTATACATAGTAAATAATTACCCATGCAATATGCAGGCTACAGTCCGATTGACAGATAATTCAATTCAGCTGCTCAAGCCAGCACGACGTAGATTTACGAAAACTGCTACACATTTTGAAAATTGACGATGACACTGGTATTAAAAACTGACAAAGTTAAAACCCAACAACTGGGAAAAAACCCCTCAAAATTAGTAGGTATCCAAAGAAGTTTGGTTAAATGATGTTCGATCAGTAATCTTAAAAAATCGCGTAAACATACGAACGAACGAACGAACGAACGAACGAACGAACGAACGAACGAACGAACGAACGAACGAACGAACGAACGAACGAACGAACGAACGAACGAACGAACGAACGAACGAACGAACGAACGAACGAACGAACGAACGAACGAACGAACGAACGAACGAACGAACGAACGAACGAACGAACGAACGAACGAACGAACGAACGAACGAACGAACGAACGAACGAACGAACGAACGAACGAACGAACGAACGAACGAACGAACGAACGAACGAACGAACGAACGAACGAACGAACGAACGAACGAACGAACGAACGAACGAACGAACGAACGAACGAACGAACGAACGAACGAACGAACGAACGAACGAACGAACGAACGAACGAACGAACGAACGAACGAACGAACGAACGAACGAACGAACGAACGAACGAACGAACGAACGAACGAACGAACGAACGAACGAACGAACGAACGAACGAACGAACGAACAAATGAACTTTCCTTATTATTCACTGTCTGATTGTTGTTGCCATGCCTATTTTGCTCATTTCATGCAGTATTTACGCGTGCAGACTCACGCATGCGCACTGGTTTGGCAGCGGAGTTCACCATACCTTGCTCTTGGTAGATACCAAGTAATTCGAGTAGCTTTAAAAATTTATCATCCTCATCGATAATAACCTAAAGTGAAAAGATTTTAAAAACATTATACCAAAACAAAATACGAGAGCAGGACAAAATAAAACCTGATTTAGACATTTAATCCCAACTTTAACCCTAATCCTAAACATACCAGTAACCTTAGATCAGTTTTAAGTCAAAACGAGTTATATTTCATATTATGACGAAATGTCAGTCTAAAGTCAGCAAAATAACACTAACATACACTAACAAAAGTATCCATAGCAATTAGTATGATTCGTTAGAACAATCACAATCGTAAGTCGTAAAGTTAAAACTATCAATGTAGTACGTACAACGTGTTGCTCCACGTCTGAACAAACGACACTCCGACCACCAACTTGGACCTAGGAAAAAAATTTGATCAAAATAAAATATAAAACAGCAGCAAGTAAAACTTAATTTAATGGAATGTAAGTCTTATAAAAATTTACTCAACAACGCTAATACAGAGATATAATCGAGAAAATCAGCAACCTTAATATTTCTTTGTCGCAGTGACAAACATTTAAAGTGGTCTTCTCATGAAAATATTGTTGTAATGTTTCTGCATAATCCTAAATATATTATGGTCGTTGGTAATTGTGTGAAGTTTCATTTCGAAATTCTCAATAGCAAAGTTGTATTTTACGTGCGAAGTTTGTATTTGGGGGCGCCGCCATTAAATTGGCCATGTTTGAGAAGAATGAGTTGAGGAGAACTTATAGACTCAACAAAAACAAAAGATCATTGTTTTTGTCAACAAAAGGCTCATTGTTGTTATTGAGTCTATGATATCATAAGCTTCCTCGACTCATTCTTTTCAAGTTCGGCCACTTTAAGGGCGGCGTTTAGTTTAGTTTAGTTTTAGTTTTCTTAAACGAATTTTGAAATGAAATGAACTTTGCACGATTACTAACTACCATAACATCTTTAGGATTATGTAAAAACATCGCCAAAAATATTTTCATCCGAGTACCACTTTAACTACGACATTTTTTCCCCTAGAAAAGTACCGTATGAAAAACGTTGGAAGAAAAACATGAACTTTGAGGAACGATTTCCAGCTTCGGATGAATCTTATTAGCTCACCAGCTTTTATGTGATTCATTATAATTAATCAAAGTTAACAAGGAGATTAGTTGCTGGCCAGCGGCTTTATCTTGCTCGTTATGCCCAGATGGGGTGCGGTATCATGTCACATGATTTGCCCTCTTCACTTGCATTCGCGCCTGGCCTTCGCCTTGTTGAGTTGCTTTCTCCCACCCACCTCCCCACTGCTGGAAGGCAGGATTTTTTCTTTTGTCCGGGAGTTTGTTTTTTGTTTTGCTTTTTTTTGTTTTGTTTTTTTTCTTTTCCTGCTTTGGTAAGTATCGTTGCAATTTCCACTGTTTATTCAGTGTGACAGGTGCCGGGGGTTGACCCGTGGCTTGGTTGCCAGGGTTACCTCCTTATTTGCTGTTGCTCATTTTGCGCACGAATGGCTGTTTGCTTGCTATTATGGCACCTACCCCAACCTTATGGTCGACAAGTTAAGACCACAAAAGCAATACACAACTACAAATGTCAACTTACTTCCACTGGTTTTGTAAGAATTTTTCGCGCTAAAGCTTCCATTTGTCGCGGAAACGTAGCGGAGAATAACACAGTCTGCCTCTCAGGACGAATGCAATCAATAATCTTAGTAACCTGAAACAAAATATATCAATAATAAGGTGTCTCTCCCACGCAAGGTGTCTCGAACCCGCGCAATCCTCTTTGAAATATAACAGTGATCTTTATCCATTTATATTGCTTAGAAACACTTCTCCTAACCTATCCTAGTAGCTAACCATTGAATTAAATTCAAAGCTAAATCCAACTGAAACACCCATGCATGTTTAAAACGCGCGAAAATTTTAGCCAATAGGAAAGCAAAAGACTTTTGTGCCAAGCAACTTCTAATCTAGTAATCTAGTAACCAGACTCCTAGAACCCACAGCATCTTGAGTCAACCCCGCCCTCTCAAACCAATATGTAACTCCCGTCCTGAATCAGATATCATTAAACTATCAGCATTTTTAAGCACTATATTTAATGACATTTTACTTAAACGACGTATAACTCATTTTTGGACTAAACCTTTGCTTGAATACAAATTTGAACCGTCGTAAAATGCGTAAAACGTCTTATTCATACATCAGCGATGTACATGTGCAACGAGTAATATTTACCTGTGGTTCAAAACCCATATCGAACATTCTATCTGCTTCATCCAAGACAAGATACGTACACCTACGACAGTTTGTAACCCGACCTACAAAACAACAGGAAAGACCAGTGTCAATACAGCCAATTTGAAATCAGTTTTTTTTTTGTACTTTAATTATTATACTGAATGTAGCTACCGTGGATAAATTTTACTAAAATTCAAAAAAAAAATTTGCTCTATTTTTTTTAAAGGGAGCACAGAATGTAACCATTATTCCAACGAGCTTTACCCAAATTAATCAATACAAAAACTCATTAATGCTAATCCTGCACGGTAGGAAGCGAAATGGCGGAATTAGAGATAAAACGCGGAATTGAGGATAAAACGTGGAATTGAGGATAAAACGCGGAATTGGGGATAAAACGCGTTAAGGCAAGGGTTAAAATTAAATCTGCTATCATTTACATGTACTGTGTTCTGTTTGACTGCTTTATAATTCAACTTATCAGAACAAAACATTTTCTGAATTTGGGTGACTGTAAAAGAAAAGTCCAAAATCGTAATAGTTCCGTTTCCAGATATAGTTTACTTACCATTGTTCGCACTTAACATATCAATCATACGTCCAGGTGTACACACTATAATTTCAGCACCTCTTTTCAGCTCCGCGATCTGATCAAACAAGACAGAACACAAATATTCAACGTTATGTAACAACTACTTAATAACCGAGAGTAAGGTCTTTACGTTAAAATATTAAACCGAGGTCTTGCTGTATTGACCGAGCGATAACGAGGTTAATACGTTCAAGACCGTGGTTGAATATTTTACCGTAAAGACCGAACGGTCGAGGTTATTAAGTAGTTTATTGTACGGCACTTTTTATTTCAAAATCAATCTTGTATTTCTTGGTCTTCGCTTCCTTTAACTTCGTCAAACCACCGAACTAGCGTTATTTTCTGTTGTTTCTTTCTCGTCTGGATACTGGAATTTACTTTTTGTAATGTTCATCGTCGTTTATTTAATTTATTTTCGTCGTTTTTCGTCAATAAAAGTTTCTTATTAGGGGTTTTGTTTGTTTCCAATCGTATGGCATAACAATTTTCATAATGCCCGCGGGCAATACGGAGAAATCTCGCAACATCAGAAACCAATCACAGCGCATGATTTTACCGGAAGTAATCCGTGCCATATAATAACACTGCTTAACAGCTATTGTCATATGATATTGACAAAGCATGTGGTTGTTTACAAAAAATATAATATAACAATAGAGTTGATGTTTGCGGAACATCAACTGTATTACTATTATAATAAATAATTTTAGTGGGCATTTAGAAGAATACGGTAAACGGTATCTTGAACCAAGTGCCATCTTCGCGCGTCGGCGTGTATTTCATTGCAACAATAAATATTTATACTAGAAATACATAAATGCAACAACCCCCCGCCTGCTTTTATATGCTTTTTTAATACACCCCACCCACCTCACCTTCCAATTAAAATAAGCACTCCTGATATAATGATTTATTATGATTTAATATTTCTATTGCGCAAATTAGCATGTGGATATGATCAAATGCGCATTACAAAGCTACAGATGGCTTATCAAATACAACACAGCACAGCCACGGATTACAACTGAGACCTAGGTGTTGATTTTATTGAGGGGGAAAACCGGAGAACCCGGCGAAAAACCCTCGGAGCACAGGAGAGACCAACTAAACTCTACTCACATGAGTTTCAAGCTCGAGAACGGGGTCATTCCCAGACGGTCACCCATCCAAGTACTAACCCCGTCTAACCGGGCTTAACTATTGGTGAGAGCCAGGCAGCCCCCTAACAGCACACATCAGGATAATTACAGAATTTATGATTAGGATGACTAAAAGAAAGTTGAACATATCAAAGGAAAACTTACATATTTCATATTAAACTCTGGTTGTAAAAATATATTGTTTTTAGCCATTTAGGAGGTTTCCAAAGGAATTACTTTATGTTTCGCAAAGGCAAGATTAAAAGTTAACAGCTCAAAAACTACATTTCTAATAGGAGATAAAAACAACAGACAATCTTTCAGTCTGTATAATACAGGACAAAAGAAAATGGACAAAGCCTATGAGTATTTATGATAACTGATAAGTACTTGCAATTGAGTCAATGAAAAACATCACGTCCACAGTAGCAAAGGGAAAGCACGAAAACGTGAAGATGTATACTGCTTAATGGGCAAAAACTTGAAAACAACATATTAAAGGGACAAGGTATAAAACTTTACATGATAGTTGCTAGATTAAGTTTACAGTAACTGACGAGTGTCTAAAAGGGTTCTATTTAAACGTCTTGCCGTTCTTGGCGTTTACAGAATATATTAATGAATAAATGCTGATTACAATCAGCAAAATAAATAAATACAAATGTCCTGAGTGACCTGTGACCACAAACACTACAATAACAATTCAGATCGAGTTTTTGTTTACCTGCTTTACCATACGGTGTTTGGTTTCTTCAGGTTTTCTGATTTCTCTTCAAGATATATTAAACCGGCTGTTTGTATCCTGCTTTTATTCGTTGTTCTGCTGCTTTCCGTTTAAAACGAAACCATTTGAAAGTTGAAACCAATTGTTTCGCTAAGTTTGCTAAGCATAAAGTTTGCTTCAAAGCTAGTCACCAGTGCCCAATTATTTTTACCGCATGACACCCTACGACGTATATATATATATATATATATATATATATATATATATATATATATATATATATATATATATATATATATATCAGCACTACACTGATGAGGCCCGAAAGGCCGAAACGGTACCGTCTGTAGTTATATATATATATATATATATATATATATATATATATACCAAGAAGAATATGTAACGAAGTCACACAGTTGGCAAAAGGTTTTAGAGCGCTCAATACCATTATAGGTAGAGCGAATATTTATTTATTAAGTGAAAAAGCTGTCGCTACTCGAGTTTCACGCTTACACGCGATCGTCAGGCAACTGACAGACTCGATCTAGTTAAACTCTATTTACATGATGAAACGAGGTGTCGTGTTACGTGTCTACATTTACTAAAGAGTTCAGAGCGTCTGTTCAGTCGTTCGTGTTTCCGGTCCTTCAGTAAGATTAGTTTTTCTTCCAAGCACAAGTTACACCTTCGCGAGCCGATTTTGTAGGCGGGAATTTTCTTTCTTAGCGACCAATTTATCTTGAACGCGCGCTTAGAATCATTCAATTTCCAAATATACTTTGACAGTTCCGTTTCATCGGCGTATTTTCTGTGTGAAAACGACTTTGTGTGGTTTCGGTATCTGTTCTTGAATGGTCCGCCCGTTACGCCTACGTACGATTTCGTCTCATTGTTGTTAACTGTGGTAACGTCAGCTTGGTAGACCACGCTTTCTGACAGGCATTTCTTCTCGACCGGGCATGCGTCTGGTCGTCTGCAGTTGCATTCGTTTGTGTTTTGAGTGTTCGTTTGTTGTTTGCTGTGTTGGTTGAGTATTTTGTTGTTGTGTTGGGAAATAAAAGATTTCATGTTAGGTAGGCAGCTGTAACTGACTCGTACAGTATGTCGGTTGAATATGCTATATAGTTTGTTGGAAGGGGGGAAGTGTTTGTCAAGTAGTGATAGAAAGTCTCGTCCTATGTTCGTTTTAACGTTCTTACTAAAAGGTGGGTTATACCAAATAGCGTTGCGTTGTCTGTTCCGTTTTCGTTGATGGTTATAGTTAGGGTAGTCGTTTCCGTTCTGCGCGGGTGGTTCGTATGTGAGGATTGTGTCAAAGTTGCTGTGTTTTAAGGCGTCGTTGTAGAGCGGTGCGGCAGCGTCGAATGTTCGTTTGTCGCATGAGAGTTTGTTGATGCGTTTGTTGATTGATAATGGTAGTTGGCGTAGTATGGAGGGAGGGTGGTTAGATAGTCGGTTAACGTAAAGTGGTTCGTCGTTAGGTTTTCTGTATGGTTTGTACGTACCGTCAGTTAGGTCAAACGTTATGTCGAGGAAATTTACGCGTTTCAGGTTAGCACCGGCCGTGATTTTCAGGCCGAAATTTGCGAAGATTTGGATCAGATCTTTGCACGCCTTGTCTGCTAATCTTCCGGAGGTGGTGCCGTGGTGGTGATAGCTGCTAGGCCGTCGTCTCGGTATAATCCTATTTGGTTCCCAAATCGGTTCTCGAGCGTGCTGAGGAAAAATAGGCCAACTAATTCACATATTTCGGCGCCGTCATAGCTGCCCATGGTTACGTCAAAAGAGTTGAGCGAGTTTTGTTTTGTCCATGCTTTGCCGTTGTTAAAAAGGAGGGATTTTCTTGCGTGTTTGATGATTTTGATGTCGTTTTCGGAAATGGTGGTGAATTGCTTAGACCAATTGATGGCGTCGTCTAGTAATTGCTCGGAAATGGATGGATAAAAATACGTAACGGGCGGACCATTCAAGAACAGATACCGAAACCACACAAAGTCGTTTTCACACAGAAAATACGCCGATGAAACGGAACTGTCAAAGTATATCTGGAAATTGAATGATTCTAAGCGCGCGTTCAAGATAAATTGGTCGCTAAGAAAGAAAATTCCCGCCTACAAAATCGGCTCCGAAGGTGTAACTTGTGCTTGGAAGAAAAACTAATCTTACTGAAGGACCGGAAACACGAACTACTGAACAGACGCTCTGAACTCTTTAGTAAATGTAGACACGTAACACGACACCTCGTTTCATCATGTAAATAGAGTTTAACTAGATCGAGTCTGTCAGTTGCCTGACGATCGCGTGTAAGCGTGAAACTCGAGTAGCGACAGCTTTTTCACTTAATAAATAAATAAATATATATATATATATATATATATATATATATATATATATATATATATATATATATATATATATATATATATATACAAACTATTTCCAGATTTTGTCTCCCTTGCTTTTTATACACGCGTGTAAAGTGGACTTCACGCATGTCGAGATTAGCACCCTCACCGGGCTCCGGGCCTTCGGCCCTACGCCCGGCTCGGGGATAACTCATAACTTTCATGTAACTTAGCAGAAAAACGCAACATTTGCCATCAAAACAATCTTTGCTCCAAATTATTGACAAGAGAAGTATACAATTCCGTAAACAACAAACCACTGGTGATTTAGAATTGTTAAAACTGATAGGCTCAGAAAACAAAATATATTTTAGCGCGCTGAATTCTCCATTTTAAAATACACCACAATGCCCGATTAAATTATTATATTGTTTTTGTTTCATTATATGCAGCGAAACCTTGCGTATTTCTGCAATTTTATTACATAAGCGGGTGGAACTCGATTTAAAACATGAGCAGCAGTGCTTAATCAGATTTAAAACACGAGGCGATAAAGCACCTTTTGAATAACTTCAAAAACTATCTATTTGGTAAGTTAATTGGCGTAGTAATTTTGAAAAATAACGTTGTCTAAGCCAAGCTAAAGTTTATGTAAATCAGGAGGATTCTTTATCAACACCACGGACATGGTACTGATTTCTTTTGCGTTTTCTCGTGAATTATTAATGAGTCCTTAAACCACTATTACAAAATGTTTCTTGGGCCTGTTTATACGGCCAAAATCTAAGCGGGATCTGAGCCACATCGGACTTTAAGCGGACTTAAAATGTCCGTGTAAACAGATCGGCGTAAATTGGTGGATTAAACTGAGCACGATCAGTTAAGCACGCTTAACTTAAGCGTGCTTAAATTTTGGCCGTGTAAACAGCCCTTTTAGACTGGCATGCAGTAATCCTCCAGTACGCAACGCCAGGAGCGTAGCCAGGGGAGAGCGGTTGCTCCTATTTTCCCCCAACGACCACTAAGAGCGTAATCGCAAAAGTATAAATCCATGGGGAAAACTTGTTTTGAGGGTGGTATATACTTTCACAGTCAAGTGAGACGACTAATATATATAAATCATACGATTTATGACTTTCATATTTGTTTTAAAAAGTTGTCTCAAATTTCAGAGACCCTTCAAATCTAAAAGTTTCCGAGAGAGTACGCAACACAGGTTCTCAACGCTCGTTTTCTCCTCTTCCAATGCCAACATTCTGGCTAAGGTCACTGTCGGTAACGCCTTACCAAGAAAACAATTTAAGACTGTTTACCTGTTCACTGATTCCAGTTCCTCCATAAACACAAGTTACACTAAGACCGAGAGGCTTACAAAATTTTTTTGCTTCTCGGTGAATCTGTAGTGCCAGTTCTCTAGTTGGTGTCATTATTACTCCTGCAACATAAAATTTTTGCCATTATTTAAAAAGTAATTTAAAAGGACACTTTGTTAACTATTGGAGAGAGCAGATTCGACAAGGTGGAAACCAAGGCAAGCTCAGAACGTTCAAAATCTTTAAAATAAATTTGGACTTTGAAAAATACATTTCTGAAATTAGTAATGTTAAACATCGTCAAGCTGTTACAAAACCCAGAATATCATCTCATAGATTACCTGTTGAAACTGGTCGATATACTAATATTCCATACGATGAAAGAATATGTAAACATTGCAACTTAAATGAGGTTGAGAATGAACAACATTATTTAATGCAATGCAACAATCCAAAGTTTACTGATCTCAGAGCTAATTTTATCCATAAACTATATCAAATAAACTATTCGTTTTGCTCTTTCAATAATCAGGACCTGTTTATGTATATGATTTCAATGAAAGACAAATCTACAATGGCACTAGTAGCTAGTTTAATATGTTAAATTTTTTGTATTTAACTGTAATTTGTATGTATCATATGTACCAGTTGTGGTATTAATGTTGATTAAAATGATGATGTTAAAGTTTAAAAAAAAATTAAGGAATGCCAAACTCATTGAATAATTTATTCAACAAAATTGTTAATCCATCCGCTATTTTTGAACAATGAGTCTACACTATTATTTTTCAATCGTATAGTTAATTCAATTTACCTATCGGACCATCGTCCCTGTCGAGAGGTGGTTGATCGAGTACGTGACGGAACATTGGAATCAGAAACGCTAATGTTTTCCCACTTCCAGTTTTTGCGATTCCTTAAAGAGGAATCATAATAATATTACTCCAAGTACCACTAGCTCATCAGCCCAACGTTACATATTCCTAGAGCTAGAAGCGTGCGAGGGGGGGGGGGGGGGGGGGGGTTATGCCATAATTGAGTAAAAAACTTGCGCAGTTGGGATAGCAGGGTACTGGTAACTAACCTGTTATAAACAGAACTCGTTACTAAGCTTGTGACAACGGCCTCGATCAGAACACTGCGCTAGAATCGCAGGACTGACGCGGATTCCAGGTCCCGCTCTTAATATATATTAGATTACGTTAATTAAGTTACTATACTGGAACCAATTACAACGTACGAATTGTGTCGTGCTTCTTCTATAAGTTTACACATTTTTTATTCCACTTCTTTGACTACTCTAAGGGGCCGATTACATGGAGACGTTCAGCCCAGGCTGAAATTCCAGCCCAGGATGGGATTTTCAGTCCGGTCAACCGGGCTGAAACTTCAGTCCGGGCTGAAACATCAGTCTGGGCTGAAAATCGCCATGTACATGTAATCGTCCCCTAACTTTACTAAGTTTCAAACAGTTCCTCGGAAAGAAAGCACGTGGCTCTGCAGGAAACATGGCTCAGTTCATCCAAAGTATTCTATATCATTGATAGACTATAATTTTCCAATTTTTGCACATGTTTAATATATGTTAGAATTATTTAATTTTGTTTTATTATTATCGTGACAATACCTGCAAATTAGCTGAATAGAGCTAAGTGTATTTTATTGTATTGTATAGAGACAAAAAAATTAAGAAGCGCTAGTTTACAAAAAGTTTCAAAATACGCTTACCTATCAGATCTCGTCCTGACATGACCGCAGGAATAGCTTGAGCTTGGATAGGAGTTGGTTTCTCATAATTACATCTACAAGACAATTAATAATTTTGAGTACATATCCTTATTCATATAAATAACACTATCAATAGTCAAAGGCAAGCATATCACAAGTCAGTAGTTCGCAAAGGCAATATAAACATACTTCTTAAGAACATCCATGACCTTTAAACTCAAGCCAGCCTACAATAGATACAAGCAAAAAAGATAACACCCAAAAAATGAATTTCAGTGTAAGATAAAATGGAGTGTAAAACATGGCCACGACCGGGTACGGGCGATTTATAACGGGATTTTATCACGGCATGTAGTAAACCCGCTAGTTGGTTGATTAAAGTTCATAAGTTAGGAGCTAGATGTTTCTTAACTAGGGTTACACGAAGTTAAGTGACCCAGAAAATCGCGCGCCCATCACCCTTGTCATATTCTACACTAATCCTAAAAAGAAGTATCAGTTAGCGTGTACATTCCTTGAATGTCCTATCGTATCGTTTGGTATCGTGTTGTATCGTATATATAAACGCGTTATTTAAGGGTAAAATATATCTAGCTTGTAGAACTAATTGGGCACATTATAGTGTTAATTTTGCTGCGAGAAAAAGACCAGAGAATCGGGCTTAACCTCAGACACAGGCAGCGGTGAGAGGTAGCGCGCTGTAACAGGACGTCTACAATGACAAGCGAGAGTCAGAAAGTTTTACCTGGGCCCAAGTCTTGATTGGTTTAGGAGCATTTTTCCCTTTGACTTTAATGTTCTCTAAATCTTGTAGTAATACTTCCACCTCTGAAAAACAAAATTATACATCTGTTCTCCAAAGTATCTACTGTATAGTTTAGTTTTAAGGTGAGGTAATACGGGCAACATTTTTCTTCAACTTTGCAACGCAACTTTGTTCCGTGACAATGCTTAAGGTGAGTGGTAATACGGTAATACTGCAAACGCTATTCAACTTGCAATGCAACAATGTTGCAGCAATTTGTTGCTCGTATTACTTCATCTTTAGTAAAAGTAAACACATAACAAATTTATTATTTAAAACACATGATACACTTCATCTGGAAAGAAAGTGACGCATCGCATATTTTTTCTTATTTTGCACCAAAAGTCTGTCTAATTTTCGGGGCCTTTTGCGCCACCGTTTGGCCCTTTTTGTGTCTTTCGGTATCTTTCCGAACTTTTGGGGCTTTTCGATTCATTTCATGCTTTACACACCACATTCGATACCCGTAGATGTTGTTTGGTGCCATCTTTTATCAAAGCATACTAGAAATCCATTCGATTTTGGAGAAGCCATGTTGAAAAAAAATAAGGAAAAAAACGTGCCCGCATTCTCCTTTTTTTTAAAGTTCGGACGATAAACTACTATATTTTTTTACTTGGCCTAGAATAGAAAACTTGGACTATACTGGGTCCGGTTGTTCAAAAGCCGATTAGCACTAACCTGGATTAGAATCTAATCTTACTGTTTTATTACAGTATGTTCTCTTTCGCATGTGGCAGTGTGGTGCGGCATTCTATCACCTTCACAATATTAGACGTATTAGAAAGTATCTGTCGCAGAATGCGGCAGAGACTTTGATTCATTCGTTTATTACTAGCAGGGTGGACTATTGTAATAGTTTATTGCATGGTGTACCTGCATATCAATTAGATAAGCTGCAAAGAGTGCAGAATGCTGCCGCTAGGTTGATTTTTATGGAGCATAAATTTTGTCATATTACCCCACTTCTTTCAAAATTACACTGGCTACCTGTTAGGTTTCGCATTAAATTCAAAATTTTGCTAATTACTTTTAATGCGGTTAATGGGTTAGCCCCTTTGTATATTAAGGATTTAATTTCGATCAAATCGTCTGTTAGGGTAATGCGGGGCAAACGAGACACTTAAGGACATTTATGGTCGTAGAATGGAAGGCTTAGCAATTTAAATTTTATTTTTGGCTTGGGTATGTGGGGTAGACTCGCAGCAAGATATGTAAAGCAAAAAAAAGTTGAAGAAGTTATTTATTTGCCGTAAATCAGGGAAAGTCGTACAGTGCATATTGTCTCATTTTGCCACGCCACAGTGGGGCAAAATGAGACAGGGCTAAAAAAATTATAACAAAGTCAATATATTTATACTTATTTCAATAGAACTTTAGAACTAGTTATAAAGTACATGCAGCAGTTACTTTAATGTTCAATGTCACACACACAAGTCACAGATTGCACTGGCTGTGGTAATAGTATAACATTCTTCATGACACCATTGTTTGCACTGCGAACAAGTCACCCAATCCTCACCAGACAGACATTGACTTTGACCAAAGTTCGCCACATATTGGGCATTCTGCATCCTCAGTGTTGGCTTTAGTTGTTTTTCTCTGCTTAGGTGCTGCTTTCTTGGCTTTTTTTGGTTTGTTTCCACCAGACTGAGTCCTCTTCTTCTTTCCTGCCAAATTAGCTCTCTTTTCATCAGCCTCTCTTTCAAGTGCCTGTTTGTATGGGGAGCTTGTCAAATGCTCAGATTCTTCTGATCGCTTAGACTTTTGTTTTTCAACAAGTAATGGCACCTTGAGGATGTCGGTAAATGTGATTGATATGTCAGGATTGGGACTGCTGGAGGGAATTGACTCACCTGCGGCAACTGACAAACCCATGGTAACAGACACACCCAGGGGAAGGGACTTGACTGGGGTAGATGTGACCAAAGGAACTGACTGAACTGATGTAGATGGAACCAACTCAACTGGAGTAGAGTTCAAGGGAACCAACTCGACTGGGGTGGTAGGTCCAACCAACTCGACTGGGGTAGAGGGTGCCAACTCGACTGTGTGAGGATTCTCAAGAAAATCAACAGATGGTAAGATATCTGAATTAAATGGTACAATACCAGAGCATCTAAATCCCGAAACAGCATTTTCCATGGTGGCAGCCTTCATATACGCAGTGTTGAATAGTTCACCTAATTTGTCAACCGTTATTCTGCGACCTGGGTGACCTCTTAACCAGCTTGAGCATGCAGCATTGAAGGCCGACTTCAATGGCTTAAAGAAGCTTCGATCTAATGGCTGAAGCTTGTGCAATGTATGTGGTGGCAATGAAACCATCTCGATACCATTCTCACGAGCGAAATTGATGGTGGACAGGATCTTCGTGTGACTCTTATGACCATCCAAAATCAGTAAGACAGGTGAATCTTTAGAACACTTAACATGGGCTGCAAAATGTCTAAAAACAAATCTGCCACAATCCAGCCATTCTCTGAACAACGGGCAATTGTCCCTGCTGGTGCATGGTCAACAAGTTCCGGCTTGTTTCTTTTCCTCTTGAAAATCATCATGGGCGGGATGTATATGCCAGATGCAATGCATGCGACAACAATGGTTGTTGTCTGACCACGCTCACCACTAGTTGTCGAGGAAACTGTTCGTTTTCCTTTTGGTGCAAGCACTTTAACTGGCTTATGCACACATGTCAAACCACTTTCATCACAATTAAAAATTTCATGTGGTTTAAAGTTATGCTTATCAAGCACTGTTTCTAAATTTCCAAAGTATCTATTTACGGAAGTTCTGTTCAGCCCAAAAACACGGTTCACAGAAATTGATTCAGGCTTTCGAAGGGACAACTTAGGATGACGCATTTTGCCCCGCATTACCCTACCGGGAAATATATTCTTAGATCGAATACTTATATAGCCCTTAATACTTATATAGCCCTATTTACAATAATAGATCAATAAGAGAATAGAATAAGGAGCTATTGCTTAAGCCTCCTTCATGTAAGACCTATGCTACACTTGGGGACCGTGCCTTCATGACATCTGCTCCAAAGCTGTGGAACGCTCTCCCTGCAGACATTCGTAACGCAAAGACTGTTGACTGTTTTAAGAGGCTTCTTAAGTCTCATTTTTTTTAGATTAGCTTACGATAACTTCACTTAGCTTAGTTTTATATTCTTGTTATTACTAATATTATTTTATGTATTGTAATTGCTGTAAATAACTAAATGTATTATTTTATTGTACACTGTAATGCGCATTCGATCATCTCGTCATGTAGAATGTGCAATATAAGTCATTAAAATTATTATTATTACTAGAAATACATAAATGCAATAACCCCTCGCCCGCTTGTACAGCAACCCTTGCGCTCTTTTCTTGTTGGAGGCCTGGAAATAGCTACTCCTGTCGGAATGAAAATATAGTTTTAATTCTGGTAGAATATTTGAAAAAAAAAACAGAAACTCTATTTTTTTAAAGAAAAATGCTACAAAAAAACAAAGAAAAATTTAAGGATGATATTTCGTAAAATATATTGAATGAAAAAAATTACATGTCGCCTCCAGGTTTCGAACTCGATCTCGATCTCGTTCGCGTGCAAGCCGACGACGTTAACCACCACGCTACTGTAGCAGGCGTCAGAATTTTATCAAAACATTAGGGTTATATGGTACAGTTCTTTCTTTCCATGTTTACAAAGACCATTGCTTGGTATCTAAAAATATTTGCATTTTGAAAACTACTCAAACTGCCTGGCTGGTATTCATTTATGATATTTTAAATTTATTTAAACAAATATAACAAAAACAGTTTTTCATTTCGAAATCTGAATTGCTGGAAAATTTTTCACATACATGTTAATGGGCCTTAATAAATATTTCAACAGCATTTGTACGTTTTAAAAAAATTCCTTTTCCATTTTTTATGCTAAATTATAAACAACCGCTAAGTCATATTAAGTAGTTTTACAAAAAGAAAACTATTTAAAAGAAGATAAGACGGCAGCCACAGGTAAAAAATACAACGGGCATCGGCAAGAAAAAAACATGCAATTATGGATATGATACGTTTACAACGGACTTCAAGGACACACAAAATGTCATAATATAAAACAAAATTAACAGTCATAGACGTAAACAGGGAAACTCGAACAGTTTTGCTACTAAGTGTTCGTGATTACTGAGAGCGACTGCTCTATATTTTTACCGTAGCTTAAACTTTTCGGCCTTTATCATCGTTGGTTTTCTATATCTTTTTCCCTCTTTCGAGGTTCGGTTTGACGGGTTTCCTTTAGTCAAGACGTTGATTTGTTTCTGTTCTTTTGAAATGAATGTACGTATCCTCAAAACTCCTTTCTCAAGTCTTTTTGTCAAGAATATATTACTTCAAATCTTTTTTGTCAAGAACTATATCGTTTCCAGTGCCCTACAATCTTCACCGCGCGTGGTCCGTCCACACACATATATATATATATATATATATATATATATATATATATATATATATATATATATATATATATATACAAATATTCAGATCGCTTCAAACTGATTCGCATTTGAACACGCGTGTAAAGTGGACTCCACGCATGTCGAGATTAGCACCCTCACCGGGCTCCGGGCCTTCGGCCCTACGCCCGGCTCGGGGATTATTCAAACTTCCCAGGACAGAAGCTAAATGGGTTTGCACGCTGTTTGTAAAAAATCCCTACAAATTCCTTTGGCACTATCTTCATAATTTGGTGCACCAATTTACACTATTAAACCAGGGTTAAGCTAATCGCCTTTAGAACAACTGGTCCCTGGTATATAATTTTTTGTAGTAAATTAAGTTTGTCTAATTCGAAAGAACTCTTGATATTGTAAAGTAACATCTTCTATAGTTTTTCCGTATCTTACTTCATTCTTGAGATATTACTATTTGTTTGATATGTAAATGATCACACTGCATACGCCACATTGTATAATGAGTTGTTGGAAAATTAGGAATATTGTTGAAGTTATCGAACAAAGTCACACGAAACTGGGCATGTAGGTGTATTTGTCTCATGACTTTAAACAAACACAGGTTCAAGCGATTTAACAGATTAATATCAGTGATATGCACGATTTCTCAGTAACTCATTATACAACGTGACGTATGCAGTGTGATCATTTACATATCAAACAAATCGTAAGATCTCAAGAACGAAGTATAAGATATGGAAAAACTATAGAAGATGTTATTTTACAATATCAAGAGTTCTTCCAAATTAAACAAACTTAATTTTCATTTCATATACACTTTAATAGAATTAAAAAAAAAACACGAAAATTGTCGCTGTCAATCAATACAGGTTCTTTATTCCTCGCTCCTAAAATTCTCTGGAACAAAGACTAGCATGCAAGCAAATCTCTGAATAAACTTCACATTACTTTACCTTCTGGTGTAAGCTTGGTCAGTTCAGGCACCTCGACGTAAAAATTCTTTCTAAAAGGTTGATAATACACTTTAGAATGATCAACTGCTGCTAAATCCTGAGAAAAATAAAAACAAAAATAACAAAAAATCGTTAAATTCGTATAATTCATAAGTAATACATACAATATGGACGGCAGAGCTGTATTGGTATTATAACGCAAGCCGAAGGCCAGCCGTTCAGACGCGAATATTGTATACGACTTATCCAATTCAGTGTGAACATGCACAATTCATTGCCGACTTACACCATCAATTTGACCGACTTAACGATCTTTTTTTCTCTTTTAACTTCACTACCAGTATGAAAAACTGAATTTTCAACAACAATAAAATTCTTTATTCAAATAATTTATTTAACACTAATCAACTATTAATAATGGAAGCATTGCAAATTAAGTTTAACAAACCTGAGCTAAACCCGGGCCTTATGGCTAGCAAAGAACTGTCACTTTTTGCCTAGTCTCTCTACTTCTATAGTGTTAGGTCTTCTGACGTCTCGTGTAATTAGCTAGTGATAGGTTTTCTAACTCGAGTAAACAGTGATAGGTTTTCTTTTTCTTTGTTCTCGATGATGTCATCGAACTTTTGACTTGTATATATAGACCTGGCATGTTTTTGTATTTTCACTTGTCTGATGATGACTTTGAAATAAAGTCGAAATATTACAATTTTCACTATAGTTCCACTTGTTTGACTCATATCTTGAGTTTTCAGGGTGGCATTATTCTTCGGAATATGTTTTATTCTATACTTTATCTAATTCAGACATCTAATTGTTCAGATTTATCAACAATCTTTAAGATACAAGCTCTTTAAGCTGAGAAAATCGATCGGAAAGTTTAGGTAAATCAGGACGAATTTGTCCTATGAGTGCTGCCCCCTAGCTCGATTAGCTCTCCTCGGTTATTTCTAGGTAGTCATTACTCAATCTCTATGTGTTCTTTCTTTTTTTAATTGTTACTACAAGTGTACATTATGTATATAAATAAATTGTTGTTGTTGTTGTTGTTGTTGTTGTTGTTGTTGTTGTTGTTGTTGTTGTTGTTGTTGTTGTTGTTGTTGTTGTTGTTGTTGTTGTTGTTGTTGTTGTTGTTGTTGTTGTTGTTGTTGTTGTTGCTGTCGTTATCCGATTTATAACACTTGATTAAACATTTTTTAATTTTTTTTTCATAAATTATTAATACATCGGATAATATACAATTATTGGATGAGGTTGAGCATGATATCAAGAATTATCAAGGCCGAGGTTTGTGTTATCTGCCGAAGCCGAAGGCTGAGGCGGATAACACAAACAGAGGCCTTGATAATTCTTGATATCATGCGATAACCGAATTCAATACTTGTTTTATTATACAATTATAAATGTAGAAGCCTTTGGAAAATTTTTTACAAAGTTAGGTAAAAATAGTAAATATTCATACCGTCTTCAGTTCGAGGTTCGCTAATTTTTTCGCTTTCAAATACAATTTTCTCTTCCAAACACTGCTTTAAACTCTAACAGCTGTATGTGTAGCTCGCTTGTTTTTTCTTGGTGGTTTTAGCGTCAACAAAATGTGCCAAATCCGCCAGATTAATCCGCTTCTGATCTTCACTCCTAAGGACGGCCGTCATGTTTGTTTTGTTCAAACCGCTGGTCAGCGCGTCATAGCTACAGATAATTTTTGATATTTTTTAGGTGGCAAGACATCAAGAATTATCTGTAGGTTGTTAGCCAATCACAATCGAGATTGCATCAGTATTGTATAATAACATTACTTATCGATCCAACTTACAGTATTTTCGTGAGGAAAATTCAAAAGAAATGTATTCATTTCTTTAATCAAAATTTGTAAATCCTGATACAGTATTGATTAATAAAACATCAATATTGTATTAAAATTTACAGACACTAGTGGCTCAAATTGAGCTTTTTATTAGTTAAAATTATTCGTATTTGCCTTTCCTACAACATCCAAACAAAGCATCCATGATATAAATTCAGCGAGGTACGTAATGTACAATATTCACGGCTGAACTGTGTGGGCATTTATTTCATGACACATCATTTCGTAATGAAACTACGCACACCTTTTTGATAAAAAAAAACCAGTCTATCAAAGCGACAAATTCTGAAATCGCATACTTCAAAATACTGAACAATTCCGAGAGGAAACTCAACACAGTTTCAGAAAAGTACCAGTTCACATTCCAAATCACATTTGAATGGCGAATGTTGTCTCAGATTCACCGCTCAATGGACCAATTAAAATGCAGAAATCATTATCAGCTCTGAAATTATACCAATACTGTATTATTCACTAACGATCAAACAAGCCCGTATTTATTCCGAACGGCTTATACCTTCTTCTGCTTTGTTTTGAATCCAAGTAAATTAGGGTCAAGAACATCTTCCTCCTCGTCTTCTGAAGAATACTAAAAACCAAACAAGCAAAAAAATAGATAATTTTAAATTTGCATAAGATGATCAGTTGCCATAGTTAGCTTCGCACAGCCTGTGCGAAATATATCTACCTCCATAGCATCCTGGTCGTTAACCATTAATTCCCCTTTGCCAATTTTCTTCTGTTTATCGACCTCGTTCTAAAAGCGAATGGATATTATTTAACTGTTAGTTTGTAAAAAAAAAACTATTGCTAGATGTATCAGATCATTCAGACCATAGATATATCAGCTTTTCCATAAAAAGACGTTATTTACCGTTTTCTTAACAACTGTTGTTATTACAGTGGCCTTTCCTTTTTCGGACTTTGTAATACCACGCCTTTTATCATCATCTTGTTTTAACTTGGTCACCTAGAAAAGCCAATAACCACAATAAGATCGCCCAATAAGTTGTATTTATACCTATATATCCAAAATGCAAAAAAAAAAAAATAAGGAAACAATGCGATAGTAAATATTCATGCATTTCTTCGAACCGTTACAAGTAAGTATATATAGGTTAATTAATGGTCACGAGTGTGATATGGGATTTAACATCGTGAATTATCCCATGACACACCCAAAATTACACGAGAAGACAATAGCTGATTGAAATCAAGGTTAAAACACATTTCTGATAAACAATAAAATGCTTTGTTTCAGTGAATGTTCATTGTGAATGAAAACCATTTGCTGTTTAAATTAGCAGTGTTGATCTCATTTGTATGTATAGCGTCATAAGTAGTTATCCGAATGGGATAACTATAGTTATCCCACTAGTTGTCGTATACTAATGAGCATTTTTACCCCACAATTTCCATCGCTTTAAAGTGCTTATATCACTTGTGGGGTTTTAACGTATTTAAATAGAGCAGAAAAAATCAGTGAATAAGTTATTTTGCCGTTTTTGATTTACTCAAGTAGTTCCTGACATATTGGCTTCTGAACATGCCAATTCTGAAAAATTTCCGTCGTTCATTTTAACACCTTGGGAGCCTGGGACTCAGGAACGAATCAATCCAAAACAACTACGTTTCGGCTTGTTGATTCACAAAAACACATATATTTGACTGAAAAATCGAAATGTCGAGCTCACACCCGTTTTCCAGTACGCACGAGAGTTCCAACTAAGAAAACAGTCGACTTAGGTTCCTGAGTCCCAGGCTCCCGTGCTTAAAAATGAACGACGGAAATTTTTGGCGAAAAGCCGAAATTGGCATGTTTAAAGGCTTATATCTCAGAAACTATTAAAGTAAATCAAAAACGGCAAAATAACTTATTGATTAACTTTTATACAGTTGGATAAAAGACAGTTGGATAAAGGGATTTAACGCGTCTCTTGGAACAATGAATTTTGGGTGTGTCATGGGATAAACTACCAATGCTCACTTGCTGGTCAACCGCAACCATAAATGCATCTAAAGGGTCAACATCTTCATCCTGAAATAAAATCAGAATTAAAATACATAAGAAAGTTGCACTGTCACAGAATTAATGTAATACAGTAAACACCCGCCAAAAAAACATCGGGCCAAAAGTTAGAATTTTGCGTCCTTCTAAATTTTAAACCTGATATTTGAAATAGGTTCTTATTTGAAAAAATCGCTTTAAGGTGGCTCCCTATAGTTTCAATAAATACGCGCTATTTCATACGCTCATTATCTAATGTTATTCACAAGTTTAAAAATTTGTTAGATAAATACTAAGTAGACCTTACTATAGCAGAACTATCGCAGATATAAAATATATATCAAAAAGTTGCTGTTACCATGGTAATATTATGACGTTGGAACTTTGGTATATTTTCAAATATTGCATAATTGAAGCAGCATGTCTTCAATTTGCTTCGGTGAAATTTTTTAAAAATTGCTGAGATGACAGACACTGTTGTGGAGAATATCCATGCACAAAATCAGAGAGGGTTGTACGGACAGATTTTTCGCTATAAAAATTATCGATTTAAACAAGTTCTGTCTTATGAATATTTTTTAATTAGAACTTTTTATAAACTACTTATTTAAAAAATTTGGCAAATTCACCGAAGAAAACGTCTACAAGTGTAACATCTATGTCGACGCGGTCATAGAATTTCGAATCAACAAGATCGCTATTTACGCATGCGTAGCGATACTATTTCTAGTCACCAGTCTCCCCTATTGAAATTACTGTAGAGAGCCACCTTAATAGCTAAGTCCCAGACTATATAGAATACCAAAATCTGGTTTCAGCCCTTTATCTGACGAAAAAATAAAAGCACCAATGACTTTTAAAATAGATGTTATTAAAGAAAAATAGACCACGTTTTTATAGAACTCTAGTGGGTCAACAATGTAGTAAGTTTTTGTAGAACTCTAGTGGGTCAACAATATATTATTTGTGCGAAATCCGCGAAATTGAAGTGTCGCGAAAATCTCATGTACTAAATTACTTCATAAACATCGTATCCACCAATGCACTATACGACTAAGCTCGTCGTTAATGTCTCCAGGGACGAAACATCCGAGGTACTACTGCAACGTAAAAACTGTTAAGTTTTAAGAATTAAAATTTTCGCATTGTGGCGCGTCGAACGATAATGCAACAGTCTGAAATCAACTGTGTTGAACGGAAAAGCCTTTTACTTATAAACGTGGTTTCGAGATCGCGCTTGCGAACATATAAAAAAGCGGCATCAATTGGCCATTTCCCAAAATAGTTGAAGACTGGTGAGGGGTTAGAAGGTCAGAGTATTTGGTTTGGAGGGACAGATTTTGTGCATGGTAGCGTAAGCACAATGTAACTGTTTCTCCAAACGATCCCAAGAACACCAACGCTCAATACTCTTAAACCCTAGTTCTCATATGTCGCCGATCCATGATTCAGATGCATGTTAAGTAATAAAGAACAATGCAGAAAAGCACTGCTTTCTTCATTGTTCTTTATTACTTTTCTTTTTTACCGTTTTAACATGCATCTAAAGGCTTCAATTCTTTTGGAAAATGGCCAATTTAAAACGTAAACCACAAAACAAAAAAAATTGTACCTCGTCGCCATTCGTCGTCATCGTAGTTTCTTTCACCTCTGCAAAAACAATACAAAAATCTTTCTTTACAGAGGGTTTAAAATATTGTACATAGCAATTACGCCTGGTAAGGCGAAAGACTTTTCTTCTCCATATACAAAAACAACATCAAGTAAGCAATGGCAAACAGGCTAGTTAGCGAGCCAACAACAGCAGAATAACAGTGTTAAACATCCATATCTATAATTTGTTGATTTTAAACAGTATATTTACTTTGAGTGAAGCTCGCCAGTTTTTTTGAAAAATGATGCGCGCGCAACACCCTGAAACTCGCGTCTATATTGAAAAAAATGTCTTCACTATATAAAAGCCTAAAACATGAGAAGTATGAGATTTTAAAATTCTTCAGACCTCACAAAACGTAACATTGCATAACGACTGTGCAAGAAATGGTATACCGAGAATGTTGAAATATAGTTTTAGCGGGATATACACCGGTACTGAATCTCTATTTGCCATCCGTGGGGTTCCACACCAGTACTGAACACCAATGATATAAAAGAATACAGCTCTTACTGTCGTGGCAATTTATTTATTAGCTTTGCCATAGATATTGGAGAATACAAGTACCAGGCTGCGTGAACGCAACAGCGAATGCCAATTACTGCATGCACCCCAATAGAAGCGTTCCTAAAAATATTGTTGCAATATATTCCTGAAGCTGACAAATTCATTTGATAAGATTCGTTGACAACAGATTCTGTTTTGAATTTGATTGGTGTTTGGCAAATAATCCTGTTTCTTATTGGTTGTTCAAAAACTAGAAACCAATCAAATTCAAAACAGGAAGTTAGCAATAATTGATCAACTTGAGGAATATATTGCAACGATATCTTAGGAACGCTTCTATTGCCACGATGGCGGCACGATATATTAGCATATTCTCAGTTAGGTTTAGCATACAATGTACACAGGAGGAAAAAATATAACCCTAACTCTATGATGAGACATTCAACTATGGAGAAAAAATATAACCCTAACTCTATGATGAGACATTCAACTATGGAGAAAAAAATATAACCCTAACTCTATGATGAGATATTCAACTATGTAAAAACTTACCTGCATCACCATTCTCGTCTGCGCTAACCTACAATACAAGTGGACATAAAATTCACATTATCTATATGTTCGTTCATTCACTCACTCATTCAATTAGCCACTCGCCCAACCAGCCTTCCAGCCATCTACCGACCATCCACTAACGGAGGCTCTGGGAAACTCCGATGAAACTCGGCACCTGATTGGTTAGTTCAATCAATCTCGACCCAGCAATAAATAAGTGAAAATTAAAATTCTGTGCACGTTGCTAACCTGTTTAATTGATTTATCAACGTTCTGTAACACATAATTATAAACGACAAACCTAATATACAATTGAACACATGAAATAATTCCAAATAGTGAAAATCCCGATAATTTACAAGTTAAAACTATTCTTATTGTCGCTTTGTCGCCAAACAAACATCTGTCGTCTGATTCGTCTCGTATTTATTCGCAGTTTTGTCTCAGAACTTCAAAAATACATAAAATCAACACCTTACATCTTAGCTGTGATCCGTGGAGCGCCTTTGATATGCCTCGACACGGCCATGTTGATCTGCGTCCTTCGTAATTCAGCCGCTGGCTGCAAGTAAGGATGATTAGCCACCCAGCCCTTTATATACGTTTACGAACGTAAATGCATCGCAAGTTTGCAATTTTTCAACTATAGTTGTTAAAGTGTGTTATACTCCAGTTGTTACCCGTTAAAAGTACTAAATGTAGCGTATGACTGTCGTATGCAATGTCGTATGTAACTTTTACGATGTAACTTTTACACTGTCGTATGCAACTTTTACTAAATATACAGAGGTAAGGTTTTGCTAATAAAATTTGTTTGAAAAACAATAATTTGATATAAGTTTCAAGAACGCTCAAAATCCAAGTATAAAAGAGATAATATTCATTTGACGTCACATTGGTACATTGGTACATTGGTCATGTTGGTCTTCTAAAACAATGAAATACCGGCCATACTGGTGTCCCACACAATTCTAAAGGATAAAGGACTGGGGGCTAATCATCCTTCGCGCAGCCAGCGACTGAATTACGAAGGACGCAGATCAACGTGGCCGTGTCGAAGCATATTAAAAGCGCTTCAGGCAGCCGCCATACGACGCAGTTCAGACCACGGATCACAGCTAAGATGTAGGTGTTGATTTTACGGAGGGAGGGAAACTGGAAAATCCAGCGAAAAACCTTCCAAACACAGGAGAGATCAACTACAACTCTACGCACAAATGAATCATTCCCAGGCGGTCACCCATCCAAGTACTAACCCCATCTATCCGGGCTTAACTTTTGTTGAGAGGCAGCGCGCTAACAGTACACGCCACCCGTACCCCCCACCCACCCCACCACCCGCCCGCCCCGCAGTCAAACACCCCCCACTTTACAGCACCCCAATATGACCGCCGATCAAGTAAGTAATAATAATCCATAAGACCAAAAAGTCTACTTAATCCCTGCCGTACATCTTCAGCATCGTCTTCTTCATCATCCTCCAGTGTCCATTCCTTTCTATTAGGATCATCTTTGTTTTCGTCGGAAGCTTTCTGAAGAGTATCAGCTTTCCTTTTGTTGCGCCAATTCTCGATCCTAGAAAGAAAAATCATCGTTTAGATCAGTGCAAATAACTTAGCATGATGGCGGCCATTTTTATGTTCACTGTTGCTCTGCATGGTCGTCAAATATCAACATTTTTTCTCAAAAAGCAATACAGTGAACATCTGCAGACAACAATGTACCAATATACTACTTCAGCAAATTCAAACCATCTCCTTATGAAGAGAAAATGTCCATGATCTTGTACTGCTCAAAGTCCAAACTCACCCAATTTCATTATTATATTTAAAATTTTCAGCTGCAAACTTCAAACTTAAAGCTGGCTTTATTAAGGACCGCAAATGCTATGCAGGTCAATGGATGGGAAGAACTATTTATTCTTGGTTTTCATCTGACGTCATGACGGCCATATTGGTACACAATCTTTATCCTATGGGAATTTAATTCTATTCTTATTCAAATATTTTGTACTGTTTCACCACCCCAACGGGGCCAGCGATCACGTGAGTGAAAACGATCCATTAAAATGAGATAGGAAGATAAACTACCTAAAAAAAGTAGACGCATTTACTAATTGGCAAAGTGGCGTCACGATTCAAAATGCAGTTTGGCATGTAGACAAATTCAGTAGATTACTTTAGACAAGGATCGTACTATAGATTGTTCTTAGTTCAAAATCAGACCCCGTTCTTGTGCTTGCGCTCCCAGAGTTCCCGTCTGAAATGAAATCTGAAATAAGCATAGACTCTGAAACTAAAGCCCTGTTTACACGGCCAAAATTTAAACGGGATCTGACCCACATCTGACTTTAAGCGGGCTTAAAATGTCCGTGTAAACAGATCGGCGTAAATTAATCGCGATTAGTTTGCACCACCTCAAGGAGGTGGATTAAACCGAGGACGATCAGTTAATCGCGCTTAACTTGGCCGTGTAAACGCAACGGGATTGAAAAACGCTTGCTATTAATACGGTGTTATTAATACGATAAAATGCTTTTTTTTGCCCTGCTGTAGAAGCTTCCATCTCGCTATTCTTTGTTCCTTTGTTTCTTTCTTTCTTTAAGCGATTACTCTTTCTCGTGCACCGATGTCTTCCGTTGTTCTTTGACGCACGCTACCCATACGAAGCTTCCCAAACCAAAAATATAGCTCGTCCGCCATGTTGAATAATGGTGTACGTGTTTTAGTACGGGATTATTAAATGACCGTGTAAACGCACCAAGGTGTCGCATTTTAAGCACGCTTAACTTAAGTGTGCTTATATTTTGGCCGTGTAAACACCGCTTAAATTATTAGTAAAATATAAAGTAGGCTATCGGTTTGATCTTCCTGTAAAAACACTGACTGAAAAATGTTACCTTTCTTTCCTCTTTCTCATTTCATCTTCCAGTTTGTTTTGTTCATAATCCTATAATTAAAACATACAAACTTCATTTATCATTACATTAATGGCTTATTCATGAAAAGAACAAATGAAAGTCAAGATTGACCAATAAACCTTTCCGCATTAAGGTGACGTAATACGTGCAACAACGCTTTTCAACTTGCAACGTAACAATTTTGCCGCAATTTGTTGCTCGTATTACTTCACCTTAAAGTGCGTACGCGTTGAGAAACTCTCGCATAAGTTTTGACATCCAAAATTTCGAACAACATTGGACAGTAACCAATCAGATGTCAAAAAGAAAGATCACGTGATCCATGCAGAAAGGTCTATATCGTGGGTCATGCAGAATACACTGTGGACAGCACGCTGTAACAACGAACATTAAATTTGCGAAAGAAATACGTGTATGTTAATTATAACTATGCACTATATACATGTAAACAGTAGACCCGAGCATAAACAAAGCTCAGGAAGTTGGTGAAGAGAAAAACTCTTTTTCTTAGATTATTTTTCCTTGTTTACGAATCAAGCTCTTAACTATCGTTGACAGAACTCAAACTGAAAAGCTTCTGATGGCTGGTGAGACGCTCTAATTATATTGAGCTACTGGAACTGAGATGAGTGAACATTGAAATTCAAATTGGCGCCGTTCATTATACATTTTTTCCAAATCCTCGATTATAGTTGATCAGAAAGTTAGTGAGCATATCGAGTATCTGCACTTTTAGTCGTATTTGCCACTATGAATGTCAAATTCTGAACCCACAATGCTATGATCTGTAGTTTCTGGAGGTATATCTGTAGGAAAAGGACTTATCATGCATGTGCTGACGTATTGACGTGACCTGTCCAGCTCGGCAAACCGATGAAAAGAGCGGGAAACAGGCTTTTAGCCAGGCGGCCGTTCGGCCGTCCTATGGACGGCCACTTTTGAAAAATCATGTTTTTGGACGGCCACTTTTTGTATGGGTGGCCATGGACGGCCTAAGCAAAATATTCTCCTCAAACAACAACTTACAGGTTTCCCTCTTTCTGATGTTTCTAGATTTCTATTAGCTGCTGTTTACTTCAGCTATTGTGTAGGCTTTGTTATATATTTTTGCCAAGACCATGCAGATATGACGATTGATTGACGATTGATTGCGCCTTGCGAGATAGATTTAACCACATATATGTATACGTATATGTATATGTATACGTATACGTATACGTATACGTATATGTATATGTATATGTAAACCATTATGTGACTCTAACATGAAGTAGCAACCACGTTGTTTAATAAAACCGCTCTTCAATACGTTCGACACGCTCACTTGTTCCAGACTCCTCGCCTCCTCGGTCCGACAATATAAAGATGTTTTAATTTAATTTGTGTTTATATTTTTATATTTTATATTTTTATCTAAAATATAAAAAAATATTTATCTTTTTCTTTATATTTTTCTCAATAGTGCCCTCAAAACGCGGGAAACGCGGTTTCAGAAACCCAAAATTCAAAAACCCCCCCCCCCCCCCCCCGTAAAATTTTTTTTGGACGGCCAGTTTGGGGAAATCTTAAGCTTGGCGGGAAAGAAGCAACAGTCTTTGAATTGCGTTTTTTGAATGTTTTTTCGTTCCGAAGGAGTAATTTTCTTCATATTTTCAACTGAAAACCGATATAGTAAAACAATTATTGAATTCGACTTTTTTTTATATCATGCATTATAGGTCTGACAGCATTATCAACCTCAGCCTTCATCTTCGGCAGATAACACACACTTCGACCTTGATATTTCTTGATACGGCAAAAAAGTCTCCTCCAATAATTGTCTATTATACGAGAGAAAATAGTCAGTGACCAAAATAAGTCACAGTTTAAATAAGTCGCAAACTGTTCGTGTAAATGGTTGTTTCAATCAGTTCGCGACAAAAATAAACCGTGTTATAAGCACAGAACTAAGAACTAGACGCAACATTTCGCGTTGAGTTTTGTCATTTGAGTGACACCGCTGCCAAACGTTTTGCGCATGCGCGACGTCCGAGCTCGCCCTCAGAAAAAGAGCGGGAAAACACCGAAATGTTTGGACTGGTCCGAGAGTCCGACACAAAAGTTAAAATTATAAGCATACTACCGAAAAGATAAGATAGATAATTTGTGCATGGCTTCTTTGTCGATATTGTAACGTATTCTGAATTTACCTTTTTTTTTAAACACAATGAATAGTCGAGTCTTACTTAGTCTTCGTTGTCTGGTTGTTGTCGCCACGGCTTCTCTTGATATTTATTCTAGCGAATTCACGCATGCGCAAACGTTTGGCAGCTGTGTTCATTTGAGTAGTTTAATATAAAAGGGATATTGCACGGTGGCGAGAAGATATGGATTTTATGTTCGAGTGGCAAGGACAATATCGCTCTTGATATTGCTCTTGCCGCGAGAACATAAAATCCATATCTTTGAGCAACCGTGTATTTATTATATGGACAATGAAATTATGCGTGGAAGTGATGTTGATAAACTGAGTGCAAAAACTACAACCGCCTGACCTAAAACTTTTAGAAAATACTAACGAAAAATACAACAGCTTATTCGAATACGTCATTTTACGTGAAAAACTGAATGAAGAGAAGTTACTAGCTCAAATTTACTAGATTCGAAACTTACGGCAAAAGGCGCAAATTTTGCCTTGTCGACATGTCACTCGCGTTACATACGAGAAATACGCGGTTCCCGGATGTAGTGAAATACGGATTCTAGGAGTGTTTTAGTTGCCAGTAAAATACTCGTCTCCATATAATAAACAAGAGTTCGCGAGCTTTTGAATATATTATTATTTTCGCCGTGGGAATAACCCTTTTGTGATTTATTCATTATAATTGACGTCATCATATGCTTAACATGATGAGAACATGTAGTACACTGTGTTCTATTATGGGACTAACTTAGCTGTACAGTAGAAATAATTTTACAAAGCTTGTACACAAATAGCTGAAAGGTTTCCCACTGCAAGCAAAAACCATGCAGAATAATCCCAAACCTTCTGTATTCCATACCTTTCCTGTAACCTCCTTCTTAGGCTCCTCTTTCTTTTCCTCAATCTATAAGATAAAAACAAAATCACCAAACGTTGATCTCTCATTTTTCTGACGAAGAGCTTTTGCTCGAGACGTTAGACCTTCATTATGCGTAATTCAGCGCACCAAGTTTTTAATAACTTTATTATTTACTCTCTCACTAGTTGCTTGTCAAGCTGGATTTACACCATAGATATAAATGGAAGGGGAACTGGATAGGAAACTTAAATCGATGTTACAAAACCGGAAACAATATTTGCACAACTTGCTACGGTATGTAATTATAGGCTTAAACTGTAAGGGCTAATATGCACCTAACGGGTGGTCCCACATGGCTAAAATCAGACACAACTGAACTTAAGTGATACATGTGATATATTACACTACTGTTTAATTTCAGCAATAGCTGATCGTGACCATGTGGGACCACCCGTTAGGTGCATTAGCCGCTTATAAGTGTATCAGTGGCGGCGCTAGGGAGGGGCCTGGGTGGGCCGAGGCCCACCCAAACATTCAGTGTGCCCATCCACAAAATTTTGGTATTTCCTCTTTTTCATGTTTAATTATTTATATTTAAACAAACATCCCATAAAAAGCTGTCTATTGTTAAATCTGTAGTTCTAGTGGGTATATAGTATATGGTATATAAGGAGTGCATTTATACCGTGCCGTCCAGATAACAGATCTGTATATCGACCCCATCTTTGTGCCCACTCAGGATCTTTTGTGTCCCCCAAAAAATACGGATAATTTAATTCCTGGCGCCGCCAGTGAAGTGTATAATTACCATAGCAAGTTGTGCAAACATCGTTTCTGGTTTCGTAACATCGTTTTAACTTTCCTATCCAGTTCCTCTTCCATTACCTACAGTATGTTTACACTAAGCGTACTGTACTGTACTGTGCTGCACTGCACTGCACTGCACTGCACTGCACTGCACTGCACTGCACTGCACTGCACTGCACTGCACTGCACTGCACTGCACTGCACTGCACTGCACTGCACTGCACTGCACTGCACTGCACTGCACTGCACTGCACTGCACTGCGCTGCGCTGCGCTGCACTGCACTGCACTGCACTGCACTGTACTGTACTGTACTGAACTGAACTTAAACTGAAACAGTAGATCAAGTCACCAACCTTCTAATATTATTGACTTCTGTACACTCGTACTGTCACTCTTAATCTAACTAGTTGTTTGTCAGAGTGCAAGAGAAAGAATACCCTATCATATATACTACAGTACTTTAATAATGTATTCGACGTGTCCGCTCAGAAAAAAGACAAGTCTAACCGAAAATGAGCCTGGGCTTGCTGTAAACAAACCTTTGTCTTCTTTGCTCCTGTTTCAGATTCATGCTTTTGTTTATCTCTGAAAAATTCAATAAGAACAACAAATTTAAACAACTCATCTTTTTAATTTCCAGTTACATAAAACAAAACAGTTTGGTTTCTGTGATAATAAATCAGCAATACAAGACTCAAATTTCATCATGACTGTCATAACCATAACTTCAGATAAATATACAGTACACTCTAGCCATAACAAATAGCCATAATTAAGAAATTGACCTCTAGTGTGCCTCTCAAGAAAGCAAGATACGCCATTGACTTTATTTCGCTCTGTTCTCTAATTACCCTTCATGCAGATGCTTGATTTTTCCTTCATTTCTTGGAAAATTTGGGTTTGGGAGGCGCTGTGTCATGCACACAATGTGCACCTATTTTTATGAATCCTGTCCAAATATTTTCTCATTAAACTTGGCCTTGGTAAAAAAATGGCATAGCATACAGCCTCCACCAAATAACTAGAAATACATTACTGCAACAACCCCTCGCCCGCTTTTACATGTTTTTTTGAAATACCCCCCACCCACACAACCACCCACCCCACCCCCCACCCCCGATTAAAATAAGCACTCCTGATATACAACAAAAACAAATGATAATCTCCAGGATAATTACAGAATTTATGGATTAGGATGACTAAAGTGATTTAATAAAAGTTAAACATATCAAAGCAAAACTTCTAAGATTTCATATTAAACTCTAGTTAGCAAATTAGGAGGTTTGCAAAGGAATTATTTTTAACAAGCCTTTAAATTTCTCCCCTATGCATGCATGGTTTGCAAAGGCAGGACTAAAAGTTACAGCTCAAAAATTACATTTTATAATAGGAGTCTGAGATAAAACAGACAACATTTCAGTCGAAAATTTGGAAATACAGCCAAGAAAATAGACAAAGCCTACGAGTATTAATAATAAAAAGTGCTTGTAATTAAGTCAATGAAAAACATCACGTCCACACTAGCAAAGGGAAAGCACGAAAACGTGAAGCTGTATATCGTTTAGGTTTAAGCGAAAACTTGAAAACAACACAAGGAGAATAAAGAATAAAACATAATCCGAAAATCGTCATCTTGTGACTTGATATTCAAGTTAAAAACAAGATAAGACAAAATGAGAGGTAATATTTCGACTCTATTTCAAAGTCATTATCAAACCAATAATTTACAAGCTTACTGAGTCCTATATATATACAATAATCACAAGGATGATGTCACCGCTTGGTAACTGGAAATGTCAGCAAGTTGACAAAACAGGTTAGACTGACATGTCAGCTGAATTGTTTCGAGTAAATGTAGATAAAAAAATAAAAGTTGACAGTGGTGAAAGGATATATACATATTAAAGTTCTAAAAATAAAGCTAAGGAAATAGAGATAGTTCTTTGCTGGCCTTTAGGCCATTGTTCAGTTCAGGCTTTCTAAATTTGATTAGAAGAGCTTCTAAAATAAGTAATTGATTTGTATTACCAAATTTACAGGAGTGAATTATTTTAAAGTTATTAAATATTTGGTTCGATATACTAGGTCCAAGAAGAGGGAGATCAGAGGTGTTATTAAGGTTGTCATAAAGAATGTTGAGGTTGGCAAGGTGTTGAGCAAGAGGACAGTCAATTAGGTGCTGTGCTACAGCGCTAGTGTTGATATTAGAGTGTTCAGAAAGGCGAGTTTGAAGGCAGCGTTCAGTTTTTCCAATGTATTTGTGGTTGCAACCGGGACAAGAAATCTCGTAAATTACATTGTTTTTAGAAAGGTCCGGTATTTTATCTTTATTTGAAGTGAAGAAGGCAGTTTTTTTGGTTTGGTAAATTACAGCAAAATTGACATCAACTTTTAGGTTGCGCCGAAGTTTTTTAATTAGGTTACGTACAAGAAATTCACCTTGTCTACCAAGATAAGGTAGTCTTAACCAAATTTTGGGAGAAGCGTCGTCAAACGTTTTGGTAGTGGTGGTTGAATTGGCGAAGAAGGTATAAAACATTTATATGATAGTTGCTAGATTAACTTAACTGACGAGTGTCTAAATAGGTTTCTATTTACATGTAAACGTCTTGCCGTTTACAGAATATATTAATAAATAAATGCTGATTCCAATCAGTAAAACAAATAAATAGAAATCCCCTACCGTTAACTATAAAATGATTTTGGGACCACTTGTAAGTGACCAATGACCACAATTTACACTGCAATTCAAATCGAGTTTTTGTTTACAATACGGCGTTTGGTTTCTTCAGGTTTTCTGGTTTCTCTTCAACATATATTAAATCGGCTGTTTGTCTTCTTCTTTTCTTCGTTGTTCTCTTCTAAGCTAAGTAGAGCCGGCTTCATTTCGTTTCGTTAAACGAAACCATTTTGTTTCGTAAAATATGAAAATTTGTTTTCCTCATAGATAGTCACCAGTGCCCAACTATTCGTACCGCGTGACATCGTACCAAACATATAAACTATTTCCGAGATTACGTCTCCCTCGCTTTTTCTACACGCGTGTAAAATGGACTCCACGCGTGTAAAATGGACTCCACGCGTGTCGAGATTAGCACCCTCACCGGGCTCCGGGCCTTCGGGCCTACGCCTGGACTCGGGGATAATACCCAAGCCATGTACATGTGTAGCTCATTAAGCAAAAAAAATCAAAATTTTAAAACTTGGAATAATGACCGCGGTATTAGGCATTGTCATTTGTCCTGATAAATTTTACCTTGTCTTCGACTGTTTAGAGTCTCCTTCATTTTTATCTGTCCTCCTTTTCTTTTCTACACTACGACTTCTAGAACGTTTTGATTTCCTACTCCTTTCATTACTTCTTGATCTCCTTCTCTCGCGCGTACGACTCTTGCTCCTTGAACGATTTGATGAGCTGGAGGAACTTGATGAGCTAGACTGTCGGCGATGTTTTCTATACTTTCGTTCTTTTCTTCGACTCGATCTCTGACTTCGATCTTTACTTCTTGAGCGACTTCTCTCTCGGGAGCGACGTCTCTTTCTACATAAAGCCAAAAAAGATTAATTTTCAAAAGTGTGCAGTGCATTGTACACCGTACACTTTTAGTTGGTCTCTCCCGTGCTTTGAGGGTTTTTTGCCGGGTTCTCCGGTTTTCCTCCTTCTTCCTCCTTCTGTAAAATCAACACCAAGCTCTTAGCTGTGATCCGTGGTCTGAACTGAGCCGTATAGCGGCTGTCTGGAGCGCTTTTGATATGCCTCGACACGGTCACGTTGAAAATCCTTATAAGAAATTGTAACTCTTGATACGTAATTTATCAATTGATAATAACGACAAAATACATATTTCATTTATTTTATAATTTTAGAATACAGTGCGATGATGCATATATAGCAGGTTAACCACACCCAAGATCTCTGAAAAGGTAACCCCAACCTCATTTTGAACAAAAATCACAATATAGTACGTCAGACAGGCTAAATTGTGTGTAATGACAGTAATTTCCATGTACTCACTTGTTTTCTGATCTCATATTTGTGTTCAGCTACCTAAAACAAAAATAAATATCAAACTAAGATTACTACCGGGGCTCAAAATAACGGCCGATCACCGGTCAATGACCGGCCAAATTTTTAGTGTGACCGGTCAAATTTGTATAAAGCCAGTCATTTTGACCGGTCATATTACTTGCAATTAATTTTATTACTTCCATTTGAAGGAACTTAGGCCTAATAAAAATATCCTGTGGTTCCTATTTCATGTCCTCAAAAAAGTAGGGTACGTAGGTCGATCATTTTAATAAAATTATTGTTGTTGTGCTGTTGTAGACCCGTTTCACAATGTCTGATATATATTGAAGTGAACTACGCATGCATTTCCTTTTTATGACAAACGTTCTTATCAGTACTAGCTTATATATATAGCGTAGAATATACTTTACGTGTTTTTGTTGTGTTGTGTTGTGTTGTGTTTTGGTTTTTTGTTGGGGGCTTGTTTGGTTGTTTGTTTTGTTTTTTTGTTTTGTTTTGTATTGTTGTTGTTTTGGTTTGTTTGTGTTTGTTTGTTGTTGTTGTTTGTTGGGGTTTGTTTGTTGGTTTTTTTTGGGGTTTTTTTGTTTGTTTGTTTGTTGGTTTTTTTGGGGGGGGGGCGTTGTGAAATTTGACCGGTCACAATTGGAACTGACCAGTCACCATGACCGGCGTAACATGAAACGTTATTTTGAGCCCTGCAGTACCAAAATCATGCACTAGAGTTTTCCAGAGGGGGGAAAAAGTTGTTTAGAAGGCGGCCAAACATTAATGTTTATATGATGTCAAGCTCAGGAATGCAGCGTGGCGTGTGAATGAACGAAATCATCAAATTCTGTTGCACAAGATGTTTTTCTGAACTGAGTCTACTACAGCATCTCATTCATTTCATATTCCGTTCCAAGTTAACTGATCTTGTTCAACTAAATTTACTTATTTCGTTCGCGTACTACGCTGCATTCCTGAACTTGACGTAATACTTAACGCTTAGCCACCTTCTAAACAACTTTTTTCTTTCTGAAAAAGACACTCTTTTCTTTTGTCTTTTTTTTTTGTTTTTCATTTGAGCAAATACGAACAAAAACTTACTTCTCAAACTGTAGATAAGAAATTACGTCTTCAGGATTCTAGTATTTTATGCCACTGTTTTGATGTCAAAAAATCAGATCGAAATGGATGATCTGATGTGATATAAGGTCAAAATAAAAAAGAATTCCACCACACCTCAAAATATGGGTCATTGTGCAAACTCACAGTGTCTCATTTCTCGAGTATGAAGGAAGATATTATTGTGAAACTATTTTAACGTTTTTCCATTGGTGAAATTTTCTGTGACAAGTAAAATCACCTGGTATTAGCCAGAGGAAAATACAGAAAACTTGAGAACTGGATGCCATTCAAAAAGAGTTAATATCATATTTTGCAGAATATTGCAGCCCCAGTTTGATGTTGAAAAGGTGATCTGGACTTACACGTATAGTCTTAAGCATCAAAAGATTATGCAGGAAACTGCAGTACAGTTGAACCCCTATTAATGGACACCCATCTCAAGTGGACACCTCTCTTAAGTGGATACCTAGGTGAGGTCCCAGACATTTCTTTAATAAAATACTACAGTTACAACCCCTTTTGAGCAGACACCCTTATCTTGGGCTCCAGTGAGCAAATTAACCTCTCTTAAGCAGACAAATCCATATCACAATTAACATTTTCTTTAATAACAGTAACAATCAACACTTGAGATTAACTGAGAGAGACTAATACTTTGAATTGTGAACTTGTTTAAGTCAGTTAGTGCTGTTTAAGTCAGTTGGTGTTTTATAGAATTATTGTGAAAACAAACTATGTTTATACTGTAGAAACAACAAGTTGGTCACCACAGTACACAGACTCCCTACTGTGCAACCCCTTTTTAAGCAGACAGACACCCCTCTTAAGCCAACACCTCAGCAAGGTCCCAAAGGTGTGCACTTAATAGGGATTCAACTGTATCTCATTCCCAGTGCTCTTAACCCTTTCCATGCTAGGCCACCTAAAACCAGCCACTTTGTTCTCTGCCTTAAATGCCAGATAATTTTATTCATCAAGTGAGAACCCCCAGAGGGAAAGGGTTAATGCAAACATACATGTAGGTTCACCTGGTAATCTGAAATGTGTGTTTTGCTAGCGAGTATTAGAAGTGTGGAAAGAATCAAACAAGAAAGCAGACTCTTAGCCAGCCAGCTGTCTACTCATATTTTGGACAGGCTTTGACCATCCATTTAAAAAAGATGGCTTTTAAGCATACTGTATGTGTTTAAGATGGGTCATACTAATTACCGACAAAAACCGACAAAAGCCGACAAAAACTGACAAAAACCGACAAAAGACCGACAAAAATCGCCATAGCACAACGAAGCACCTGATTTGAAGAAATCTAAAGCTCGCAAACGCTTGGTCGACTATAAAAGAGTACTTTCCACTGCATTTTCCACTGGTACTTTCACACAATTACGCTACGGGTTAAATTTACACAGAAACATATTGCAACAATCACTCAACTGACCACTCACATTTTATAGGAATATATAGCTCACATGAAAGTCATCACAACCAGTTTGAAATCGCCAAGGTTTCTCTTCTTCAGCTTACCAAATATTTCAGCTAACAAAACATTCAAACCTGGACGAACCTCATTCCAAACAAAAAATGTCAAAAATAAAGAAACAGAGCAAAGGTGCCCGCAATTTTTGGTCAGTTAGTCCTCAAAGGGCCTGGTACTATTAATGGCGGCGTTCAATTTTCCTCGCATTTTTGGCCCCGATACCCCCTCTAGTACTTATATTATGATCTCTATGGAGCATACCCCCGGAAATTGGACAGTCTATACTGCTCCCCTGACTAAAGAATCCTGCCTATGGCCCTATTTGTCAATCTTTTGTCAGTTTTTGTCAGCTTTTGTCGGCTTTTGACGGTTCTTGTCGGTTTTTGTCGGTAATTAGTATGACCGGTTTAAGATTGATGGCTTTTAGACTTGGCTCAATCAGAACATTGTACATTTAGCTTTCATATATTTCCTTGGAGAAGCTAGCTTTCCTTGGGATGTGCAGTAACCTCACTTGATGCAGTCTTCGAAGGAAGGGACCTCATTCTTAATCATTTAGTGCTTTCTGAATATGATCTTCACCTCACAGTTTGACTACATGAGCATTATCTTTTAGAAATGACCAAAAATGTGTTTCTTAGGCTTACAAAATTAAATAATCTTCTGGGGGTAGGAACCCCTAAGATTAATTCACTAAGAGGGGTTTATCTTTCACCAAAAACATAAACTACACCAAGTTTACACTTTGGACACCCAAATTAGTTACAATTCCTGGCCAAGATACTGCAGGAAAGTGTCACCTACTCATTCAGGAAATGCACCATCTCAAATGAAATGGATGGCACAAAAGACAACATTCAGTAAAAAGAGGAAGATGACATTTCAGAAACAGAAATCAGCAAGATTGACAAAAATGAAGAGCAGGATTGCACAGTCTATTAATATAATTAGTATTTCTCATCCAACAAGGGAGTAACTGTCACTGTTGTGTGTATGCTAAACTGAAAAGTTCCCCCTTTACAGGGAATTAATATATTTTGTTTCAAAAAATGCCTTTCTCACACAAAATAAAACTTTTCAGTATGGGGTGTATGTGTGTATGTGTGATGGGATGAATTGAATTGATCTGACTCAATCACCTCCGTGCAAATGGCTTGCTCTAAAGATGATTTCAATAGTTAACAACCACAGTGGACCTCAGGACCTGATGGCCACATGGTAGATTAGAAGTAGAACAACATCCATTATCATTCATTTCGTTTCTATCCTGCATTCTGATTGGTTAATTTACCTGCAAATAACTGAGTGCAAATAATTTTTCTGCTGCAAATAATTTTATGAGCATGCGCACTAGCGATAACGCTGCTGACGGCAAATAATTTTCGTAAACATGGCGGCTAGTTCTTGAGCTATCCGAGGAAATAATCGAGGGTATTTGGAAGCATCCATAACGACAATGTACTTCAGAAAAGAAATAGTGAAAAGGAAGTTTTAGTGAGATAAAAAGCAAGACTCGTGCCAACAAAAAGTAAGTTTTACGAAGATTTTAGTATGCCGAAGACAGAGAGAAGAGTGGCGATCTCTTACTTCAGGCATTTCAAATTTTTAACTATTTTATGAATGATAAATCAATTATTGAACTCGTCTATCGCAAAATATCATGATTTGTCAGTGTCTCGCTACTAGTTATTTGCCTCTGCCTTCGGCATCGGCAAATAACTAGCAGCTCGCCACTGACAAATCATGATATTTTGCTCAGACTCGTCCAATAATTGATAAATATTTATTAAATTATACTATAAAAATGACCAGACACATGGCTCTAAGGTAATTAGATCGCTAGAATGTCGAACACAAAATTTTTACAGAATATAAACTAATTTTATTCTCAATTTTAGAACTAAATGGACAACAAAAGCTTGATGACCATCAAATACTGTATATACACTGTACAAATATTTCTCATACTCACTGCTTTTCTGCTCACGTTTTCGAAGTATTCAAAACCAGTTAATATGATGTGTGAGGCGTGCTGAAAAACTTCACAAAATAAACTACGATACAATAGACAAGCCAGTTGTTCATTCAGCAAAGACTGTTGATTCTGAGTGTCGTATATTGATAATATTCTTGCATGGAAAGTCAAAGACTAAAATCGCCATATTGGAAAACACATGAGTCGTACCCAGGGAATTACGATCTGGCACCATTCTCGTTCCAGGCCATTCTCGTTCGACACCGCTGCCAAATGTTTTGCGCATGCGCGACATCCGAGCCCTCAAAAAAAGAGCGGAAAAACATGAAATATTTGGACTGGTCCGAGAGTCCGACACAAAAGTTAAAATTATAAGCGTACTACCAAAAAGATAAGGTAGGTAATTTGTACATGGCTTCTTTGCCAATATTGTAACATATTCTGAAATTACCCCTTCTTAATTTTCTTTACCCTTTTTTTTAAACACAAATGAATAGTCGAGTCTTACTTAGTCTTCGCTGTCTGGTTGTTGTCGCCACGGCTTCTCTTGATGTTTATTCTAGCGAATTCACGCATGCGCAAACGTTTGGCAGCGGTGTTTTCTCGTTCAAGTAATATTGGGCACGGCCCGCGTGAGAAGGGTCTGGGAACGAGATTGGCATTTCGCTAGAATATATACATTTTAAGACCAAACCGGGACCAGTTGGAAAAATACCGGAAGGCTTGTGTAGTTGCATTTTTCCAACGGGTCCCGGTTTGGTCTTAAAATGTATATGTTCTACACTCGATTTTCCCTCACCAAAAATCCTTAGGACATTCTCGTTCAAGGCTGGCCCAGCCTAAGGTTCGTTTAAAACGAAATTCACTAGTTCCAATGAACTTGCAAACTTCGAAACGAAGCTCCAAACATTTTTAAAATAAAGTTAAGTATATAAGTTGCTAGCCTAATTACTGTTAAAAAAAACTGGGTAAGCAAAGGGTCCAGCTGTACACTATATTATAGAGGTCAGTGGTCCTGAATGGTAAAAATAGAAACTGGGATTTCCATTTTTGGCATTGGCCGGGGCTGGGATATTTAGGGATCGACTTTTAGCATTCAGTGAATGTGATTAAAGTGCCAAATAATCATCATGATGATCACGCTGATAATAATGATGCAGACACAGCGAAGACAAATTAATAGACCTTTCCACACGAAGTGCGTGAATAACGCGTTAATTGAGAGATTTGATTGGCTCTCGCAAAACTTCAGACAAACATTGGACAGGTCTATTATAAATAAGGAGTCCTCTACGCGCACGCTCTGATTGGCTGGGCTCCGTGCATTTATAAGAGTATGAAGATCATGATTTCATGAAGGACGCATAGAATGGCGTAAGCTGGCCGGAAAAGCCAGCCAAATTTCCAAACTGTCCGACTTTTAGCTTGTTTTTTGAGGGGGGCAGGAGGGGCCCACGCCACGTTATGCGTCCTTCATGATCTTCATACTCTTATAAATGCACGGAGCCCAGCCAATCAGAGCGTGCGTAGAGGACTCCTTATTTATAATAGACCTTTCCACATGAATTTAAGTGAATGGATCACGTGTTCTTTCTTTTTGACCAATCTGATTGGCTAATACATGTATACTCATTTGGCATTTCACGAATCACAAAAAGTAAAATAGTTCAATCACGATTCACGGGACATATTGCTCTAAATCATGATTCACAAAGCTCAAAAATAGCCAATAACGGGTTCACGAAAATACCCTTGCCCCTCTCTTTTTTCCTTTTTATTCCACAAAACAAATAAAACATAGCGCTCCTGTCCATATGTACTCTTATAGTTATAAAGGTTCGTTTGACGTGATTTGAACACAAAAAAAGTGTAAAGGCATGAGGCGATACTCAACTTCTTTCGTGTTCGCGCGAATGTCGTCAAATTAACGAATCTTTATAAGAGTACATATGTATATGCACGGAGCTTTATGTTTTATTTGTTAATACACAAAAAGCTTATAGTTAGATTTTTCGGTAAACTTTTTGCAAACCTACTCATAAAAATTGCTTAATACTTTTAGAAAAAATATAACCACCTTCTATCAGAGGTAAAAATAATAATAAATATGAAGATAACAACAGCAATATTATTAGTAATAATGATGTTTTATTGATTGATTGGTTCAATAATTGAAGTATCCATAATTTTTGTAATGTTTACAACACGAGCGGCCGTGTTGTATTGAATATACAATCACGAGCCGAAGGCGAGTGATTGTATATTCAATACAACAAGGACGCGAGTGTTGTAAACAACTTGTGAAATGAATGAATAGTAAAAATCCCTTTGGGATATTGAGATGCTAATTAGTTACAAGCACTAGTGGTTGTATCAGAAGAGTATACATCTACTAGTGGTTGTAACTAATTAGCATCTTTGGTTTTAGTTTGTATGGGGTTTACAGGGGTAACATGTGACGTAATTTCTGAAATTGGATTGGCTGCAAAACTCATGAATTAGTAATGAATTTCACAAATATACTTATTAATTATTGAGTATTGTTATGATAAAACCAAAGTTTCATAAAAAAACAAATTCTGTAAATATTTTGTAACGGCAAACACTTTTATATTATTTAATTGAATTATGCTTAATATTATTAATTACTTACATGTTTATACCTAAACTCAGGACTATCTTATCGTATAACTATAATGACAAGAAATCTGATTTTATAATTACAGTATTCTTCTATTACATACATGGTTGATATTACAGTATACGGTATATAATTTGAAATTTAATGTCTTGAAAGACTAGCTAAACTACCTTAAGTAGCTAAATTAAAAATAGAAGGCTGTATTTTAAGGTCAATACAAATGCTCTTTGATCTTTCAAACATTAGATTTGTTTTTAAGAGCTATGAAAACATTTCTCCATTGCAATATTAAACTGAGCTACCTGCGTGCTAATTAAAGAAAAACATCCGCCTTGATTTTAAAATCGTGTTTGTCACCTGACAGAGTGTCGCTCTACCAGTCTTCGTAACGGAAGAAATGGAAATTGTTTTTAAGACGAACCATTGGCACTTTATGAACTTGTATGTTGGTAAATAATCATTTAATCTAATACCAAGAGTATTACTCAAAACTTCGGCAACCGTCATTCTCAACAATCTTTCAAGTTTTATTTTAAAAAAAGTTGAAATTTTTCGAATTGGTAGTTTTTTGGTAAAAAATGCTCTGTTCGATTTTACTAAAATTTTCCTTAAAACTTTATCATCTATCTTCTTAACCTCATTCAGAGAGTACTTATCGAAATGTTTCTTTATTCCAGTATAATCAACGAGGAAACAGCTAGAACTTTGAATCATCAATGTCGTAGCTAAATTACGCAATCTGCTAATATGGCTATTTATGTAGTATGCCTTTTTGGCTTTGTCTAGAATTTTAGTAATATTTTTAGTTTTCAAATTCAACAGTTCATTCTTTGATAAATTAGTGACTTTCGTAAGTTCACTAAAGCTAATATTAAACTCTTTTATGGCCATCTTATATTTGTCGTAGGCAGCCAACCTACTATATTGTTTTAGAAATGTCTCGGAGATATTTTTAAGAGTAATTAAATTTGAAAGTAAGTTTGTGTTTTCGGCAACGAAACCAAGATCGTCCAAAGTGGTTTTACTCAAAAGCTTTATATGACTAGGATGCAGCTGAAGATTTCTAACTAAATCAAAATCAGAGAAGCGTCCTTTGTCTGTAAACAGTTCGTAAAGCAGTTTTGTTTTTATGAATTTCCTGTCATGTTGATAATAAGCTGCCAGATTTTTGTTGGGACCTGCAGACAAAAAAGCGTAATATCAGCGTCTCAACTCAGCCCTCTCTCCTCCGCAAAGGCTTCTTGAACTTTTTTTAGCTCTTCAATATATAGGGGTTTAATATTACAGAGGTTTATAGACTATAGAATAGAGCATAGAATAATGCATGCAGTAGAAGGTAATGGGGGAGTTTAAGAGTTTATACGCATACAAAGTTTAAGCACGTTGTATTGTTTATTTCCAGAGATATTCCTTATTTTACGATTTTCATTTCGCTCATTTGGAGTAAATGACGTCATCAGCAATACTAATTTGCATATTTCCAAAACGTGAATATCTCTTGAACGAGATGAGATATTGATAAACCACAAACGACGTTCATCTTCATTTTAAATGTACTTTATGATAAGATCAAAAAAAGACTGACGCTTTTTTCATCATAGTGACACTTTAACTTAGTCAAAGACTAGGGAGCGCTAACAGCACGTGCTACCAAGACTGACGATTTTTTCCATCATGCGAGAGGATTAATGGCGAGAAAGATAAAGGAGTTCAATCAGAGGGCATGCGCTCTCTTGGGAAATGCTATTTTCGAAATTTTAGCAGTGTAGTTTTGAGCAAAGTTTAAAGAGAAATACAAATTCAGCTGCAATAAAACAATTCTAGCATATTGAAGTGTGCTGATATATTGTCACGACGTATCTCAGGGAGGCCATCTTGGCAATTCGTCATGCCAAAAAGCGCGTGGGCACCTGTGGCGGACTAGAAAGACGCGCGGAGAAATGTGGCAGGGGATTTAAAAAAGAAAAGAAAAACGGTTACAGGAAGCGGGAAAAAAGGCGGAAAAAGGAAAAACGGGGGGGAGGGGGGAGGGAGAAGTAAAAATATCTTTACACACCACGACCGAGTGTGCCAGTCCCGCGCATCTTTCGAGTCCGCCACAGGATGCCCACGCGCTTTTTGGCATGACGAATTGCCAAGATGGGCTCCCTGTGGACGTACGCGCGTGCGCGAAATAGCAAATAAACGGATTTGTCGTCGTGTTTACCTTTTATAACAGCTTTCACAAATGGAAGCAAATACTGAACATTGCTGTAAACACCATAACGATTTGGTCTCGCGCAACCTTGCCCCCAGCTCATAATTCCTACTATTGTCCATATTCCATTTCGGGCGCACTGCAATGGTCCTCCACTATCCCCATAGCACCCATCAGTCCCTCCTTGTGGAAATCCGGCACATAAAGCACTTTTTGGAATCATACCATTGTAAGATCGTTTGCTATTGCATTTTTCCAATGAAACCAAATCTAATTTAGTTTGTTTTAGAGTGAGGGAACGGTGATAGCTGATGTTGTCAATAATGTTTCCCCATCCAGCCAGGTAACAGCCATGCCCAGAAGAAAAATTAGTATCTTTGTTGGGCAGGCAGATCTTTCTTACTTGGTCCGTAAAATTCAGCGGTTGTTTTAGTTTAATCATCGATATGTCATTGCCTCCGGGTTGTTTGAGGTCTGCCAATTTGTAGTGAGGATGGACAAATAACTGAGACGCTTCAACGGTGAATTCATGAACATCTGTAACATTATATTCATGATCACCAATATGGTAGACATAATATGAAAATGACAGAGATCTTTTTTTATTGTTCGCATAATGAATGAAACAATGAGCTGCAGTCAGAATCCAGTAACGATCAATGATGCTGCCACTACAATACTGCAATGAAGATGTTTTGTCGATGAAGTTTACCAACCAAGGCCATGAATTAATGCGTGCTTTTTCTCCACCAATTATTCTCTTTGTGCGACGACTGGATGGTTTGCTATCTTGGGCACGTACACCGCAATTTGCTGATTGATCTAAGTGACCTTAAAAAATATATAAAACTTTGAATTTTAATTTTTCTTTAGAATAACTGTTTTAAAAAAAGGATTTCACTCTGTTTAAAAAAAAGGTACAAGTTTCACTGGTACACTGGTATTGTTTCTGATTAATTGTATATTTGTATAGGTAATAGCATGATTTCGAGTGCAATTTGGAAAAAAACATGCATAAGTGAGTTTTTCAAAGACTATCAAATAAAAATGAAAATGTTAGACAAAATGTTCTTCCAGCTACGAAGTTACATACCACTCCTTGCTCCACTTCTCGAAGCTTTAATGGTTGAAAACTGCTTCATTTTCAGAAATTGCAGCTTGATGTTAGTACTAATTGTCAGTTGTTTGCTGCACAAGTTGTGTTAGTTAGTAATACTCAGAAAAACTCTGAGCTCTAAGCGTGACTCCAACCCACAACCTTCAACCTTCTTTTATTTTATTAATTTCTGGTTGACACTTGAACTTCTAAGTCTGTAATTCATTCGGTAAAAATGCGCCAAGTGGATTAATTTGACATTGAAAATGACATTTTGTTTATTTACTTTTCAATTTCGCAAGTTACAGGAAGGGTGTTACACGTTCAACAACTTGCGATTTTTGTTGCAAGTTGCAGCAAAAAGTAGAACCCATCCAACTTTTCTTGCAACTTGCAACACAGCAAAAATAACAAAATCGCAAGTTGCTACGGGGTGTTACACGGTGCGATTTTTTATGCAACTTACAACATTCAGTGATTTGTTGAAAATTGCAAGAAAAATCGCATCGTGTAACAGCACCTTAAAGAGAAGAAAAAACTGCACACTAATTTCCACTGCTCGGTTTTGTAGCACGAAAACCCTGTAAAGTCCGATAATTTTTCTTCTTATTTCAACCCTCAGTCCCGAAAAATCCCCATGAATACCCTTGAAGCACGTGGATTTATTAACAAAGTTCGCTTTCCCGCAGTTTATCAGTTCATGCGAGACACAGCTAATTCAAAGCACCTCACAAGGGGCCCCTTAGTATAGTAGCAGAGCTAGCATTATATACAGATGCAAAAAGTCGCAAGATGCGAAAGTTTCGTATTTTGCGAACTTTTTTTTTATTAGTAGTAAGAAATTATATACAGATGCAAAAAGTCGCAAGATGCGAAAGTTTCGTATTTTGCGAACTTTTTTTTATTAGTAGTAAGAAATTATATACGGATGCAAAAAGTCGCAAGATGCGAAAGTTTCGTATTTTGCGAACTTTTTTTTATTAGTAGTAAGAAATATAATTATATACGGATGCAAAAAGTCGCAAGATGCGAAAGTTTCGTATTTTGCGAACTTTTTTTTATTAGTAGTAAGAAATTATATACGAATAAGTTTTGTGGAAACACCACGTAAACTATTTCTTAAGAAATAGTTTACGTGGTGTTTCCACAAAACTTATTTATATTACTTTATCGCCATGAAAACGTTCAAAGAATTAAATTATATACGGATGCAAAAACTCGCAAAATGCGAAAATTTCGTACTTTGCGAACTTTTTTTTTATTAGTAGAAAGAAATTATATACGGATGCAAATACCTTGCGAACTTTTTTTTATTAGTACTGTTGAAATTAATTTTTAGGCTTTTTACAGTGCTTTTATAAAGTCGTATTTGTTGTTGTCTTTTTCTCTCTGCCACATCTCTTCTTTGCCTTCTTTCTTTGGTCTTTTTCCGTAGTAATACATTTTAGCTGAAACAGTATTTTCTGGCAAAGATTTCTTTCGTCATGATTGTTGTAAAACTATTTCGTAATCCAACCGAACTTATAAACTATAATTTGCTGACGTAAATTTAAATAATTTGAATAATTTAACAGGTTAGTTACCAGTACCCTGCTATTACAAAATTGCAATATATCTTGTCAGCCGAAAATTTCATCTTCGTGCGGTTTTTCACTGTCAAATTTACCGGATGTTATGTCACACAAGAGGCATTTTTGTGGCAAGTAACAAAAGAAAAATGGTTTGGAATGTCTCTTGTAACATCACATGAATGAAATTTTTTAACACCACGAAGATGAAATTTTCGGCTGACAAGATATATTGCAATTTTGTAATAGCAGGGTACTGGTAACTAACCTGTTAAATTATTCAAATTATTTAAAATTACGTCAGCAAATTATAGTTTATTGGGACTATTGGGACTGTGTTAAACAGATGTCGGGTAAGAAGAGATCATCACCTAATGCCATTAATATTGTTAAAGATGGTGTGACGTTGTCCGGTAAAGATCTTGCCAATTGCTGAATGATTATTTCACAAGTGTTAATGCTGATCTCCCTTGCCTAGACCTTCGTTCATTGCCAGCGTACCTTCCAACACCTTACCCTGTACCAATAATTACACCTGAGGAGAATTGTGCTAAAATGCTTAACGTTAGCGTTTTCAAATCACATGGTCCAGATGGCATTCCTAACCGCGTTATCAAAGAGTTTGCTTACGAATTAGCTGATCCTGTTTGTACCATTTTTAACACGTCGCTGTCTTCTGGTGTGGTCCCTTTAATCTGGAAGGATGCTAATATTACGCCAATTCCCAAGGCCCAATCTGTGTCCAGTGAGGATGAACTTCGTCCAATCTCTCTTACGGCTTGTCTATCTAAAATCTTAGAAGACTTTATTGTTAAGTGGATGATGGAAGATGTTAAACATAAAATCGACCCGCAACAATTTGGTAGCTTAAAGGGAACATCAACTACTTTTTGCCTTATCGACATGGTCAACAACTGGCTGAAATCATTGGACGCTCAGTCCCATTATCTCAGAGTCTGCTTTGTCGATTTTAGTAAAGCTTTTGACCGCATCAATCACAACATTCTAATTACAAAATTGTTGTTGCTAGGGGTTAGGGAATCACTTATTCCATGGATTTGCGACTTTCTTTCCAACCGCCGCCAGTCGGTAAAGATTGATGGTTTTCAATCTAATTGGGCCTTTGTTAATGGTGGTGTACCTCAAGGAACAAAACTAGGACCTATCTTGTTCCTAATAATGATTAACGATCTGGAATTGAGATCTTCTAACACAACCCATTGGAAATAAGTAGATGACGTTACAATTTCAGAGTTTTTGACGATAAATGAGCCCTCAACTCTCCAATCCGACGTTGATGCAATCCAACTTTGGGCAACGCGTAACGATATGAAGTTAAACGGTACGAAGTGTAAGGAAATGACAATCAGCTTTCTTCGTAATCAACCGGATATACCTCGACTTTGTATAGATGGACAACCACTTGATCTGGTTTCCTCGTTCAAAGTTTTGGGTGTAACTTTAAATAACAAACTCAACTGGAAAGACAATATAGAAGTAATGGTGAAGAAAGCTTCCAAACGCTTATACATCATGCGTGTCCTACGTCGCAGTGGTGTCCCTTCGTCCGACCTCCTGGTGATTTTCTTTAGTGAGGTCAATCCTTGAATACGCTTGCCCAGTCTGGCATACTAATTTACCAAAATATTTGTCCGATAAAATTGAACTTGTTCAAAAAAGAGCTCTGCGCATAATTCATCCTGGAATCCATGACGAAGATGCCCTAAATGTTGCACAATGCCTTCGTTTGGAAGATAGACGACAAGACCTATGCAATAAAACTTTTAAGAAGATCCAAGAACCCAGTTCCCATCTTCACCACCTCCTACCCGCGACCCGCGAGGACATGCATGGGCACAATTTACGTAATAACTTCAACTATTCTCTCCCGAAATGTCGGACAGATCGTTTTAGAAATAGTTTTATACCGGCAATGTGTTCTAGTTTTATTAGTTATTAGTTAAAGTGTAAATATACTGAAATTTTCAATCATTGGTTGTAAACATTGTTAATATTGTTAATATTTTATTATACTATTTTTAATCTGTAAACACATTGTAATTCACCATTTTGGTGCGAAAATGTGATAATAAACCATTATATTATTATTATTATTACTATTATTGTTATTATTATTATTATTATTATTATTATTATTATTATCACATCCGGTAATTTTGACAGCGAAAAACTCCATGAAAATGAAATTTTCGGCTGACAAGATTGCAATTTTGCTCAGGAGAACCCAAAGATTACGAATATATAAAATCCCCAGCGATAGGCAGAGATAGGCACTTTAACCCTTTCACGCATGGCTTTCCGAGACGGCGAGACGTTTCCCCTTGACGAGTAAAATCGTTTGGCGTTAGAGTTAGACGCCGCTTACACGATGCCGGTACAATTTGAAAACGGAACAAAATCATGCCTTTTAGGCCTTGCGTTTAAACGATACCGGCACAAAAATAACATGAAATGTTATATGCTGTATTTGCATACCGGCATGATTTTGTTCTGTTTTCAAATTGTACCGGCATCGTGTAAACGGGTACCCTGCGAGTCAGAGCCCCCTTCCGACCTATGCAGACTTCGGGGGAAAGTGGGCTCTGCCAACAAACTCGATCTTCGCCCCAAGTTTTGGGGGAGTCAGTCAGGCTTTAAACTGGTCAAACAAGTTCTAGTTTACAAACACACGAAAGCAGGAAAATAGAAAGTGACGCGTTAGAGCCTGGGCCCAAAATAGTATCTTGGCAACCGTTCACGCATGATCAAAAAGAAATATCAAGTTTGTTGGCAGAGTCCAGTTTCCCCCGAAGCCTGCGTAGGTCGGAAAGGGGTTCTGACTCGCAGGGTAGTAAACGGGGTCTAAAAAGATAAAGCTGTTTCACAACAACAATGCTCATGAAAGTGTTCCTTTTCATGCATGACTTTCAAAGACCCCTTGACGAGTAAAATCGTCTGGCCCCACAATGCGCATGAAAGGATTAAATGATAGGATAAGAGATAATAGTATCTGTCGTTGCATTAATTACCTTGTAACTCTCTCACAAAACATGTCGTTAGAAGAATGATTAACCCCAAAACAAGATTGTTGTCCATTTTATACTTCATGATATTCTTGTTCGTTAGTTTTAATCAGTGGCTGTGTTATTACAAACGTAATATCTAAAATGAAACATTATTAATTGTTAACGATTATATATTTTTTGAGTGTATACATTGTTAAACCTATATATGAGGCATAAGTATTGATTGCGTAGACACACAAAAAAATTGTGTAAACAAACAAACAAATAAACAAACAAACAAACAAACAAACAAACAAACAACCAACCAACCAACCAACCAAACAAACAAACAAACAAACAAACAAACAAACAAACAAACAAACAAACGAACGAACGAACGAACGAACGAACGAACGAACGAACGAACGAACGAACGAACGAACGAACGAACGAACGAACGAACGAACGAACGAACGAACGAACGAACGAACGAACGAACGAACGAACGAACGAACGAACGAACGAACGAACGAACGAACGAACGAACGAACGAACGAACGAACGAACGAACGAACGAACGAACGAACGAACGAACGAACGAACGAACGAACGAACGAACGAACGAACGAACGAACGAACGAACGAACGAACGAACGAACGAACGAACGAACGAACGAACGAACGAACGAACGAACGAACGAACGAACGAACGAACGAACGAACGAACGAACGAACGAACGAACGAACGAACGAACGAACGAACGAACGAACGAACGAACGAATAGAATAGAATAGAATAGATTCTTTATTTACCCACGGTGAACTTATCAGGATTTACATATATGGTACACTTAACTAATTACAAAATTTTACAAACTAACAAATTACAAATGGTTCTACATAGAAATAATTATAAAAAATAAGAAATAAAAAATACCTGCTTTCCATAAGTGCCGTGCAATAGTATAATTTATTAAAATTCAATCATTTAAAAAAAAAAAAAAAAAAAAAACCTACTGCAGCCCGATTTAAACTCGCTTAGGTTGTTTGCTTTGCGTAGCTCAGTAGGAAGGCTATTCCAAAGCATCGCACCGTTATAGCCAAAGCTATTCTTTAGGTAATTAGTCCGTGGCTTTGGAACAGCTAGTTTGCCTTCGGTGTCTCTCAATGAATAGTTCGTGACGCTGCTACGGTCTATGAACATGGGACGCAAATAATCGGGGGCGAGCCCATTTAGTGATTTATAGACCATTACAGCTTTTTCAAACTTGCGCTGGGTATCGAGTTTTCTCCAGCCAAGCTTCTCTAGTAGAGAATCAGCAGCAGTGTCATAGCTAGAAGATGTTAACACTCTCGCTGCACGATTTTGCAATTTTTGAAGCTTATCAGCATAGGTTTTGTTACAATTATCCCAAACGACACAACAATAATTAAAATGCGGTTGCACTAACGAATTGAAAATATACTGCAGAGTCGTAAATGGAACAAAAGGCCTTACACGTTTTATAGCTCCAACGCTTGATGCAATCTTTTTGATTAGCTTATTGATATGTATATTCCAAGACAGATTTTCATCAATAAGTACGCCTAGGGACTTTGTATGCGAAACCTGATTAACAGGGACCCCATCAATTTCCAGAGATGGTAACGGGTTCAACGTACGTAGTCTTTGCCTAGAACCGATTAACATGAATTCTGTCTTGGATTGGTTTAGGGTAAGCTTGTTTGCGATAAGCCACTCATTAACGTTAGCAAGGTCTTGATTCAGATTCTGATTAATATCACGAACGTTATTACTTGCCAACGTCAAATGAGTGTCATCTGCATACATACGTGCATGGGAGTGTTTGAGACAATTAGGCAAGTCATTTATATAAATCAAAAATAGTAATGGCCCTAAGATAGTCCCCTGCGGGATACCACAGGACAGTGAGCGGTTCGGTGATAAAAAACCGTTCACGAAGCATTTTTGGTTACGATCACTTAGGTAAGATCTAAACCATTCACTTCCTATACCATATGCATTCAATTTCGATAAAAGAATTGCATGATCTACGGTGTCAAACGCTTTTTTAAGGTCTAAGAAAACTACTGCGTTTACGTCGCCGTGATCGATGTTGTACGCCCAATCGTTTGTGGCTTCGAGAAGAGCAGTGACTGTGGAATGTAAGCTTCGGAATCCTGACTGACTAGTTGAAAGCAATTTGTTATCCGTAAGAAAAATATTAACTTGATCGTAAATAATCCTCTCAAAAACTTTGGCCACAATAGGAATAATAGAGATGGGACGATAGTTATTGAGATCCTCACGTTTCCCTTGTTTAAATAATGGTATAACCTTTGAACATTTCCAATCGTCAGGGAATATACCCGTGATAATGGAACGATCAAAAATTATACTTAGGGAATCTGAAATCAAATCAGGACATTCACGAAGAAGCCTAGCTGAAATTTTATCCAAACCAGTTGCTTTAGATTTACTAAGTTTGGATAGAAGAGAAAAGACCATAGACGAACTTGTTGTCTTCAGTTGAAAACTAGCTCCACTTTCGTTACATGAAAGGTAATCTAAATGAGAACGACTGTTTTCGTTACAAGGTATTTTGTCGGCAAGTTTTGGCCCAATATCAGCGAAATGATCATTAAACGCATCGGATAATTTTTGAGAGCTGCTTATAGAACAGCCGTTCAATTCAATTTCCTTTACGTGCGAGCTATGTTGTTTTCTTGAAGTTAGTTCGTTAATTATATTCCAAGTCTTTTTCGAATTGCTTTTATTTTCGTGAAAGGCGTTCGTGTAATACATTTCTTTGGCATGTTTGATTTCGGTATTTACATTATTACGAGTTCTCTTAAAAGCGTGCCAATCAGATGGATCATTAGAGCTAATCGCTTTTATCTTCAGAATATCTCGATAATGCATGCATTGTTTTAAATAAGGCGTAATCCAGGGCGATTTAGTAGCCCTAATACGCTTTGTACACAGAGGGGCATGCCTTTCAACAACACTATTAAATGTATTTTTCCAAGCATGCCACATATCATTTGGGTTATCATGTGCCTTAATTTCATCCCAATTCTGCAGCCGGATATCGTTTCTGAAACGTGCAGAATTAAAATGCTTAAACTTTCTATAGGTCACAGTAGAGTGGCCCTTAGTAAATAAGCCAGTTGAAAGTTTACGAAAAGCATAGATTAGGCTATGATCACTGATGCTGATATGAGAGACACCAGAGCAAACAATCCTATCAGGCGAATTAGTAAATATCAAGTCAATTAATGTTGAGGATGACTTGGTTATGCGAGTTGGTTCGCTTATTAACTGTTGTAAGCCAAAAAGATCAGTGATGCTAGTCAAGATGGTTGAATTATGTTCCAAAACGGGTGACCCGGGTGTAACGAACGAACGAACGAACGAACGAACGAACGAACGAACGAACGAACGAACGAACGAACGAACGAACGAACGAACGAACGAACGAACGAACGAACGAACGAACGAACGAACGAACGAACGAACGAACGAACGAACGAACGAACGAACGAACGAACGAACGAACGAACGAACGAACGAACGAACGAACGAACGAACGAACGAACGAACGAACGAACGAACGAACGAACGAACGAACGAACGAACGAACGAACGAACGAACGAACGAACGAACGAACGAACGACGGAAATATTTTGATTTCCTTCTAGAGGTATTGTGGTAGTCCGCTTCATGATTGGTGCCTCGTACTCAGGCACCAATGCATGCATGGCCATAGGTCAAATGTTTGTTTGTTTGATAACACGTAATTGCGACTCGGTTAAGTGGTAAATTGATCTAAACTGGTTCCCCTTGTAGTTCTATTGCGTCATTTCAGTGCCAATGAAAAGACAAGGAGATTCTGGGATTAAACAGGTCCACACGCCGTTTGTCTCTTTCGTATTTAGGCTTTAGCATTATGCCATCATTTTGTTAATAGCCCAATTTTTGGGGTACAATGTCTGCATATTTGCATGCATTGATGAGGGTAGTAAAGGGGGGGAGGGGTATGGAGCAAATTGCATAAAACGGTCATTTCAATGAGTTCACCAGTTCACAAGGGGAAAATCAATTCTTGCTCCACAAAATGTATAATCGTGAATCACAGATCACGAGTGAATCACATTTCATGTGAAAATAAATAGGCTCCGCATCCATAAAAATTAAAACGCAATTCACGGCTCACGGAAATATCCTTTACTATATATACCCTCATTGATTAGGAGCTGAGTCTTCGGTTCAGGGTTCATTGTGTTTGTTGAAAAGCGATAGTAACAGAACCTTGAGACATGGTACGGCCACTACCCATGCTGAGACCCAGCTTTACCTGTTGCCTCTTTCCCTAAAATAAGCTCCGCATCCATCGACAGTCATAAAATGATTCCGTGATCAATAAGGTCATATGCTTTACAAAATCTATAAACAGTGCATGACTGAGCCATTCTTACCATGACACGATTGTCTGTTTTGCTGAATCAGTGCTGAGAGATACACGCCAGCGCAGACAACGTTGTCGTTTACTGGTAAATACATGTTGATTGTTATCGATTTTTAAAGTTAAATTAAACATCATAAATCAAGAAAACAGACATCCACTCTTAATCGATGTTTAACTTTATACCAAGTGTTAAGTTACCACGCTTCCGACAGACGCGCACTCTGAATAAAGAGAGTTTGATATTCTGCCTCGTTTTAGGGATGAAATATTGGACATCGGTTGTATGACTCAGACATGTTCGTAATTTGGTACTGCAAAGTGCTTATTTAAAAATGCTTGTTTATAAATAAGCATTCGCGCAAGTTTGCTTAGTTTACAAATGAGAGATAAACTATAACAATGATTATGTAATATTTAAACACGGGCAGGAGTGTTTTATCAGATATAAAACACGAGGCGAAGCCGAGTGTTTTAGATCTGATAAAACACGTTCTACGAGTGTTTTGAATGGCTTTAAAAACGATCACCATTTGGTAAGTTCGTTGGCGTAGTAATTTTGAAAAATAACGTTGTCTAAGGCGAGAAAATCAAAGCTAAACGGTTTATGAAAATCAGGAGAATGTTTTAAAACCACGATACAGTTATGATTTTTCTTTGTGTTTTCCTCATGAATTATTAATGAGTTTTTTAATTACATATAAGCAATACTCGATTCTAAACAATCATTGTCGGTAAAACGCTTGTTTATAAATAAGTATTTGCGCAACTTTGATTGTTTATATAGAAACATTCCTTGCATGCTACTTGATAATACAAATAAGCATTTTAATTTGGGTAAATTGCTTGTTTATACAAACAATCAATACTTGTGTAAATGATTATTTATATTATTTATTTTTAAAGGAATCAATAATATGGTTTGCTTATTTGTAAACCATGGAAAGAAAGGTTAAAATTTGCTATATATAATTTTTTTACACATGGCGCCTCATAATACTGCCCATACTACTCAACGCTTGTCTTTCTGTTACCACTGTCTCATTTCCTAAACTTCAAATTTATAACTCGATGGAAAAACAAAATCATGTTTTGATTACCGTTGTTGGGTAGTCATGCAGTGCCTGTTGTCAGTGTTGATCGCCAAAAAAGTTCGTTATGTTCTATCATGTATCTGTATGACTGCATGTATATGCGTGCATTCAGTTATGAATGGCATATACTGTTGCAATGGATATATACCAGGCGGGAAACGTAATTTGAAAATAAAAATAAGTGCCCAGCAAATGACTTTAAGAATTTAAGACAAGACATGACAACTTCAAAACTATATAAAAAAATTTAATTGCTAATTGTCTTGTCTTAATTTAAGTCATTTGCTGGGTACTTCTTTTTATTTTCAAATGGTACGTATACATGTACATGCAAATACGTTTTTCGCGGCTTGCCGTAATGTAACATGGACGTGAATGACTAGACGTCCATTCGTCCGTCCACATGCAGGTCCTTTCGTCACATATTATATAGAGGTTGCAAATTCGCTCTCTGTGCAGGGCTCTGAAACATTTTTTGACGACTCGAGCTTGATGACTAAAAGACGCTACCAAAAGACCATCCATCGGGAAAAATGTTGTAACAGTCTAGTAGTATTCCATGATCTCTCACAGTATAGTATGAACAGTATTAACACTTTGAAGCCTGAAGACGAGTCTTTAGTATAACGCCAGACGATCAGTTTATTCAGCACAGGGAGAGGTCCAAACACGCTTGGAAGTATGACTATCGTGTTAAGTGGGAAGAGTCGTCACTCTTAGCCAGCGACAAGCAATACTTCACGCGAAGAACAAGGGAGCCCATTGAGATTGCAAAACATCGAACTACTTCTCAGGAAGGACAGCATTAAACAGCACGTGGTGTGCCCTATTCGGAGAACATTCTTGATTTTGTTTTCTAATTAATAAAATTAACGTGATACGCCATTGTATTCTTACGTGATTTAATTGATCAGTTGCTTTAAATAGTTTATAAATGACGTGAGCCAACAACTTGTTGTCATTGCTCTGATGAAGGCCTGAGTCAGGCCGAAAGCTTAGCAAAGAAATATTTTACGTGGTGTTTCCACAAAACGTATTTATATTTTTAATTTTGGCTATTCTCATTTTTCACTCACGTGATCGCTGGCCCCGTTGGGGTAGTGAAACAATACAAAATATTTGAATAAGTATAGAGTTAAATTCCCATAGGATAAAGATTATGCACCTCCTGTGCACCAACATGGCCGTTGTGACGTCAGATGAAAACTAAGAATACACCAGACAATGTATAGAGCGTTTTCATCTTACGTCATGGTGGCCATATTGGTGTACCAAAACAATGAAATGGCGGCCATATTGGTGTACGGTATGGGAATTAGCTCTTTCTTATTCAAATATTTCGTATTGTTTCACCACCCCAATGGGCCACCGATCACGTGAGTGAAAACGCTCTATAGGCAAAATAACTAATGGCAACGGAGCCCGCGGACGAAAAAGAGTTTTAATTTATCAGAGGTTTCTTGACACAAAAAAATTGCATTTAATACTGTCATACTGTGAGAGTGGAACCCCGCCATACGACCACCCCATTCATACGACCACCTCGTTAATACGACCACCTCGTTAATACGACCACCTCGTTAATACGACCACCTCGTTAATACGACCACCTCGTTAATACGACCACCTCGTTAATACGACCACCTCGTTAATACGACCACCTCGTTAATACGACCACCTCGTTATTAAGTAGTGTCGGTAATACTCCCCCCGTTAATACGACCACCCCGTTAGTACGACCACATTTTTTTGGCCTGACGGTGGTCGTATTAACGAGGTTCCACTGTACTACTAGATTATTAATATTTAATTCAACCGAGGGAGACCTTCCGGATGATGACTGAGTGAAAGCATCCATGTGTAAATTAATCAAATTTTGTAATCAAAAGCTTTAATTAATAGTGTAACCATAGTACTGTAAGGTAGTTTTCCACTTTTTTTCTTCCAAATCAGTCTTTTGTTGTTAAAATTAAATAGATTTATAATTAATTCTAGTTATTATACAAGGCAAAAGTAAAGCTTCGCAAGAATAGTGCGATAAACGTCAAATTATCCCTTATAATTTTGTTTTAGAGTAAAAAGTCTTTTGAGTCTTTTGAGTTTCGTAATCAAAACGAGGTCATAATTGGAGTAATTGATATTCACATAAAAGAATATTATCGCATTCGGCAAAATACCCTTAAGTCTTAAAATAATTTTATGTGAATGATTTACCACAGCCGTGTCTAATCAGTATGACAATACTATAGTTTTATATTTGTTGAGGTCTGTTATGTTGGGATTGCCAATCTTTTGCATCGCACGTTGCCGCTTATAAGAAGCTCAATCGTAGCTCATGCAATCGTTGTCCCACAATAAATATTTATTTACTCTTCTTTTCATGATCTACAGTTGCGGAAATCTCATTAGTATCTGATTATAAACTGCTTCTTATCACTTGACAAGTTCCTAATAAGACTAAGTTGTAAATATGTCTGATAATTTCGACCCCAAGCGCCGCTACGCAGGTTAGTCAAGACCTATTGTCGATTTATTCTAATTATATAAGCTTTGGCTCGAAGCTCGTCAGTATTTTGTTATCTAATATATCGTTTCCTTGTAGATACATATACCTAAGGATAGTTGACTTTCGTTATTGTCTTACTTTAATTTGGTTAACCTTTGCGCCACAAACAAACCGTCCGCAACAATTTAAGAATCAACTATATATTTATTATATTAGGTCTTAGGAATAGCATATACGCCATATAAGAAGGGATAAACTTCGCTTCAGAAATATATGCAGAATAATGGCCGAAAAGTAGAAGAGATTTACGCGTTTTTCGCGGCGGTTACCATTACCAAGATTACTACAGTCCCTTTTGGGGGCTGGGGGAAAGGCAACGACGAGAGCGGGAGGCGAGCGGCGAAGATCTCACCTGGGGTTGGGGTATACATGGAAATATAACCAGCGCCGCTTTCATTGTCACTGGGAGTATATCAGGTCTCAGCGCAGATGAAAAGTCTTGACTGAATAAATACTAATTAATGTCACTCTGTATGAAATTCATGTAACAAATAACATGTAATTGTAATCAGTGCTGTGTAAGCAAGCTAGTAAAAAGTAAATAAATAAATAAACAGAAATACTAGAAATCACTTGCGACACGCAACATGTGACAAATGATTATATGATTACCTCACATGTACAACCTTCACCTTGAGTCTTGGTAGTTGTATTTACTTTCGTTTAACAAGAGCACTTCATATATTACCTGATTGTTGAATTGACTTTTTTGAAGATTGATAGAGAATATATAAGCTTTACTTCGCACTTTCAGCCCGACTCGAATACTGACGTACATCAGAAATTAATTTCTTTTTTTGTTACCAATATATCAACAAGTTGAGTAGCCTTGAGGGATCGCTACTTTCGGGGGGTCGCCACTTTAGGGCGATCGTTACTTCAGGGGTGCTAAAATCGTTATCTTTTACACCGGTAAATTACTATATATCAACGGATTTATTTGTGTTTATTGCATTAATTACAGCTTTGACGAAAAGTAGCTCACTTTGTATTTTGATCAGTGTCATGCCACATCTAGATAGTAGTGTTATCAGCCGTCAGGGTAAGCAGTTCAAGTTTTTCCATATATATATATATATATATATATTCACCCTAAATATATAGAACATGCTATATATATATATATATATATATATATATATATATATTGGGATCGCTACTTTCGGGGATCGCTACATTCTGGGGTCACTACCTTCGGGGGGTCGCTATTATTGGGATTTACTAAGAGCCGTCAAAATTTTACTTCGGAACTTTACGGTATTTCTGGTACAGCTTTGTTTTTTAAATTTAGTACGATATTTCAGTTTTGATAAAGGGGAAAAACATCTTTCTAAAACTAGTTACAATAGCGCTCCGTCGTGATGACGTCATTATTTAAGTTTGTCCGCTTTTACCCATAATTCTTGCAGTCCGAACAATAGATAATTGCGCAATTGCAACAATTTAAAAGTCGAGTTTGGTTTGTTTGTCCGCATTTTGTGCTATAAATAGCAGCTCGACGCACAGGGAGCCCATCTTGGCAGATGCGTTTAGGAAAATAATAAAGGGATGAAACACGAATTCTTCCTTGTTTTGAACATCGTTTTAAGTGCCTGTAGGTATTAAAATTGTAAGACAATTGAGCGAAGTAGTTGTGATAATGATTCATTTATCAAAATATAAATCAAAATGATGCAAAATCTCAACTTTTAGCCGTGATTTTGCAAGCTAAATTACATATCGTATTTTCGGGAGATGTGTTCCGCAAGTAGCTAGGACACTACATCATCGTTGACACTTCGGATAGCTACGAAATCCTACGATAAGCTTTTCGGATAAAGTGAAAAGTCTCAGGATTATTGATTTATTGCACATTCATCTGACTCTGAGTTTCAGTAGGTTTCAGTATTCCAACGGTGGCTCCCAACGATACGAGATGTCCTGGCTACTTGCGGAACACATTCCACGTTGAACGTTTGGTGTTTCATCCCTTATATTTTTTTCTCTCCCTCTCCCCCTCCCCACCATTTTTTCCTTTTTTCCGCCTTTTTTCCCGCTTAAGGTAACCGTTTTTTGTTTTTTTAAATCCCCTGCCAGTCCCCGGGCGTCTTTCGAGTCCGCTACTAGTTGCCCCCGCGTTGCCAAGATGTGCTTCCTGTGCTCGACGGTACGCTATTGCCGCAGACGTCCTTAGGGTCGTACGCAGCGATACATTTCCTTTCCCCTTTGTTTACAAGGAACCAATGAGATTGGAGCGCTTTATTGGAACCAATGAGATTGGAGCGGTCAATGCAGAGCATGCTTGTAATCGAAGCCGATAGTTCGAAAAGTTTATAACTTTATAAAATTTACGAAGATCTTGGTATTTTAATTATGTTCTTGCTGCGCAAACAAATAATTCGGTGCGAAAGCTTTTGAAAAGTCTACAAGTGAGTGTAGTCATGACATGCAAGTGTTGACGAAATGTAGCCGATACCGTAGTCTCCTTAGCGGTACTTTCCACTTTCCAGATTTTAGAAAGCTCGCTCCTATTGGTCAGACGCGGGAAAGGAATGTATCGCTGCGTAGAGCAGACGTTAGTGGACAGGAACCGAAAGAACCGAGGAAGTTAGCGCAAAGGAGGCTAGTCAGTATGGTTGTCTTGAAAACGCGGAGTGCTGGAGTGCGGAGTCGCGGAGTGTTGAAAACGCGGAATGTTTTCATTTTAGGAAAATAATACAAAAAAAGGTTATTCAAAAAAATAATTAGGAATAGATGGTATATTTTCGTCTATTAGAAACTGCCAATGGGGACCTAGTTTAGTGCATCTGACAGCATCTCATCTTTATACTATATATAGACGTTTTAAACGTCGTCTGAAGTGAACGACACACTCAACGACAGGCTACGTTAAAATTTTATCGTCTGTCTTAATCCTAAAGAACGGCTGCGAGGGAGACTTACAAAGCGGTGCTTGTGGCGTTAAAAACATCGCGTTAAAAATGTCCGGCGTGAAAAATGTCGTTTGCTATTTATTCCTAACGAATGAAATCACCTGGAACAAAACTAAAGAGAAGATGAGTGACTCAAAAGGACGAGGTGCGGAGTGCGGCCATGCTAGGCGCCTCTCCTGATAAAGATAGAGATCCTAAATAATACAAATCATGCCCAGTTATTACACAGGCACCATGATGCACCACCACACACACGCACAGCTCAAACTCCATAACCTTGAACTCCAGTCCTGTCCGTTCTAAGACAAAAGCTCCGAACATTCCCGAACAAAAGAATGGAGCCGAGACTACGCGCGGTATCCAATGCAACTGGTCCATGTTTAGATTTAGGGTCAGGATTAGAGGTAAGTTTACGATTAAAGTTGGGGTAGAGTTGCAACCTCGTCCCCAGGGCATTTTGCCTCCACGTTGGGGGCATCGGCTGGTCACGTGACACCCAGAATTTTGGGGTGTTTTGGCAAGAAAATTTATGCGGTCTTTGTGTTTCGTTTTTGTATAATACGTATACATGAATAATAAATATTTAACGCTCTGCCGAATCACTCATGTGAACCTTTATCATAAATGCAACTGGCTAGCATTATTCACCATGATACTCCCCACGATTATCCAGGATACATTTAAATGTCGGGAAGAAACATATATCTAATGTTGTTCTTGACTTTAACCAAAGCTATCGGATTTATTGCAATTCATATTTTGATGAATAAATTACACTTTATCTGAATTAATCAAGTTTTTAAACCAGCCAATCCAATTATAGAATCGACCAGCCGATGCCAGGGCCATTTTCGCCGACCTCCCAACGTGGAGGCAAAATGCCCTGGGGACGAGGTTGGTAGAGACCCGTGGAGTTGGCTTTACCCTGCGAGTCAGAGCCCCTTTCCGACCTACGCAAGCTTTGGGGGAAAGTGGGCTCTGCCAACAAACTCGATATTTCTTTTTGAGCATGCGTGAACGGTTGCCAAGATACTATTTTGGTCCCAGGCTCTAACGCGTCACTTCCTATTTTCCTGCTTGCGCGTGTTCGTAAACTAGAACTTGTTTGACCAGTTTAAAACCTGACTGACTCGCCCCAAACTAATTGGGGCGAAGATCGAGTTTGTTGGCAGAGCCCACTTCCCCCCGAAGCTTGCGTAGGTCGGAAAGGGGCTCTGATTCGCAGGGTAAGTTGGCTTTAGAGTTTCGTGAATTCTAGATGAAAGGATAATTAGTTGCTTTATTTCTCCCACTTAGGAAACCGTATCGGGACACCTTAACACAGAATAGTAACACAAGTAATCCAGGGGGTGTTGTGGTCGAGGTCTGGTCGAGGTGGGACTTTTTACCCGGAGGGTTTTGGTTAGGTTTAGGTCTACCGGGGGGTCGTGGTTAGGTTTAGGGTTGCCAGGGGGGTTGTGGTTAAGTTTAGGGTCAAGTTTAGATGTGGAGGTCGAGTTGGGGGTTTGGGGGTAGAGAATTATTTTTTAAAATTGAAGATTATCGTTAATTCTACGACATTTCCAATACATGGATTGCGAATGTCGACTGCGCATCAGAATGACGCGTTCTGAGTCGGGATAAAACTTATTTCAATTTATAACATTAGGCTGAGGAATTCAGTACAATGAGTTCTGAAATGTAAATGAAATGCAAATGAAAACTGCAGCTTTAGCCTGATGTTATAAAGTTAATTAAGTTTTATCCCGACTCAGAACGCGTCATTCTGATGCGCAGTCGACATTCGCGATCCATGTATTAACGATACAACAAGCGATAATCATGAATTATGCTGGGGCAAAATATCGCGCCTGCGCATTGAAGAAATATATGCGGACAAGTTTTCACTTGAGTTGGACTTCTGGTTGTACGACAACGAATTCGTTTCACTGGCATGGCAATATGGCAAGTAATGGAACAAAAAAAGAAGCTTCTTTGGCGGAGGCGCTTGACGAGGATTTAGATCATTTCGTGGATCAGATGATTGAAAAAAATAAAGGCTATCGATATGCTCATCCACTGAGTGAAGACAACTGGGAAGAGGTAATAGGAAATCTACAGTATAATGGTATATCTATAAAGAGCTACTTAATATATTATATTAAGCTTATATATAACTCGATCGAATTGTTTGTTTATCCACTATCAGATCTTTTCGAAAAAGAACAAGAGTACTGTCATGAGCAATGATTTCAAAAGAATACAACATGTAGATATACTACGCGAGCCCTGATTGGTCAATTACCGTGTTTGGATCAGAGTATCCAAACACGGAAAATTCCCGCCAAAACGATTTTTTGAAAATGTCAGACAGTATATCATATTCACTTGTGATTATTTTATAAAAGAAATACCAAATGTTTTTTTCCGTGTTTGGAGACTCTTATCCAAACACTTGGGAAATTGCTTGACTTTCAAAAAGCTAAAAACACTCGCCTACGGCTCGTGTTTGTTATGCTTTTCTCCAGTCTCATAATTTCCCGCATGTTTGGATAAGAGTATCCAAACACAGAAAACCATTTGGTATTTCTTTAATGCGAATAGACCCTTTTATGGTTAGAATTGCATGCTGGGTAATCAGGGCAAACTTGATAATATAAACAGACAAGAAGCAGGTGTGGGCGTTGTATTGATGAGTCAAACAAGATGCTAAAAATGAGTTTTATGGAAGAAATTTCAACAATTTATCAGTGGATAAAGAGAAAGGTAATAATTAAAGGATTTTTTGTCGTTTTGGTATTCATTTGTAGCTTAAAATGTAATTTAATATCATTCGGTTACCACATTCTGGAGTTGTTAATTACCTTTCTCTCATACCCCCCCCCCCCCCCGAGGAAATGTCAAATGGGTCACCCCCCTCTTAGGACATCCAGAGACACGTGAACACCCCCCTCTCCCTGGACAGCAAAAGCTAAAATTACACCCTCCCCCCTCGGACATCACTTTTTGTCAGTGGTTTTTTGAAAAATGGTTTAATTAATTTCACATCGGGTGATCTTGGCAAAACAGACCTCTGCAAGTCGAGAGTAAACAATCATTCCATACAGATGACATGGAGTTCGTCCTGAATCAGTATGAAGCCACTGATTGGCTTAGAAACTTAGAAAGGCTCAAACGCTCACACCAAAATCAACATCAATGCTCAGTTTCTGTCTCAAAGCGAAAGCTTAGTTATTGCCAAGGTTGTGTCAGCTATGAATACAATCTCATACCCACAGCCTTTGCTGTGCATGTAAGTGAAGGCTCTGGGATAATCCATTAGGCCAATTAAGAATATATTTCTGTGTTTCATCACTTTTTTCAAAAAAATTGGGGTGGGCAGGTGGATTTTTTAAACATTTTTTTTATTTTTTTGTTACCAATGTTTTTGCTTTCAGAACAGGTTACATGTTGTTTTCTATTATGTACACTTTGTTTAAAACACAAGAGATATTGCATGTTGAATAATCTTCCAAAACTTTGTCGGTTAGGGGCTGTTTAAATGGAAGCGAGCTAGCCCGGTAAGCGAGCTGACTCGGTTACCAGGAAGAATTATTTTGCATTTATCTTGCCCAGCCAGTCTGAAATTTGACATTGATTGTATGTTTACGTAAAATTAATGATTGTCAGTAATTCTTTCTTCCCAGCTGGGAAAATTTTCATAAACGACAATTAAAGAAATAAAATAAAATTCGGGGTGGCCAAATTTTTGGGGGTGGGCAGCGATGAAAAACAGAAGTATTTTTTTAATTGGCCTTACTGGAAACCTAAAAAACCTGTTGCCACTTCAAAAGAAGCCACCTTTTGCTAGCCAATCAAAACACAGATTATCCCAGAGTCTTCATTTGCATGCATGGTGAAGGCCCTGGGGATGAGATTGCTATGAATATGGGCATTAATTCTCAAAATGATATATTTTATGCATGCATTTTTATAAAATGTTTCTTGGTTTTTAGGAGTTGGAGAATATTCCACTTTTTATGACCAAAAGTCCAGAAGGGATTGATCATGAGAAATCACCAGCATTAGCTGCATTGCAAACAATGAAGTATGAAGATGAGGATCCAAGAGGTTATACTGTAGTTTATGCTTGATATGTACAACCACCCACTGTCAGAGGAGGGTCTAGTATGGTTGCATTTCTCTTTTTTTAGAACTTAGTGTATACTGTCTGATAATACTATAATTTATATTTTATTTACTTTCTAAAGCTAGGGCTCTTTCTTACAAGGATGATGGTAATGAGGAATTTAAAAGAGGAAATTACAGAAAGGCAATCAAGATTTATACTGAAGGGATAAAAGTCAATTGTGATGACTCAAGTGTCATGTCTACATTGTTTGCTAATCGAGCAAATGCACACTTTAAGATAGGTAAATATGGTTGATGTAGAATACAGTGTACTCATTCACTCACTTTCACAATTTTGTGTTGGTTAATTAGCCATCATCAACAATATCAAATTGCTCAAAAGTTATCTGACTAACAGTTTTCCCATTCTTCAAAATTGCTTGACATCCAAATTGATGAACAACAATTATGTGCAATTTCATCTTTACATTTGTATATGATCTAATGCCTTGGACGGTTATCTATTTTTAACAGACTTTTGTAATTTTTTGTAATTTTACTTAATACGGTCAAATAGCAAGAAAAACTACAGTGTATTTTACAATTATCTAATACATAGCACTAAATTCACAATTATTATAATTATTATTATTAGTAGTAGTAGTAGTACTATTATTATTATTATTATTATTATTATTATTATTATTATTATTATTATTATTATTATTATATCAGGTCAAGTCAAGTTTTAACCTCAACATTCTTTACGACAACTTTAATAACACCTCTGATTGCCCTCTTCTTAGCTTATTAAACCTAATATTTAATAACTTTAAAATAATTCATTCCTGTAAATTTAGTAATACAAATCAATTTCTTATTTTAGAAGGTCTTTTTATCAAATTTAGAAAGCCTTTTTATCAAATTTAGAAAGCCTTTTTATCAAATTTAGAAAGCCTTTTTATCAAATTTAGAAAGCCTGAACTGAACAGTGGCCTATTAAGGCCAGCAAAGAACTCTCTTTATTTCCTTAGCTTTATTTTTAGAAATTGTAATATTTATAGATCCTTTCACCACTGTCAACGTTTATTTTTATCTTCATTTGCTTGAAGCAATTTACCTGACATATCTATCCTGATTTGTCAACCTGGTGACATTTCCAGTGACTAAGCGATGACATATTCTTGTGATTATTGTATATATATATATATATATATATATATATATATATATATATATATATATATATATATACATATATATACATATATATATATAGGTCTCAGTAAGCTTGTAAATTATTGATTTAATAATGAATTTTAAATAGAGTCGAAATATTACCCCTCATTTTGTCTTATCTTGTTTTTAACTTGAATATCAAGTCACAAGATGACGATTTTCGGTTTATTCTTTATTGTTTTATCATGTATTATATGTATATCTATTAAACCTCTACTTAGTTTTCCAGTCTGTTTTCTTTTCAAAAAAAAGAAAGTGTTAATAAAGAATGTAAAAGAAAATGCCAATCCCCAGCGCCGGCTACGGAGGCTACTCTCATCTGACAAGAGTACCTGGTCACCTGGTGCTAAATGTTCTGCAAACTTGTGCAAATCTTAATAATTTCAGTATTTTATTATAGGCAACTATCGGACTTCTTTGATTGATTCAACTAAAGCTAAAAATATTCAGCCTGATTACGTTAAAGCAATCTTTAGAGGTTTGTATGCTAAATTATAGGACAGCTTATAGACCCAACCAAATTAACCAAGTACGGCAAACTGTGGCTAATAAATCAGTTAGATGCACCGGGTTTAATTTTGAGAAGCAGCAGAACTAAGGTGGACATTATATGTTGCAATTTAAAATAGCGGCGTTGATTCATACGGCTCTTCGGTCGTGTCCAGGGTCCAGTTGCACACATAAACGCTAACGTCCAGTTTAAGTTCTAACGTCCAACGTTGAACATATTCAATGTTATTAACGTCAGAAGTTAGAAATTAGGCCGCATGCTAACATTTATGCAACTGAATGTAAAGTACATACTGTTTATAAAAAAGTATATATATAAGAGTACTGCGTAGACGGTGTTATGGATAGAGCAAAGTGAAAAGGTAGCTAGTGAACTAGGCAATTCACTATATACCTTTTCACTTTGCTCTTGTACAGCGAGTGGCTCCGTTGTGATGCCGTCAAAGTGAATCGCAACGACAAACGTCAAACTATTTAACCATATTCTAAAAGATGTACACTAGTAACGAAGTACTCCACTCGAAACCTCAGTATTCGTTAATTTCTAAAAATCTTGGTAGTTTACCTAGCCAGGAGCAATCTTTCCATGGAAACGGAAACAAATTTTACACAATATTTAACTGTCAGTTCTTGTTTCAGTGGAGTGTGCATAACTTTTTAGTTATGATATTTATAGTTGCGATTGCTTTCAGTATTGTTTTGTTTTTTTCTCTTAGGAGCGTGCTCGTGTTTTGAATTAGAATTATACGATGATGTCATCAGTTGGTGCAAAGACGGCTTACTGGTATCCTTAATTTAGCGAACCTTTATTAACAGAGAAAGTGTTCACAGTTAACGGACATCTTTTAAATATGATGCTAGATGATAATAGATGATGGTTTATATGACAGTACGATTGTAGTTCATAATTAATAGGCAAAACGCCTGAGTCAGGCATTCACTCAGGCTACTGGCAAGTACGCGAAACCTGAATCGCAGGCTGGATGTGGTGCATACTTTACATTGGTGAACATTATAATATGGTGATAGTTACGATCAAGACAGTTATCAGCCACAGCTCACTTTAAAAATCTACCAACAACGTGCAAGAACACCTTGATGAAAAGGCAAAGCTGTTCAACTTTTTGTCCAACTCCAAAAACGAAAGGGGCAAAACTTACAACTACAACATGCCTCACGGCCTCCTCCATCATACGGCTAACAACTCACCGGAAGCATGGATAATAGCGGAAGTAAATATCGTGATACCCCCCAAAAAAGAAACCGAGCCAAAACCTAGACTCAGCCTACCACAGATAGCCCAATTTATATTATGACAGTGTATGATGGTTGATGATAATTTATATGACAGTGTATGATGTTTGATGGTAGTTTATATGATACTAAATAATTTATATGACAGTGTATGTTTGATGGTAGTTCATATGATAGTATGTGATACTAGATAATTTATATGACAGTGTATGATGATTAATGGTAGTTTATATGGTAGTATATGGTACTAGATGATTTATATGACAGTATATGATGGTATAGTTGATGATTTACATGTATAATGGTACATGTAGTTCATGATAGATGATGGTTTATTTGACAGGATGGTAGTGATCGTAGCAGATGTGTCTAATGGTAGATGGTATGTTATACTGTAGATAATGGTATGTTATACTGTAGATAATGGTATATAATACCCGAAATGTGTCTTCAATTTTTTAAGAGCAGTCTTCTGAATAGTACAATTTTCGTTAACACAAATTAAGCAAGATTCTGGTATGAAAACTTTCCAAGATCTTCTCAAAAAGGCAACTTTGAAAAAGGTTAGTAGTTAAGCGTGTTCAATTATACTCACACACCACGAACACCGCTGCCAAAAAAAGAGCGGGAAAACACTGAAATATTTGGACTGGTCCGAGAGTCCAACACAAAAGTTAAAATTATAAACATACCACCAAAAAGATAAGGTAGGTAATTTGTACATGGCTTCTTTGTCAATATTGTAACATATTCTGATATTACCTTTTTTAAAAACGCAAATGAATAGTCGAGTCTTACTTAGTCTTTAACTTCTCTTGGAATGTTTACTCTAGCAAATTCACGCATGCGCAAACGTTTGGCAGCGTTAACCCCAATTATATATGGCACAAGTTAATTCCGGTGAAATTGGGTGCACTGATTGGCCGAGACGCGTCATATGCCGGTCCGTTTCCAGATAGACCGGTCCCGATTATGGTGAAAATCATTTACAGTGGTAATAAGCGTTTTTATTGTGCAGTAGTTTACGTGAGGAAACTATAGATGAGCTGACATTTCACGCATTTTAAATGTTGGCTTTGTGATCTGAAAATGCCTAGAAGCCATGTTGCATAAATGTTGGGTTTCTTTAATTTTAAGAGTTTTTGTATTTCTTTCGTTTTATTACGTTTTCGAAGTTGTTCTTTAACTTTGTATCCCTGGAATTCTGTTCATTTTATATTGTTGATAGAAACAGCAGGAAAGAGACAAAAGAAAGATGAAAGCAGAGGAGAGTAAAAAAGAAAAGGCAAATAATCGACTGGTTGATGCGATCGAGGTTAGTATAAAGAGGATATTACATGGCCGTTCGGAGATACGAATTTTATTTTCGAGTGTTGTCAATATCTTTCACGAGTGTGCGAAGCGAACGAGTGAGAGATATAAGCAACACGAGAAAAGAAAATTCGTATCTCCGCACGGCCATATAATGTTCTGTTTATTATATTGATATCGATAAACTATAAAAAATATACGTAAATTGGAGCAAAGGGTTATATAACACTTCTATTTGCAAAATACTCAACAAATTACAACATATAAGCCATAAGTTTTGAAAGCATTTTTCACAAGAATTTCCGTAGTGTGTAGAACAAAGCGTAGCACAGGTAAATAATTTAGATTGTTATATACCAAAGACTTTCGTTTGCCAAAGATGAAATCCTATTGGTCAAATCATGGTCACGTGTTGTTCAACAAACTCAATGTTTCTTTCTGCCGAGGGAAACATTGCACTGTTTCCCTCTGACGTCAACAATGAAGAAGGAAACAGTGCAATGTTTCCCGCTGACGTCAGCTTTGATCATGCGTTGTTCACGTGAATACGCAATGATTATTGCATCAGATTCAGAACTTTGGACTTTTCGGAACATTTTGAAAACAAGAGCTTGTTTCGGAGCTTGTTTGGTACGAAATAGTCCATTTTCCAAAAGAAAGAATATCTATACATATCTTAAAAGAAGGCTGAAGAAAACCTGGATAAATTTAAAGCTGTTCTTTTTACTTGTTGAGTCTGGTGTATTTGTTTAGTTGAATTGAAATACGAAGACAAAGTCAAAGTGTTTTGGTAAGTCTTTTTGCCTTTTGCAAGTTTCGAGTCAGTTTGGTGTTTTGTATTTTAAAAGTCTTTGGTATATAACAAAACGCTTGTTGACTTTTGCCTCGGGAAACATCGAGTTTTACGGTCCCTCAGGCTTCAATGTCACCCTCGGGCTAAAGCCCTCGGGTGACATTGAAGCCTTCGGGTCCGTAAAACTCGATGTTTCCCTCGGCGCCAGTCAACAAGTGTATAATGAATGCAATTTTGTTTACGCTAATAAAGAGTTACGAAGCGGATTCTTAGTGCTGACGCCATCGATATCTTCACATGTGAAGATATCATTTATATCTTCACATGTGGAGACATCACTTTTTCGCAACAAAAGAAAACCTGGTATTTCATCGATATCTATATAATAAAATGTGTTCTTAAAGCGCCCACGCACTGTTTCTAAGCAATATATTTATGGTCAACAGTTATGCAGTGAAGATCATTGATTAAATCTGTTGTTTGATAAGTTGTATATGTATACATGTATGGTAGTAGTACATGTGGTACGTTTACGAGCTTGGTGTGATGTAACAGATCTTTGGTGGACGTTCGTCAAGCTCAATTATACTCAGAAAAGATTTCTGAGCCCCAGACTGGGTTTGAACCTGAAAGGTACGAAACGTCTGTGTTGTTTGGTGATCAATCACCATGCAATGGGTCTTTGAGTTGCGACATTAAGAGCCGATTGCAGGAACGCTTAAGGATCAGCATGCATATAATGTAACTACCAGTCGGTTATCGGCATGCCAGAAAACGGCATTCACATAGCCACCAGCCGGTTATTGGCATGCCAGAAAACGGTATGTAATATGTATATAACCGCCATCCAGTTATCTGCATGTCAGAAAACAGCATACATGTAACCACCAACCGGTTATATGCATGCCAGAAAACGGTATGTATTTAACCACTCGTTTAAACATTGATTATCGTAAACAACTCATAAACAAAGTCTTTGACTGTGGTTTTTGTTGCTAAAGACTTAACTCTATTTTTCTACGTTGCAATATCTTGCAGTCCAGAGGAGTAAACCTTTGCAGGCTTCCTAACGAAACTGATAGCGAGGATGAAGATGATAAACCACCAGTGGACAGATTAGCTGCTTTGAATTTAACCAACCAACATATTCCTGGAAAGACTAGCGTATCTTTAGATGACGACGGAATTCTTCATTGGCCTGTGTTGTTTGTGTACCCAGAGTATGGTCAGACAGATTATATTGAAGCATTCAACGAAACTCACAGGTCAGCATAATTAATACTATACGGTACGTGTTTTCCTGGTGAGGGACAAAGGCTTCTAAACAATGAAATTTTCATTTAATGGTTCGCTCTGTTGAACGTTGGAACTTTTGAAGTTCTCCTCCGGATGACTGCTTTGACGTCATATGCAAGAGGTCTATTGTCCTATCTTTCCGATTCTGTGTTACACGCTGATCACGAACCAGGTTGTAAATTATTAATATCGATGTTGTATTTTGACGTTTCTAGTTTTTCGGATCACATTCAGTTCATGTTTGGTTCTGAGTATATTCCTTGGGATATTGAAAACAAGTACAGGCCACTGCAGCTCGAGGTATAGTTTACTCCCGTATAGCATGTATTATGTATGGTTCATAGCTTGCCAGACCTACAATCTGTACGTCTATTATAAGTTTGTCTCTCTAGAATGAATAGAATGCTTGACTGTACCACTGAGGTTCCAGACGTTTTCACTCTTCAAGAGTTATAGTTATGTGATAAGCGAGCGGAGAGAAAACCTCGGGTAGAAAGCGGTATGATTGATCCCACCGCTCCAATAGAATTATAGTTAGTTCAAAATTTGTTCACCATTTTTGATCGGATAATTCTCAAAAAGAGTGATATGATTGGATGAACCTATATTTGATTAGCCTATACGAGATTATACCCCCTGCATGTTCAGACTAGGGTGAACACGACTTTTTCGCGGTGCCCAACTCAAACTAATCAAAACCGGGCACCGTGCGTTGAGGTAGTACCAGGGCACCGTGCCCGGGTACGGGCACTAATGTGAACACGTTTGCATAGTTCTGGAGTGCCCAAAGTGGTGCCCACACTTTTTACTCAATATTCCTTGTAATTCGAAGCCTCAAAGCCACAAAATAGCTACAAAAGCCATGAAAAGCTTTCTGTGTGAACTCTTATCAGATCCAGGGCGCCATGAATGTGAACAAGTGGCCCGTGCCCGAGCACCGTATACCCGGGCACCTAGTATGATCAGTACTAAGGAAGTCATTCAAAATATGGTCGGGAACCTCAGCTAAAGTCACTGAACCCATTGTATTTTAATATAATGAACGAATTTTCCAATAGATCGTTTTCACTCACGTGATCGGTGACCCCATTGGGGTGGTAAAACAATACGAAATATTTGAATAAGAATATAGTTAAATTCCCACAGGATAAAGATGGTACACCAATATGGCCGCCATTTCATTGTTTTGGTACACCAATATGGCCGCCGTGACGTCAGATGAAAACGATCTATAGCAACGTTTCAGTTGAATCACTCAACCCGTGCGATTTAAACATTAATAAACCTAAAACAAAGGATGTGCACGGTGTAAGGTACGGTTCAACATCAAATCACAGCTCATTATAGATGCTTTGAAGTTTCCCGAGTTTCCAAACCATATGACCAGATCTCTATTGACTATATGACGAGATTATATATGGAGTGCATGAAAGTGAAGTTCATACTTCCATTTATAACTTATTACAAGTTTATCATTTTCTTCATGGTTGTTGGTATTGTATTATAATGATAACGTTATGTTTTTATAATGCAGGTGTATTTTGAGGACGTAGACAAGACAGCCTTAGTGTTTGTTAAGCAATCAACTTCTTTGTCCCAAGTTTTGTCAGATTCAAGGTGAGAAAATGCATTTAGGTTCCGCGCTTCCGATTTAACCTTTTTTATCGAAAAAAGAAATGGCCTTCTGTATCTCAAGATATTTTTTGTAGTTTTGATGGATTTTCGGATGAATTTTTACTAATACTATTTTCTGCAATCTCTCTTTTTCCCCAGATACATTGTTTATGGAGGGACACCTTCGTTCATTATTCTAGTAAAAGATAGTCCGTTTCAAAAACAATTTAAGATGAAATACAATGTAGAAAGATGACCTGCCTCAGTCTTCACATTATACAGTCAGTTAGGACTCTGCAGGTGTCATATGTCTAGAGGGGTGTTTCATCAGGATTTCCGAGGGTTTATGGTTTGATATAGCATCTTCAAACAAATCAGTTTGCTTCATTTGTGTAATTTTTTCCTCCGATATCCAAACCATTGACAAATGTAATATATCATACACGAGAAGCCGTTCATTATTTGAGTTTTTTTGACACATTTCGAGGTGTTTTCAAATCAGATGATAAATGACTTTGGAGTGTATGATATAACTCTTCAAACGCGAATATGAAGTATTTTAAGAAAACGTGTGTAAACGGGTCCCTACACAAGAATGCAAGACAAGCATATTCAATTTTATATTCTCCATATCATAGCCATCTTCTTTACGTAATATTTCATCTATCGTAATGTAGGGAACTTTCAAAGACATGGAGACAAAAGAATAAAAATTGAATCCAAAATTTTTATCTTTATTATTATAGTAGCAAAAAGTGCCGGTGCCGCGGGGTCCACATATTAGTTTGGGTGAGGTTTAGGGTGAGGATTAGTGGTAGGGTTAGCACTACCAGAAACAACAACGAACCAGCATACATATCTTATAATGACTGGTATATACCGTAAAAGCTCTATCCTAAACTTGCGCGAGGAAAAAGTTACGTGCATGGGTAAAAAATGTCTGCTATAACAGGATAAGATCTACTCCGTTTTGAAATAAGAAGTTAAAGTATCGGAACAAAATTGGTTCGAATGATTGACTTGCCCGATTCAGTTTGTTTTTTCTCACATGCAACGATCTATCAACTGTAAAATGGCTGCATTATCAATTGAAAAGTCATAATTATGGGCGTGAAGGCTGTTTTCCACTGGACGACTTTCTTTTCGCACGAAGCGACTTTTTCTATTGTCTTATAAGCTCTGAACTGGAACTAATCAGAAATCTTTTCAAAAAATGCGCATATCTATGCAAAAAAAGTCGCCTACTGAAAAATAGTCTTTATAGTTGGGTTGGAGAAAAGTACACGGTTAAAAATCTCACAATCTTGTTAAGTCTGTCAACAAGCCAGTATCTTTAAAGGTCAACTAAACGTTTCGAAGTTATATTTTCTTCTGAAAGGGTTATCATCTAACTCAAAAGTAAAGAAAAATATGAATTCCAAGGTAAAGCAAATAATTTATCAGCGAAGCCCTCTTAGGTCCTCTTGAAGCATGACCGCGTTTCTAAGAGAATGGGTACTCCATTGTCTTAGCCTGCGTAGCTGGCGGTTTTAAGGGGTTGGGGTCGCTCTTCCGCCCGCATTTTCTCCCTCGCCCGCTTCTTCACCAAGACCCCAACCCCTTAAAACCGCCAGCGACGCAGGCTACATTGTCTTGATCACGTCATACCGGTAAAACCCGCCGATCACCTTATTTGTTACCATGCATGCATGATCAGTGTTTGTTACCGGTATGAAATCACAAGGTACTAGTACCAGTCTTTATTTCGACGCGGTCGTCGTTCACACGAGTTCAGCAAAAGGAGCAAAAACTCAAACTTAGACAGTTCATAAAAGTGGAACCAAGTGACTGGTTGCAATTATTTCTTCAGTTTTAAGTGAACTTTTCCGACTTTAGCGGAAAATAGAATAACCTGGAAACGTATAGTTGGCCTTTAAAATATATGGACAGTGTTAACAATGAAAATACGTACTGCATGCATGTTAGCGTATTTTCTTGAAGCATGACATATCGTTCTCATTGACACTGTTAAAAAAACAAATATACAATATACAAAATATACAAAATACAAAATATACAATATACTATACAATATACAAAATATACAATATACAAAATATACAATATACAAAATATATAAAAACCAAATTTATTAAACTAAAATGCTTTATCTTAATTACATTATTCAATTCATGTCCATCAAATTGATACAATATTTAATTTTTGCTATTTATAGGCACTCACATGTACATTTTTTTTTGCTTTGCAAAATTAAGATGATTCCCTAAGATATATAGTTTATAATTATTGATGCTGGTATATCTGGCCTTATTTTTCACATGCCTCGGTTTCCTTTGTTCTTTTAGGGGAATATATTCAATAGCCCCTGGCAAAAACAATAGATTAATATTCCCCTCTACCGCAATAATATTCCCCTCTAAGGCTCTAATATTCCCCTCTACCATTCCTCGCTATAATATTCTCCTCTAATACCTCGCCATGTGAAAAATAAGTATAGGTTATTTTGAGGCCCCTCGGGGATATGTGTTTATTCATATCCCCTCGATCGTGGCCTCAAAATAACCTATACTTATTACGCCAAAAATCTGACATACAACTATCGACAAGATTTGTGATATTAGTATAAGGAGGGGAAAATCGAGGATTTTAAATATTTGAATTTGAACTATAGAGACCGATCTACGACAACAATATGGATTTCTTCAAGTAAAATATTTCGTAGTGCAAAACAAATGTTTAGTCCCAAGAATAAACTCAACAACGCCGTCCGTGTTCCGTATCGCCGTCACTAAAAGGACCTTACCAGTCTTTCCGCCAAATCTTTCCGCTACTTTTCCAAAATTTGTTGCCAAATATTTTTTTATCCCAAGTTTGTCGTCAAGCTTCAGTAAAGCCGATTTTCTACTGGCGAATTTTGTCGCGCGAAGCGACATTTTTTTTTGTCTCGAGCTCCTTAAAAAGGTATTATAATCGAGTGCGCGATCTTTACGACAAAATTATCGCGCCCGTGCTAAGGGCAGGATTAAAGGTTAAGAGATTATTAACCTCGTTTTCTCGGTCTGTACGAGAAAATATCAAATAAAACCAAGGTCTTGACAGTAGGAACTGAGTCGCAGTGAGCCGGTCTGGTGTTGTCCCGTACATGCAGACAGAATAAACGAAGGTTAATAAATCATTTAACAGCGGCCCGGATACAGGAAAAGACGTGTCGTGGTCCGCTTTGCTGTTCCGCTTATGCATTTTTACGGACTTTCAAATCCAGATAACACTTAGGTCTCACCATATATTGAAGTCTCGAATATTTGACCTCAAACAAAACCGGTTTTAAACTGGTTCTTTCCCCGCGCCTTTCTGCCGTTAGTGTCTGAATGCCTTTCAGGCAACAATTTAGATCAAATAAGAAACTATTTTGATAGAGTTAGATAATTTATAAATAACTTACTAAACTACGTGTACCCATGCATTGGCTGTATAATGTACCCATGATTTGTATTTCGAATTAAACTTCGACTCGTGAACTATCTAGCCGTACGCTGTACAGTGGGCTCGGTTCTACGAAACTACTTTATCTTGGATATTGTAGATACCAACCTCGTCCCCAGGGCGTTCGTGAGAAGTTGCGGTGAGGTGAGAGAACGCCCTGGCAAAGACTGGATTTTGGCCGGAGCAGGTTAACAAATTCTTCGATACATTTCGAAGATTTTCCGGTTAGTTCAGTACGCTGAAACGATCAAATACTTGGTAAGAGTAAAATAATTTGTCTGCTATTCCTGCAGTTTGCTTGCACAGACTTTATGTTTTCAATTGATGGGAAATTTTTCCCAAACATATTGGAATATTTTGGCACGTGATCTCCAGCCTGGGACGAGGTTGAGTAGATACATCCCTAATCCTAAACGTAATCTTGGATCCACTATACCGCAAACCACATAGATAGTTTCTAACCGTTATGCAAGCCCGCTTGTTTCAACCAACATTGTCACTAGTCTGCGTACAGACGCTTGTGTTCCACTGCTATAGCGTCTGCACGCAGGCTACACTGTCACCAGCTTTCTAATATTTTTTAAACAAAATGTAAGTATAAATCTAAATCGCATACGATATTTCTTGATTATTATTCCGTAGGATCCTGATTTCAGCTGGACGCGTAGACCGTACCATGAATCCCACGACACATCATTGAAAATTCCTTGACAACTTCTTTTAATCTTCTTTTATGTACACGTTCCCTGTTCAGAGACACTCAACACATTAAGATCGGGTCACACCAGAACAGAGCTTCTTAATTTTTCCCCTCGTTACCTCCCCCTTGACAAACTAAGATGCATCGCCCCAGTATATATCGTGCGTTTTCAAACAAGGTTGAACTTTTACAACTACAATGGAAGGCTTCACATTCTGATGTAAAGCCTGGTTTCCATATAATCGCTACGATCGCCACAATCGCTCAAAAATGAACTCAACGATCGTAGCGATCATATGGAAACCACTGACGCAGCGATCGCTGCGATCGCGATCGCCGAGATAGAAAATGTTCTATCTCAGCGATCGTGGCGATCGTTGCGTTTTATATAGAAACAGTGATTTCGCAATCTCAGCGATCTTAGCGATCAAAATGGATCCCAGCGGACCATTAAAACAATGGCCGCGATCAAACATGGCCGCCTTCGCGGTCATATGGAAACAGCGACATGATCGTTGACCGTTGCGATCGCCGAGTTAATTTTGGAGCGATCGCGGCGATTACATGGAAACCAGGCTTAAGGGATTAGTAATTGTAAATCATTATACAATAACATATTTTACCAGTAAATTGTCAGTGAAATTTAAGATACGCTCAAGGGCCTTCTCAAGTGCTGTGCGACTGTGCATAGTCAATCGAGATATGGTCTGGACACTCAGCTAAATTCTTTGGTCTATCTTTTTGTTCGCCTTTATGCATTTTTGTGCACGGTGCACGGTCACTGAACACATTGTATTTTAGTATAATGAACGAATTGTCCAATAGCAACGTTTCAGTTCAATCACTCAACCGTGCTATTTAAATATTAATAAACCTAAAACAAAGGATGTGCACGGTGTAAGGTACGGTTCAACATAAAATCACAGCTCATTATAGGCGCTTTGAAGTTTGCCGAGTTTCCAGACCATTTCTCGATTGACTATGGACTGTGTGAACCAGGTTTGTGAAAGCACCACCAATAGTCTTTCTCAAAACTAACCTTATAGACAAGCAACTGTAACAAACATGTGCTAATCTTAGGTTCAAATCATTACTTTAAGTCCGAACCCTGTTCCCCTAACATACACAATTTTTCCCTTTGGGGAAAAGATTGAAATAGATAAAAACCTCAAAAATAACGAATTTAAGTTATAAGAATCATACCTCAACAGGGAGGATGTAAATTGCTGTTTTTGCTTGAGTGTGACTAATTTGGAAGGAAAATCTTCAACACGAAGTAAATCCTAACATTAGAGAGATTAAACCATCAATATCACCATTACAACAACAAAGCGTTATTCCAATCACATAATAGCAAATAGGCTAAAGAAATTAAGAGGGCGGGAAAAGGCCCTGGCATCGACTGGTTGACTCTGCATTTGACTGATTGCTTTTCTCAAACATTCCTTATAGACGAAATCGGAGTTTCGACTGCGCATACAGTCTGAGTCGGGATAAAACGTCGTTCATCTATACCATGACGCTGAAGCAGCCGTAGTAAACATAACATTTCTGATTTCAGAAACTTTTTAATGTTTAGGTATTATATACGGATAAAATTTACTTATCGATTATCCTTGACAATAATCCTAAACGTATAGTGTCTAAAAATAATGAACTCAAAACATGAAAAAACAGTCCCAGCCTATGTTATCTTCCCGTTGCTTCAATAGACACGATGCAATTTGCATAGGGGCCCAAAAGGAAACTAATTTGCATGTGGGCCTAAATGAAACTACGATTTGGTGTATAGGAAACGTAATTATAAGTTTTGTGACAGTTATAATCAAATAGCTTCAACGGAACCGCCAAGGAGACCAATGAGAACGCCCATTATAATGCACTTCTCCCACGGGACCGCATTACTCCGAAGGATTTTGCATCCTAAATTAAATTTCTAATTTATTACACCCAGTATTTCTGGATACTGTGACCACTGATCTCTATACTAACTGGACAGGCGGGAACGATCTACCGATTCCCCACCGGCGGCCATGTTGGTTCACCCAAAACAACCCCGCCCTCTCAATTTCAAAAAGACCGTGGAAACGAGGTTCGCTAAAGAACTGGACGGTAATTCTCAATTATAAACTGAAGGAATTCCAAAACAAGTGTTGCTTTTAGGTATTACTTAAAAGTAATAGAACTTGACCGTTGACCGTCTTATATTGGAATGGGTATAGGTTTTAATTGTTTTAGTTTTAGCAAAGCAAAAGGGTGGTAAACTGCCGAGATCTATTGGAACAAAATAATGACGTTTCGAGAGGAGCGTTTCGTCATTTGACATTTTACTCTGATGAAGGATCTGCTGTTTTAGTTTTAGATCATTTTAGTTTGACTTAACGTCAGCTTGCTTCTATTAAGTTATACAAAACGCTCATGATAGATAGCCAAACAGAGTCAGGATAATAAAACTACATAAATAAACAACAAAACGGCGAATCCTGAACATTTTGATAGAATACCGTACAATTCCATTTATTAAGCACCTTAAGGTGCTTATAGGAGTTAGAAGACAAACCTGAAGCCATGTCGATAGTAAAGTAACACAATTTGCATTCAAGGCCATCAGAATCTCGGCTAAGCTATCCATGTGCTGGCGAGGAACGCGGCCACCAACACCCTACAATATAAAGAAATAAACATATGTATAAACATTACATATAAAGACATAATGCGCTCAAAAGGCAACACACGTCAATAATTCAACTACTGAGCTGTTTGCAAACCGAAACGGTGATTAAGGAACGAAAGAATAAGGAAGGAAGGGATGATTTAAATGATTGAACAAATGAATAAAAAGCAAGTGGAAAAGGGAGGGAAAGCGAAAGAAGAAAAGATAAAAGGAAAGAGGAAACAATAAAAGGAAGAAAGGAAGTAAGAAGGGAAGGAAAGATAGGTAGATGGACGAATGGAAGGAAGGAAGGGAGGAAGGGGAAGGGAAGCGAAGGGAAGTAAAGTAAAGTGAAGTAAAGTGAAGTGAAGTGAAGGGAGGGAAGGTAGGTAGGTATAGGTAGGTAGGTAGGTAGGTAGGTAGGTAGGTAGGTAGGTAGGTAGGTAGGTAGGTAGGTAGGTAGGTAGGTAGGTAGGTAGGTAGGTAGGTAGGTAGGTAGGTAGGTAGGTAGGTAGGTAGGTAGGTAGGAGAAATATATTTCACGATTTTCGTTACAATGTTATTAAAGTCAACGGAAAATATGTTGACCCTCTTTTCGGTTATAGCATCTTCAGCAGTGGAAGAAAATTATAACATTTTCTCTTAAGCCGATTTTCCACTAGGCGACATTTTTCGCGCGAAGCGACTTTTTCTTTTGTCTCATGAGCTGTGAGCTGGAACTAATAATAAATCTATTGAATTCGAACAAAAAAGTCGCTTCGCGCGAAAATAATCGCCTAGTGGAAAACCGGCTTTATGCTGCTCTGAGAATGATTCTGAAATACAATTGAAACACTGCTCATGTTTGATATTGTTGGCACCTTTCGGGTCATCCTCAGAAAATGTTATACCGGGGTACAAGTTCAAATCTGTCAACTGCCGAATGAACTACAGTAGATTACCAATCGGTTACATTGTAAAAATATTTACAAAACTGACGTGGTTGTAGCTAGGTAGCGCCCTCTTTTTCACCCGCGCCTTTTCGCCCGCAAGCGTCTGTGACGCAGCCTAGCGTGGTCGCAGCACGATCAAGATGTGACAACTGCCATCTCACGTAAAATGGAACAGGTAAAATGTTTCTGGGGCGGTAGTAGCACCCACGCACACACCACAAGAACGTGGTCCAGAGCACATGCGTTCCCAGTTGGCTGGACAGCTCCGCTGGTGCAGCAACGATCAACTGATCTATCTCGAGTCAATACAATTTTCAGTTGACTTTAGTAGTGTAAGAAAATCATCAAATGTTCGTGTTTTATTACGATAAGTCTGAAAACAAATTTGAAAATAGCACATCCTCGTGGATAATGAAGCATTCAAGCATGTTTCCAGTTGGCTCAACTGGTGTAGCAAACTTAACCAGCCGAAGATCTAAGCTCTATAATCTCTCTTGAGTCAACATAATTAATTTTAAGTCGTCTTTAACAGTGTACAGGGCCGCCGAGAGAAATTTTGGGTCCCTGGGCAAAAAATATTTATGGGCCCCCTCCCCAAGTTCGAAATCGAATCCCAGTCAAGTCCCTCTGTACGTTAATAATAGAGAATCAAATAATCCCAAGTGCGGCGATGGATAGTACTATAGTGGTGCCGGTCATAAAGCCATAAAGGGCCCCCATATCCCCCATAGCAGTGATAAAGCCATAAAGGGGCCCAATGCCAGTGATAAAGCCATAGAGGGCCCCTATAGTAGTGATAAAACCATTAGCGAGAGACAATGCAATGTAACGATTAATGCTAGTACCGTTTGGTAACCAGAAAATTACGATTTCAAACGAAAGTGATAAAGTGATATGTCATGTTGAAATAGAGTTACAATAAATAAATCCACTTATAAAAAAGTATAAGTGTGGCTAGTGAAACGGAAGTGAAATCAACTCTACCGAAAAGGATATGAAAATCGCATAGCAAAAGCCTGGGCAGCCTTAAATAAAATGGATATAGTCTGGAAATCAGATCTACCGGACGACCTCAAACGCAGTTTCTTTCGCGCCACAGTTGAATCTGTTTTGATGTATGGTGCCACAGCTTGGACACTGACTAAGACTCTTAAATCCAAGCTAGATGGCACATACACTTGGATGCTGAGAGCTATTCTTAATATCTCCTGGAGACAACACCCCACTAAATCACAGCTCTATGGACCCATCCCAGATATTTCAATAACTTTACGTGAGCGCAGAATGCGTTTTGCTGGACACTGCTGGAGAGCAAAACAAGAACTTGCAAGCGACCTACTGCTCTGGACCCCTCGCCATGGCCAAACTCGGGTCGGTCGCCCAGCAATCACCTACATTGACCAACTATGTAGAGATACTGGATGCCTCCCTGACGACCTCCCGACCCTGGTGCAGGACCGTGATGGATGGCGTCTAGCCGAGCTAGCTCGACCAGATGATGAAGTGTGGCTACAAACTGCAACCTTGCTCAGTGGCTAGAGCATCCAACCAGTTGCCGGTTCGAACTGTGCCTACGGCTGAGAAACATGTTCTGAGTATTTTAGCATCACCTACGCGTACCAAACTTTTGTGATATACATACAGGGGGTAGACAAAAAAAAAGTGGTCATCATTAAAGATATGGTTAATGTGGAATAACTATTATTCGAGAAAAGAAAAATATGTAAAGTGATATATTTTAGAATGCGTGGGTCAATATCTGCTCAAATATGATATCCAATTCTAATTTTGTTATTGGTTTAAAGTGTTTATGAAACGAAAAAATCGTTTCTCAACTAACATTCCCATTTTGTAGTTCAGATTACGCTGATCATCATGCGCTATTTTATTTTTACATCACGATCTTAGAAAGTAGATCTACAAGCCTTCAAAGTTGACCATTTGCACTAATTTTTGTCCGCCGCGCCGCGCGGCCAAATTGGTTTTGTGACGTCACTGGTTGTACACACGCTTGTTTTCAAAAGAAATATTTGTAGACCCAACGTAGCCCAGACTCAGAACTCACTGGTAAAAATGGAATCTTTTGAAAAGTACTGTATTGCTAGTGGCCCAAACGAGATGAGTTGAAAGAACAACTTTAAGATTCAAGGATTGTCCTTAAACTATTTTCCTAGTGATAAGTTTGTTTGCCAAAATGGACAAAAATTGAATGGCTTTGTGGAACCGCACGTTTCCTAATGAAAGCCGTCAAACTGAAACTGTTCGGTACTTTGCTCCACGCGTTTCTGTATATTTACTGTTTGTAAACAACGGCTTGACTCTAAATTGAAAGAGCCAGGGAAATTTACAACAAGGATTTTGTTGAAGAAGCGAAGCCAAGAAGGGAGTAATGAAACCCCGGTTTAGATTGCGTTAGGCTACAGTGGCAAAGAAAGGAAATCTCAACCCGCGAAGGTGGACAGGTTGTATCACTTGTATGTATATGGATTTTTCATGTTTGATACTCGACCTCATTGCATTATTATAAAACAACACATGGAACAAGTATCAAACAAACAGAGATACTTTTACGGTTTCTTCGGCTGTTTGATATTATTTGTTATTTTGGCTAACTTTATATAAAATACAGTTGATGATCTTATATGTTTACATCGAGTAGCGTATTACGATATTTCACACCGGCAAATCACGCTAGCGATGCTGTATAATCTGATGTAAACTACTGGAATTCTTTTAACGTTTGTTTGAACAGATCATTTGTATCATTGTTCAACCACAGTGAGTTGACGTTTCAAATATACCTATGTGTCTGAAATATGCGATGAGCACAAATTATGTATAATACGTTATTCATAACAAGATGAACCAGATGTCCTGAACTCAAGTAAACATGCACGGCGGAGCGCCTAAAGAGTTAATTTTAAGTAGCAGTGATTCGTTTTATTAGCAGGGTATTTTTATAAGAAATGTGAAATACAACAAGGCAAAAGAATACAATTTGAACAACTTTTCAACTCCCCATAAAAAGGTCTAACACATATCTTCAAACGGCACGCTGATGGCAACTGACAATAAATAGTTCATGAGGTTGATGGCAGCTTTTATAACGCTTAAAGTTCCTCGATTTTCATCAAATTCACTCTGTAAAATATTCTCACTCTCCTGGTTTGAGTTACCAATCGAATGATAAGTCTTGTGCATGGTAAGACAGCACGAATCACGGTGAACTTAACTTAAAACATACAGATAAAACTATAATAAAACAGCTAAGATCAAGACATGTGTACAACCAGTGACGTCACAAGCCGTTTTCCTTCGGTTCCAGGCCCCGGACAAAAACAAGTCCAAAATAAGCACTTTCAAACTCCCAAAAAAGCATTTTCTAAAATCGTAGTGCAAAAATAAAATAGCGCACGATAATCAGCGTAGTTTAAACTACAAAATAGGTGTACTTTTCGAGGAATGATTTTTTCGTTTCATAAACACTTTAAAAAATACATTCACTTTGAAAGCATGCAACGCTGTGAAGCCGTAGTGAAATCAAGTAAAATGGCAACAAAATATCTAACTATTATAGCTGTTGTAATACTTTCATAGTATACAAACTCCATTAATCATTTTGAAAACCAATTGGAGTAAGTCGAACTAAGATTCATTTCATTTGTTACATGATTGAAAATCATGAAAAATTAATATATTTTTTAAATCAATGGATAAAATTAGAATTTCATATGATATTTGAGCAGATCTACCTTGACGCGTGCATTCTAAAAATATATAACTTCACATATTTTTCTGTACTCTAATAAAAGTTATACAATGCACATTAATCATACTTTCAATGATGGTCACATTTTTTGTCCACCCCCTGTACTGTACATGTATGTACTATCGCACATCCATTGATAATGCTGCGGATGATGTGCCCATCTGACCAGAAGACAGTGGCATTGACCAAAACGTCGTCAATGAAAATACTCACAGACATTTACCCAGTTACATTTCGACAATGTAAAGTGTAATTTTTCTCTTTAAATTGCCTATATATAAAATGAAAAAGTCAGTTCCAAATAAACTCTGTTATTTTTCAAAGTAGTTCATAAAGATTAGCGTTAAAAAAGTTTTGTATATGTCACTTCGTTTTTCAAATATTAAAATATCTTTTAAGTGAAAATTTAATCCCTTGACGTCACACGTCTATAATGACTTATTAAAAAAGTAGTTATGTTTGCAATTATCAAACAAAGTCACTCGAAACATTGAATGTTTAGTGTTGTGAAAGACACACGTACAAGATTAGTTTCAAATGATTTCGTTTGATAATTGCAAAGATATATAACCTTTTCCAATAAGTCATTATGCCGCGCATGTGACGTCAAGGGGTACAACAAACCTGTAATATTTGATTAACCAGATGCTGTCCAGAAGCAGCCAGGGTTTTTCTTGCCTCCTCTTGACTTTCACAGCATCTTATGTACGCAACCTAAAAAGTATTAAGAAGAACAAAAAAATGTTGTGCTTCCATAACAAGCTGAAAGATGTCTATTATAGTTGCATGGAGGTAGAAAATAATTCTATTTTGTTAAATATTTTTATTCTTTAATAAGATCAAATATCAACTCAGCCCTTTGTGAAAAAAAAACATAGAGACAAAATCATTGTCGAATAAGCACGTACACATTAACGAAAATAAAGAGAGAGAAAAAGCTAGGTCAACCATGCAGCAGTTTGAGAATAACCATAAATCCCCGCACAGACGAAAAGTTTTTTTCCTTGAAAAGTTTTATTTGTGCGTGTGTACGACACAAATTGACAAGTTTTTCCTTGACAAGGAGCCTTGTTCAAAAGCTGGTCATGCCAGCGTTTTAACAAGGAAAATTGTTCGTGTGTATAGTCGTCAAGGAAAACTTAATTGACAAGATATTGCGCAGTACGTCACTGCGCACTCCTCTTCGAAGTTTATGGCGCGATCACTGCCGTCAAGGAAAACTTGTCCAACCGTATACACACGAGCAATTATAACTTGTCAAGGAAATTTATTGGGAGAAAATTTGTTCTTCGTACACACGAAGAAAAGCTACCAAGAGGCTTGTCAAGCAAAACTTGGTCGTCTATGCGGGGCTTAAGCGTTTAAAATATACTTTGAACAATTCCAGAAAAAAATGTGTTTTGAGTGTTAACTCTCCAAGGCCAAACAAACATTATTCCAAATAATTTGCTAGTGGTTGTCCAGGTGTTTCCCAAAATTTGCGCAGCAGAATTTAAAAATATAGATCTAGGACCAGCATATCGGGGAAATAGTGAAAATAACACACAAGGAAATAGGGAAAAGCTGATTCGTTATGGCCTCAACCTACTGGTTGACTTTGTTTCTTTAATTTCGTTAGTGTGGACGTGCTTATTATATCTTTATTTTACAATGATTTTGTGTCCCAGGGACGAAACCATGTACTTAATTATATCATGTGAGACCCCTAGATAAGCCTTAGTGCTTTTGGCTCAAACATGTAATTCAAATATGTTTAAATAAAAGACTACAGTCCAAAATGTAGTATTAGTCCTAAGACTATAGTCCAAATCCTACTCCTAAGACCAGACTAGACAAATCATAATCTTAGTCATGAGACTATAGTCTGAATTATAGCCCTTAGTCCAAAGACTAGAGTCCAAATCATAGTCCTAGTTAGAACTCCTGAGACTACAGTTCAAATTATAGTCCTAGTCCTAAGACTATAGTACAAATCATAGTCCTGCAGGGTTCGTATATGTCAGGAAGAGTGAAATTCAAGGCCTTTTCGAGGACATTCAAGGCCATGTATTAGGAAATTCAAGGACCAATGGACTGAAAAGAAGGCGGCTTTAGAAAGCATGAAAAAGTCAGGAAAAACTGTCAAAATTTCCCTTTAATGAGGAAGCGAATTCACATACATGCTGACAAATTTCAGAAAATGTCAAAAATTAAAATAAGAAGGATTCAAGGACTTTCAAGCACTTTTTTATAAATTCAAGGACTTTCAAGACCTTGAATGTTTGTTTTCAAATTTAAGGGCTTTCAAGTTTTGTACGAACCCTGCTACAGTCCAAATCATAGTTCTAGGTTTAGGACTATAAACTGGGCTTTAGTCTTTGGACTAGGACTATAATCTGGACTTTAGTCTTTGGACTAGGACTATAATCTGGAATTTAGTCTTTGGATTAGGACTATAATCTGGACTTTAGTCTTAGGACTATAGGCCTATAACTATGATTTGGACTATAGTCTAAGGACTAGGACTATGATTTGGACTGTAGTCTTAGGACTATAACTATGATTTGGACTGTAGTCTTAGGACTAGAGCTATGATTTGGACAATAGTCTTAGGACTATAACTATGATTTGGACTGTAGTCTAAGGACTAGGACTATGATTTGGACTGTAGTCTTAGGACTAGGACTATGATTTGGACTGTAGTCTTAGGACTAGGACTATGATTTGGGCTGTAGTCTTAGGACTAGGACTATGATTTGGGCTGTAGTCTTAGGACTATAACTATGATTTGGACTGTAGTCTAAGGACTAGGACTATGATTTGGACTGTAGTCTTAGGACTAGGACTATGATTTGGACTGTAGTCTTAGGACTATAACTATGATTTGGACAATAGTCTAAGGAATAGGACTATGACTTGGACTGTAGTCTTTAGGACTAGGACTAGGACTAGGACTATAATTTGGACTATAGTCTTAGGACTAGGACTATGATTTGGACTGTAGTCTTATCACTAGGACTATGATTTGGACTGTAGTCTTTAGACTACAACTATGATTTGGACTGTAGTCTTAGGACTAGAACTATGATTTGGACAATAGTCTAAGGACTAGGACTATGAATTGGACTGTGGACTGTAGTAGTACTAGGACTAGGACTATAATTTGGACTATAGTCTTAGGACTAGGACTATGATTTGGACTGTAGTCTTATCACTAGGACTATGATTTGGACTGTAGTCTTTAGACTACAACTATGATTTGGACTGTAGTCTTAGGACTAGAACTATGATTTGGACAATAGTCTAAGGACCAGGACTATGATTTGGACTGTAGTCTTAAGACTAGGACTATGATTTGGACTGTAGTCTTAGGACTAGGACTATGATTTGGACTGTAGTCTTAGAACTAGGACTATGATTTGGACTGTAGTCTTAGGACTAGGACTATGATTTGGACTGTAGTCTTAGGACTAGAACTATGATTTGGACTATAGTCTTAGGACTAGAACTATGATTTGGACTGTAGTCTTAGGACTAGGACTATGATTTGGACTGTAGTCTTAGGACTATAACTATGATTTGGACAATAGTCTAAGGAATAGGACTATGATTTGGACTGTAGTCTTAGGACTAGGACTATGATTTGGACTGTAGTCTTAGGATTAGGACTATGATTTGGACTATAATAGTCTTAGGACTAGGACTATGATTTGGACTATAATAGTCTTAGGACTAGGACTATGATTTGGACTATAATAGTCTTAGGACTAGGACTATGATTTGGACTTTAATAGTCTTAGGACTAGGACTATGATTTGGACTATAATAGTCTTAGGACTAGGACTATGATTTGGACTATAATAGTCTTAGGACTAGGACTATGATTTGGACTATAATAGTCTTAGGACTAGGACTATGATTTGGACTATAATAGTCTTAGGAGTAGGACTATGATTTGGACAATAGTCTAAGGACTAGGACTATGATTTGGACTTTAATAGTCTTAGGACTAGGACTATGATTTGGACTTTAATAGTCTTAGGACTAGGACTATGATTTGGACTATAATAGTCTTAGGAGTAGGACTATGATTTGGACAATAGTCTAAGGACTAGGACTATGATTTGGACTGTAGTCTTAGGACTAGGACTAGGACTATAATTTGGACTAATAGTCTTAGTACTAGGACTATGATTTGGACTATAATAGTCTAAGGACTAGAACTATGATTTGGACAATAGTCTAAGGACTAGGACTATGATTTGGACTGTAGTCTTAGGACTAGAACTATGATTTGGACAATAGTCTAAGGACTAGGACTATGATTTGGACTGTAGTCTTTAGGACTATAACTATGATTTGGACTGTAGTCTTAGGACTAGAACTATGATTTGGACTATAGTCTAAGGACTAGGACTATGATTTGGACTGTAGTCGTAGGACTAGGACTATGATTTGGACTGTAGTCTTAGGACTAGGACTATGATTTGGACTGTATAGTCTTAGAACTAGGACTATGATTTGGACTGTAGTCTTAGGACTAGGACTATGATTTGGACTGTAGTCTTAGGACTAGGACTATGATTTGGACTGTAGTCTTAGGACTAGGACTATGATTTGGACTGTAGTCTTAGGACTAGGAGAACGATTTGGAATGTAGTCTTAGGACTAGGACTATGATTTGAAATGTAGTCTTAGGACCAGGACTATAATTTGGACTAGAGTCTTAGGACTAAGACTATAGTCCTAATAATGGTCCTAGTCCTAAGACTGTAATCCTAATTATGGGTCTATATTGTCCTATACCGTCCTGGAAGCCGTTCAAAAAACCTCGCAGCATGCGTTTTACCAGGCTATTGCCTTATGTTTCAAACTTGATAATACAACACTGCTGCTCCTATTTTAAATATTACTTATCGATTCATTTAAAATGCACACGCTCTTGTTACTAAACAATGAAGACGTCTCATTAAAAATTAATTCAATGATCAGTGATAAATCGACCAGATGGGATATTTAAACAATAATAATCTTTACATACGCCATTGGCTACTTATGACCAGACTAATAAGTATATTTGTTTGGACATATTATATCTTGGTTTATTCTTAACACACCACGCGTTTTTGGACACTGTTGGCAGTTGTTCAGTTCAAATCGGTACAAAATGAACACGAATGTCCTTGTTTACCCTTCACAAAATGCTACCACGATGATATTTTCTCCTGAATCAACAAGATCCGCGTACCTCAGTTATTCATAGACGCACGTCATTGGGTTAACAACTGGCATTCTAGGACTAGCTGGGTTTTTGGAGAATCTTATTGTCATTCTTTTCATACTTATTACTGAAGGATTCCTGGATGTTCCTTCAAACATCTTTCTAATCAGCTTGGCTAGCGCCGAGGCTCTTCTGTGTGGGTAGTAGTTCCACTATTTCTTTGCGAGTTAACTGGCATCAGGATCTCCGATTATTTCATCATAGTTGTAACTACTTTTTCTTCTTTTGCTACTGTTGGAAGCATCTTCCTACTGACGCTTAAAAGAGTCCTTTCAGTGAAGTGGTGTTTGAAGTACGTAAATAAAATGTCGGTCCGTCGAATGGTTGTCTTCGTTGCTACCATTTGGTTGATGTCTTTTGGTTTATTGCTCTTGACAATCGTCAGTTTTTTAACTGAAGTGATATGGTTGAGACAGTTGACGAAATATTTTTTGGCCATCTTTTTGTTTCTCGTACTTGCTATGAATATTTACTTATTTAAAAAATCAAGAAAACATCGATGCCAAATACAATCACAACGAAAAGCAGTCAGCGCATACTTGAATAGCTTGCAACAAGATTTCAAGTCCATAAAAACTTTGGTTTTTGTAACCGGCACGCTCATCCTTGGATGGCTACCCATGACATTGGTACATTTGTACGAATATACTAATCCAGGCCAGTATCATCCTATACTCCCATTCACAGTTCCGCTCCCAATAGCTAACGCAGCATTAGACCCAGTCATTTACTGTTTACGCAGTAATGAATTTCGACGATCATGTCATTGTCTAAAACAAGTGTTGTATTTGAAGCTTGACTTAATAACGAACAGTAATAGATATTATACTAAGGCCCATGTTGAACGCCGTTGAACGTTCGAGCCATGAAAAGTTCCAACGTTTATAGACTTTTGTGCACGTGGGTCATGTGACAGGACGTCAAAACGGTGGATTTGAAGGACAACTTCAAAATTCTAGCGTTCAACGAAAAAAATAATCAATGAAAATTTTATAGTTTTTAAGCATTTGTCCTCTTCCAAGGGAATAAGTGCAAGTAGTCTATTGACCTGAGGCTAATACGGCAAACATCAGATGAAAGCTGTTAATGTGTGTTTCTAGGCCACAGTAGCACACTATCTTGATAAGATTAATCTATATTTGTAAAAACCATGACTCGAGGTCTTAAACTAATTTTACTACAGCCAGGTACTTAAATGGTAATAGTTGTTAGTCTGTTAACTAATAGTATTGTAATTTTTTTTAGAATAATAATTATCCATTTCCACTTGTTATCCATTAAAAAACCCAACTTCTCAATAGGACTAGAACTATGATTTGGACTATAGTCTTAGGTCCTAGGACTATAATTTGGACTATAGTCTTAGGGGACTATGATTTGGACTGTAGTCTTAGGACTAGGAGAACGATTTGGAATGTAGTCTTAGGACCAGGACTATAATTTGGACTATAGTCTTAGGACTAAGACTGTAATCCTAATAATGGTCCGAGTCCTAAGACTGTAATCCTAATTATGGGTCTATATTGTCCTATACCGTCCTTGAAGCCGTTCAAAAAAACTCGCAGGATGCGTTTTACCAGGCTATTGCCTAATGTTTTAAACCTGATACAACACTCCTGCTCTTGTTTTAAAGTGCCACTGACCCCAAAAAGTTTTTTGGACGAATAAACATCGCCAATCCAAATGATGAAGAATGCAATATAAATAAACTAAATTGGTAAAATCCTCTTGATTTAAGACTTGATTGAAGTGGCGATAATGACGGACACGACGGAGCACTTGGGAGACTGCGTCGAGAAGGGCTTGTGACGTAATACCAGAAATTCTATATTTTTTTTACTGTAAAGTAAATACGAAAAAAGGTACCCAGGTTATGTTTATAGCCAGTTTGGCGATATTTTTCATTATAATTCTTTTATTATAGTTCCAGTGTACCACACTTTATAGATTTTTGAAGACGAATTCCTGGTACTACGTCATACGCATCCTATACCCATTCCCCTCACTGCTTCGCCATGGGACAAACAGATGCGAAATTTTGCAAGTTTGAAAATGCATAAACAGAAAACATGCATAAATTCAATAACAGAAAAGATATGTTGGTGCTAATATACTCAACAAGGGCTATTTGAATCACGAGAAAAAAATTTTGGGGTTAGTGGCACTTTAAATATTACTTATCGATTCATTTAAAATGCACACGCTCTTGTTAATAAACAATGAAGACGTCTCATTAAAAATTAACCCAGTCACACTGTCAAAGCGATGGAAATATATATACTTACCCTTGCATTCTATCAGGAGTGGGTGGGTGGCTCACTAAACAGCGCGCGCAAAACCAGTCAAGCTCAAACCACGCTGACAACACTTCGCGCGAGCAAGTCAAGCTCAGACCACGCTGATAAGACTTTGATGAGCGCATGTCAAGCTCAGACCACGCTGACAAGACTTTGATGAGCGCAAGTCAAGCTCAGACCACGCTGACAAGACTTTGGCGCGCGCAAGTCAAGCTCAGACCACGCTGACAAGACTTTGATGAGCGCAAGTCAAGCTCAGACCACGCTGACAAGACTTTGATGAGCGCTGAGATAATCCCCACATATTATCATGAGTGACCACTGACTAGCATTGTCTCCTTTTTTACCTTGCCTAAATTACATTTAACCACATTAAATCGACCAGATGGGATATTTAAACAATACTAATCTTTACATACGCCATTGGCTGCTTATGACCAGACTAATAAGTATATTTGCTTGGATATATTATATCTTTGTTTATTCTTAACACACCACGCGTTTTGGACACTGTTGGCAGTTGTTCAGTTCAAATCAGTACAAAATGAACACGAATGCTACCACGATGAGACCCGCGTACCTCAGTGAGCCAGAGACGCTCGTCATTGGGTTAACAACTGGCATTCTAGGACTGGCTGGATTCTTGGAGAATCTTATTGTCATTCTTTTCATAATTTTTACTGAAGGATTCCTGGATGTTCCTTCAAACATCTTTCTAATCAGCTTGGCTAGCGCCGAGGTTCTTCTGTGTGGGGTAGCAGTTCCAATTTTTCTTTGCGAGTTAACCGGCATCAGGATCTCCGATTATTTCATCATAGTTGTAAGTACTTTTTCTTCTTTTGCTACTGTTGGAAGCATCTTCCTACTGACGCTTAATAGAGTCCTTTCAGTGAAGTGGTGTTTGAAGTACGTAAATAAAATGTCGGTCCGTCGAACGGTTGTCTTGGTTGCTATCATTTGGTTGATGTCTTTTGGTTTATTGCTCTTGACAATCGTCAGTTTTTTAACTGAAGTGATATGGTTGAGACAGTTAACGGAATATTTTTTGGCCATCTTTTTGTTTCTCGTACTTGCTATGAATATTTACTTATTTAAAAAATCAAGAAAACATCGATGCCAAATACAATCACAACTAAAAGCAGTCAGCGCACACTTGAATAGCTTGCAACAAGATTTCAAGTCCATAAAAACTTTGGTTTTTGTAACCGGCACGTTCATCCTTGGATGGCTACCCATGACAATGGCACATTTGTACAAATTTACTAATCCAGGCCAGTATCATCGTATACTCACATTCACAGTTCCGCTCGCAATAGCTAACGCAGCATTAGACCCAGTCATTTACTTTTTCCGCGGCAACGAATTTCGACGATCATGTCATCGTCTAAAACGAGTGTTGTATTTGAAGCTTGATTTAATAACGAACAGTAGTAGATTTTATACTAAGGCCCAGGTTGAACGTCGAACTTCTCAAGAGTCGAGCCCAATTTAAATTGGAAAACTTTTTTTGTTTACGTTCATTTGCATTGAATTCGAGGCATAAAAAGTTCGACGTTTATAGACTTTTGTGTACATAGGTCATATGAAACGACGTCAAAACGGTGGATCTGGAGGACAACTTCAAAATTCTAGCGTTCAACAAAAAAAATAATCAATGAAAATGTTATAGTTTTTAAGCATTTGTCCTCTACCAAGGGAATAAGTGCAAGTAGTCTATTGACCTGAGGCTAATACGAGAAACATCAGATGAAAGCTGTTAATGTGCGTTTCTAGGCTACAGTAGCACACTAATTTAGGAGGTCTTAAACTAATTTCACTGCAGGTACTTAATTGGTAATAACTGTTAGTCTAATAGTATTGTAATTTTATTTAAAATAATAATTATCCATATCCATTGTTAATAATTCATAAAAAAAAACACAAAAAAACCCAACTTCTCAATTGCTGCCGTTAGCAGCGCTTTATATTCTGCCAGATCGTATTTGTTCAAATTTGCACAAATGTTTTGTTTTTAGTTTAATACTTTGTATTAAAACATTAATATTTATACAGCATGCTTGAGTATATACAGTATGCTTGCTAGAATAATGTAACTCAAATGTAGCTATTGGCTGATTGTTGATTATACCAAAAGTAGAATGTATTCAGCAAGCGTGAACAAAAACATAGAGTAACTTTGGCCGCGTTTCTGGCCACTTAGGTTTCTAGAAAGTACACATAAGACAATATATAATCCAAATCATAGTTCTAGACCTAAAGGCGGATTTCTATAGTCCTCGCACGAAGCAAGTAGCAGCTCGCTGCAAGTACTTGCATCTAATTAAAAAGAACCCCCAGTGTTCGTTTTTTCGCTATGAGTCATTTTTAATTAGATGAAAATACTCGCAGCGAGCAGCGAACCATCTTGTGCGATGACTGGAAAATAGGGCAATATCCATATACAGTAGAAAGAACAAAGAAAACCGACTCAACTAGTAAATAATTAGGATTATATAGTCTTAGGAGTAAGACTATGATTAGGACTATAGTCTTAGGATTAGAACTATGATTTGGATTATAGTCTTTGTGCTAGAACTACGATTAGGACAATGGTTTGGATTATAGTCTTAAGGCTGGTCAACACGTTAAAGTGCTTATGTCACAAAAAAATTTTTTTGACTTTTGAGTAGAGGACAAAAAGTTAGTTAATAGGTTCTTTAACATTTTTCGGTTTTCTCTTTTCATTCGCGAGATATGCGGCTCTAAACAGCAATTTTCGTGAAAATGTCGCGTATCAACAAGAGTCTGGGACGAGCGTGGTGTGACGTAGCTTAAGGGATTTTGCTGTCTTCTCAATAGCTTTTTAGTACTCCTTCACATGTGAATTCGAACCTCCGTCCCTTAAGCTACGTCACACGGCTGTCGCCCCAGACCCTTTTCCGTTTTTTTCTCGGGCGCGACAATTTTTTGCTAAAAGCCAATTTTTCAAGGTTTAGAGCCGCATATCTCGCGAATGAAAAGAGAAAACCGAAAAATGTTAAAGAACCTATTAACTAACTTTATGTCCTCTACTCAAGAGTCAAAAAAATTTTTTTGTGACATAAGCACTTTAATATATAGTAATTATATGTTTTTTCGAAAACCTCCTCAACTATTAAAAAAGTAAGATGCGGCCCCTCGGGCTGTAGTTGGCTAAAAGTCTCGGTTCTCGGTAATTAACTCTCACTTAGAGTCCTAATCCTAGCACTATAGTCCAAATTATAGTCCTAGTCATAAGACTAAACTCCTAACCATAGTCTTAAGACTACAGTCCAAATCATAGTCCTAGTCCTAAGACTATAGTCCAAATTATAGTCCTATAGTCATAAGATTATAATTCTAGTCCTAAGACTACAGTCCAAATCATAGTCCTAGTCACAAGGCTATTGTTCAAATTTTAGTCCTACCCTAAGACTACAGTCCAATCATAATTCCAGTCCTAAATGACAACGGTCCAAATCATAGTCCTAATCCTAAAGGCGGATTTCCAGTTGCATCTAATTAAAAATGACTCATAGCGAAAAACAAGAACTGCGAGTTCTTTTTAATTAGATGCAAGTACTCGCAGCGAGCTGCTGACCAGTTTCTGTGATGACAGAGTTTCAGGCCTTAAACTATAGTCAAAATCATGGTCCTATATTGTCCTATACCGCCCTTGAAGCCGTTCAAAAAACTCGCAGCAGGCGTTTTACCAGGCTATTGCCTTGTGTTTTAAACCTAATACAACACTGCTGCTCCTGTTCAAATATTACTTATCGACGCCATTTAAAATGCACACGCTTTTGCTAATATAAACTGAAGAAGTCTATTAAAAATGAATTCAATAATAAGTGATAAATCGACCAGATGGGATACTTACACTAATGACCAGACTAATAAGTATATTTGTTTGGACATATTATATCTTGGTTTATTCTTAACATGCACCACGCGTTTTGTACACTGTTGGCAGTTGTTCAGTTCAAATCAGTACAAAATGAACACGAATGTCTATGATTACCCTTCACAAAATGCTACCACGATGATATTTTCTCCTGAATCAACAAGACCCGCGTACCTCAGTTATTCAGAGACGCTCGTCATTGGGTTAACAACTGGCATTCTAGGACTGGCTGGATTCTTGGAGAATCTTATTGTCATTCTGTTCATAATTTTTACTGAAGGATTCCTGAATGTTCCTTCAAACATCTTTCTACTCAGCTTGGCTAGCGCCGATGTTCTTCTGTGCGGGGTAGCAGTTCCACTATTTCTTTGCGAGTTAACTGGCATCAGGATCTCCGATTATTTCATCATAGTTGTAAATAATTTTTCTTCTTTTGCTACTGTTGGAAGCATCTTCCTACTGACGCTTAATAGAGTCCTTTCAGTGAAGTGGTGTTTGAAGTACGTAAATAAAATGTCCGTCCGTCGAGCAATTGTCTTGGTAGCTAGCATTTGGTTGATGTCTTTTGGCTTATTGCTCTTGAAATTCGTCAGTTTTTTAATTGGAGTGATATGGTTGAGAGAGTTGCTGAAATATTTTATGGCCATCTTTTTGTTTCTCGTACTTGCTATGAATATTTACTTATTTAAAAAATCAAGAAAACATCGATGCCAAATACAATTACAACTAAAAGCAGTCAGCGCGCGCTTGAATAGCTTGCAACAAGATTTCAAGTCCATAAAAACTTTGGTTTTTGTAACCGGCACATTCATCCTTGGATGGCTACCCATGACACTGGTTTCCATGAACATTGACAGATATACTAATCCAGACCAGTATCATCGTATACTCCCATTCACAGTTCCGCTCCCAATAGCTAACGCAGCATTAGACCCAGTCATTTACTTTTTCCGCGGCAACGAATTTCGACGATCATGTCAAAGTCTAAAACGAGCGTTGTATTTGAAGCTTGACTTAATAACGAACAGTAGTAGATTTTATACTAAGGCCCAGGTTGAACGCCGAACTTTTCAAGAGTCGAACCCAATTTAAATTGGAAAACTTTTTTTGTTTAAGTTCATTTGCATTGAATTCGAGGCATAAAAAGTTTGGACGTTTATTAACTTTTGTGCACATGGGTCATGTGACATGACGGTGGATCTGACGTGATTTCTGTGATCTGAATATTTATTTGTGTCTATGTGTGGACGGACCATGGACAATATAGTTCTTGAGAAAAAGATTTGAACTAACGTAACAAAACAGCAGGGAATTTTGTCTGCGGTGTTAAAAAATATCGCGGGCTCATCGTGTTTTGTTGTCGTCTGTGGCAAAATTTTGAAAATGTGGAGAAGGTATGACGACCAAGATATCTTCAAGATTTACTAACAATCTGTCGGTCAGCCAGAGTTTTAAACTATGTTGTCCAATTAGTGGAGACACTGACGTTCTTCTGATAGGTGAAAGAAGACATTTTAGCCAGGAAGGTGTATAAATATCAAAATGAAGTGATGGTACGAAGAAGCCGCATTGGAGTCAAATTGATAGCGAATGTTCGATCGACTATAACTCAAAATCTGCCTTCTTCCCCCAAATTTAAATGCTGGTTTCATTTTATTCCATTACTGCTTTTAATATCTGAGAGGTATTTCGTAATGGGAAAATTGGGGAAAGTGGGTAAACTATGTATTTAGTCCTTTTATCCGACGACTTGTTTACTAGTTAGTGCTGTCTTTATAACGTACTCAGATTCTGTCTTATGTCGAGCAAGACCTCTTAACTGCCACAACGTTGTGCTAAATTTATGTATAATTCCGTTCGTACATAGAAATATATAATCAGTTTTTTTGTCTCACTCAGATCTTACAATATAGTTTGACATGCCTACGCTACTAATTTTATTGCAGCGACGACATGCAAATATTGTCAATTTCTGCAAAATCTGCCCTATTGCCTCAAACTATTTTTACCGATTGTCACTCTTTTGTTGATTTTCTTAAATTTTAACGACATGTTTTTTGTTTTAAAAATTGTGGAAATGGGGTTTTGAGCTCAATTAAACTGCGTGCATTTGAAGCCACGGCATGTTGAGCACAACGTACTCAAGTCGTTGTCACCCAATTTAATATCGTACGATTCACTAAAATATCTTTCTATTTCTTCATGTTGTGGGAGGCTGCTTCTGACTGTTTCCAGTGTCCTTTCACAAGCCGTTTTACAAACTATACACCTTTTTCTGGGGGAAATAAGGGTTGTAAGGGAAAATAATTTACCGCCATCTTTGTTTATGTTTTTGAAGTCCCTATACTCCCCACGACAACTCGCGCGACGCATCCGCAGACAAAATTCCCTGCTGTTACGTAACAACATTTATTCTTGACAATAAAACTTGAGAAAGGAGTTTTTGGGAAACGTATATCACTTTTCAAAGAACAAAAACAACTCAACGTCTACGTAAAGCAAAACAACGTCTTGAGCAGAAGGAAACCCCCGTCAAACCGAAACTCGAAAAGAGGAAAAAGCAATAGTAAAACTAGAAAACCGAAGAAGAAATCAAGGCCCGCGAAAAGTTTAAGTTTACGGTAAAAAATATAGAGCAGCCGCTCTCAGTAATCACGAACATTTAGTAACAAAACTCTTCGAATTTTCCTGTTGACATCTTGTTAATTTTTTTTCCTCGTTTGTGTGTCCTTAAACTTAAAGTATTTTAAACTTATTCATTGCATGTCAGTTTGCTTGCCTGTTGTATTTTTTATCTGTGGCTGCCGTTTTAATATCTTCTTTTAAATAGTTTTCTTCTTGTAAAACCACTTGTGAATTAGCGTAGTTTGTCCATAATTTGGCATAAAGGTCGAAAAAGGAGCAATTTTTCTGCTGTAAAATGTACAAATGCCGTTGCAAAATATTTATTAACATGTACAGTAGGTGAAAATAGTTTCAGCCGACTTCAGATTTCGACATAAAAATATTTTTGTTAACAGCTTGACATAAATGAATATATCCGTGGCAGCCTGCCAGGTAATTGTTTGAGTAGTTTTCAATCAATTCAATGTTTTTGAAAAATGTTTTCAGATGCTGTAGCGATGTTTTTTGTTCCAGACCCCCAATATTAATAGAGCGCAAGGGGGGTTGCATTAATGTTTTCTAATCAGGGGGTATTTACAAAAATTCATGTAAAAGCGGGTGAGGGGTTATGTATTTCTAGTAGAATAATAATTATCCATTTCCACTTGTTAATAATTCATTAAAAAACCCAACTTCTCAATAGGACTACTATAATTTGGACTATAGTCTTAGGACTAGAATTTGGACTATAGTCTTAGGACTAGGACTATAGTCTTAGGACTAGTACTATAGTACTATGATTTGGACTACAGTCTTAGGACTAGGACTGTAATCCTAATAATGGCCCTAGTCCTAAGACTGTAATCCTAATCATGGTCCTATATTGTCCTATACCGTCCTTGAAGCCGTTCACAAAACTCGCAGCATGCATTTTACCAGGCTATTGCCTTATGTTTTAAACCTGATACAACACTGCTCCTGTTTTAAATTTTTGCTCATCGGTTCATTTAAAATGCACATACTTTTGCTAATAAAAAATGAAAAAGTGTACTAAAAATTAGTTCAATAATTAGTGATATATCGACCAGATGGAATATTTAAACTAATAATAATCGAGAAAATTTTTTTTGGGTTAGTGGCACTTTAAATATTACTTATCGATTCATTTAAAGTGCACACGCTCTTGTTAATAAACAATGAAGACGTCTCATTAAAAATTAATCCAGTCACATTGTCAAAGCAGTGGAAATATATATACTTACCCTTGCATTCTATCAGGAGTGGGTGGGTGGGTGGCTCACTAAACAGCGCGCGCAAAACCGTCAAGCTCAAACCACGCTGACAACACTTGGCGCGAGCAAGTCAACCTCAGACCACGTTGACAAGACTTTAATGAGCGCTGAGATAATCCCCACATATTATCATGAGTGACCACTGACTAGCATTGTCTCCTTTTTTACCTTGCCTAAATTACATTTAGCCACATTAAATCGACCAGATGGGATATTTAAACAATAATCTTTACATACGCCATTGGCTGCTTATGACCAGACATAAGTATATTCGTTTAAGTATATTCGTTTGGATATATTATATCTTTGTTTATTCTCAACACACCACGCGTTTTGGACACTGTTGGCAGTTGTTCAGTTCAAATCGGTACAAAATCAACACGAATGTCCGTCTTTACCCTTCACAAAATGCTACCACGATGAGACCCGCGTACCTCAGTGAGCCAGAGACGCTCGTCATTGGGTTAACAACTGGCATTCTAGGACTAGCAGGATTCTTGGAGAATCTTATTGTCATTCTTTTCATAATTTTTACTGAAGGATTCCTGGATGTTCCTTCAAACATCTTTCTAATCAGCTTGGCTATCGCCGAGGTTCTTCTGTGTGGGGTAGCAGTTCCACTATTTCTTTGCGAGATAACTGGCATCAGGATCTCCGATTATTTCATCATAGTAAGTAATTTTTCTGGTTTTGCTACTGTTGGAAGCATCTTCCTACTGACGCTTAATAGAGTCCTTTCAGTGAAGTGATGTTTGAAGTACGTAAATAAAATGTCGGTCCGCCGAGCGGTTGTCTTGGTAGCTACCATTTGGTTGATGTCTTTTGGTTTACTGCTGTTGATAATCGTCAGTTTTTTAACTGGAGTGATATGGTTGAGACATTTGCTGAGATACTTTTTGGCCATCTTTTTGTTCCTTGTACTTGCTATGAATATTTACTTATTTAAAAAATCAAGAAAACATCGATGCCAAATACAATCACAACTAAAAGCAGTCAGCGCACATTTGAATAGCTTGCAACAAGATTTCAAGTCCATAAAAACCTTGGTTTTTGTAACCGGCACGTTCATCCTTGCATGGCTACCCATGACATTGGTTTTCATGATCATTGACGGACATACTAATCCAGACCAGCATGATCGCTTCTTCTCATTCACAGTTCCACTCGCAATAGCTAACGCAGCATTAGACCCAGTCATTTACTTTTTCCGCGGCAACGAATTTCGACGATCACGTCGTCGTCTAAAACGAGTGTTGTATTTGAAGCTTGACTTAATAACGAACAGTAGTAGATTTTATAAGGCCCAGGTTGAACGTCAAACTTTTCAAGCGTCGAACCCAATTTAAATTGGAAACTTTTTTTTTGCATTGAATTCGAGGCATAAAAAGTTCGACGTTTATAGACTTTTGTGTACATGGGTCATATGACACGACGTCAGAACGGTGGATCTGAAGGACAACTTCAAAATTCTAGCGTTCAACAAAAAAAAATAATCAATGAAAATGTTATAGTTTTTAAGCATTTGTCCTCTACCAAGGGAATAAGTCTAAGTAGTCTATTGACCTGAGGCTAATACGAGAAACATCAGATGAAAGCTGTTAATGTGTGTTTCTAGGCTACAGTAGCACACTAATTTTTGAGGTCTTAAACTAATTTCACTGCAGGTACTTCATTGGTAATAACTGTTAGTCTAATAGTATTGTAATTTTATTTAAAATAATAATTATCCATATCCATTGTTAATAATTCATAAAAAAAAAACCAAAAAAAACCCCCAGCTTCTCAATTGCTACCGTTAGCAGCGCTTTATATTCTGCCAGTTCGTATTTGTTCAAATTTGCATAAATGGTTTGTTTTAATTTAATACTTTGTATTAAAAGATTACTATTTATACAGCATGCTTGAGTGAATAAAACTCAAATGTAGCTATTGGCTGATTGTTGATTATATCAAAAGTAGAATGTGTCCAGCAAGCGTGAAAGTGCACAAACGTGAACAAAACCACAGAATAAGTTGGGCCGTGTTTCTAGCCACTTTCTAGGCACCTAAGACTGTAGTCCAAATTATAGTTCTAGTCATAAGATTATAGTGCTGATCATAGTCCTAGTCCTATGACTATAGTCCAAATCGTAGTCCTAGTCCTATGACTATAGTCCAAATCGTAGTCCTAGTCCTATGACTATAGTCCAAATCGTAGTCCTAGTCCTATGACTATAGTCCAAATCGTAGTCCTAGTCCTAAGACTATAGTCCAAATCGTAGTCCTAGTCCTATGACTATAGTCCAAATCGTAGTCCTAGTCCTATGACTATAGTCCAAATCGTAGTCCTAGTCCTAAGACTATAGTCCAAATCGTAGTCCTAGTCCTAAGACTATAGTCCAAATCGTAGTCCTAGTCCTATGACTATAGTCCAAATCGTAGTCCTAGTCCTAAGACTATAGTCCAAATCGTAGTCCTAGTCCTATGACTATAGTCTAAATCGTAGTCCTAGTCCTAAGACTATAGTCCAAATCGTAGTCCTAGTCCTATGACTATAGTCCAAATCATAGTCCTAGTCCTAAGACTATAGTCCAAATCGTAGTCCTAGTCCTAAGACTATAGTCCAAATCGTAGTCCTAGTCCTATGACTATAGTCCAAATCGTAGTCCTAATCTTAAGACTATAGTCCAAATCGTAGTCTTAGTCCTATGACTATAGTCCAAATCGTAGTCCTAGTCCTATGACTATAGTCCAAATCGTAGTCCTAGTCCTAAGACTATAGTCCAAATCGTAGTCCTAGTCCTATGACTATAGTCCAAATCGTAGTCCTAGTCTTAAGACTATAGTCCAAATCGTAGTCCTAGTCCTATGACTATAGTCCAAATCGTAGTCCTAGTCTTAAGACTATAGTCCAAATCGTAGTCCTAGTCTTAAGACTATAGTCCAAATCATAGTCCTAGTGTTAAGGCTGTAGTCCAAATTATAATTCTAGTCCTAAGACTATAATCCAAATCATAGTCCTAATCATAGTCCTAGTCCTAAGTCCAAATTTGCACAAATGTTTTGTTTTTAGTTTAATATTTTGTCCCCGAGCCGGGCGACGGGCCGAAGGCCCGGAGCCCGGTGAGGGTGCTAATCTCGACACGCGTGGAGTCCATTTTACACGCGTGTAGAAAAAGCGAGGGAGCCGAAATCTGGGAAATAGTTTATTTATTTATTTATTTATTTATATATATATATGTTTGGTACGGTGTCACGCGGTAAGAATAGTTGGACACTGGTGACTAGCGACAAGAAAACTAAAAATCTATCAGTATTTTGCTTTCGTTTAACGAAATGGAGCCTGCTCTACTTAAATAATAAAAGAGAACAACGAAGAAAAGGATACAAACAGCCAGTTTAATATATGTTGAAGCGAAACCAGAGGTCCTGAAGAAACCAAACGCCGTATGGTAAACAAAACCTCGAGCTGGATTGCAGTGTTTGTGGTCACTCAGTCGTCTCAAAGTCATTCAAGTTAATAACGGTAGGGGATTTGAATTTTGTCCTTATGTCCTAAAACAATATACATGCAGCTTCACGTTTTCGTGCTTTCCCTTTGCTCGTCCAAATTAACCATCAGTCAGCTTAACTAAAACTAACTTAAAACACTATCTTAGGCTTATATCACGCTTATATTAACCGTGGTGGACGTGGGCTTTGTCGGTTTTCTTGGCTGTGATTCCAAATTTTCGACTGAAACGTTGTCTGTTTAATACTTCTTTCTGGAATCCGATTCTACTGAATTGTTTTTATCTCAGACTCTATTATAAATGTAATTTTTGAGCTGTCAACTTTTAATTCTGCCTTTGCAAAATGTACATGCATAGAGAAGCCATTTGAAGGCTTGCTAGAAATAATCCCTTTTGAAAACTCCTAAAAACAATATATTTTTTACAACCAGAATTTAATAATGAAATCTAAGTTTTGCTTTGATATGTTCAACTTTCTTTAAATGATTTAAATCAGTTTTGTCATCGTATTGACCTATCCATAAATTGTATAATTTAACATCCCAAGGATTTAATATCATTTGTTTTTATATTTGTTTGTTTTTATATTGGCTGTATAATCAGGAGTGCTTTTTCTAATCAGGGGGTGGGTGGGTGGGGGGTGTTTCAAAAAAGCCTGTAAAAGTGGGCGAGGGGTTGTTGCATTCATGTATTTCTAGTATTAAATCATTAATATTTATACAGCATGCTTTAGTGAATGAACTCAAATGTAGCTATTGGCTGATTGCTCATTATACCGAAAGTACAATGTATTCGGCAAGTAAAAGTGCACAAACGTGAGAAAAGACCATAGAACAAAAACTTTGGGCGGTTTTCGGACCCTTAAAAGCTACAAACTATACTTATTCTTGTTCACTTTTCTCGTTACTCTACTACGTGACCAGCATTGTTTATCAACAAAACCTGCTCTCTCAGTAAACAAAACAAAATTGGCCGCCATTTTGTTTTGGCTGGAGGTGAATAGTGCAGGATACCCCGAGTTTGAGGAACCAATCAGATTGCGTAAAAAACACTATTCACCTCCGATATAAACACCACTTTCTATTTTTGTACATTAATTAACAATTATTCGCCGAAGGCGAGGTGAAAATCGGTAAATAATAACCGAGACGAAGTCGAGGTTATTATTACCGATATTCACTGAGCCTGAGGTGAATAATTGCTTTAGTATAAATACACAATTTCCTACTATTAGAAACATCATTTTCTTTGAACGTGCTTTGAAATTGTTAATTTCCTCGTCTGTCGCATTGACATTTGGCTTGCGGCCATCTTGAATAAACGCTGTAGGTGATTATCGAGAATTAGTCCAAAGTAGCTCGACCAATCAGCGCGCGCGATTTTCTACAATCACCTGTGTATTTATACTAAAGACATATAGTAAGGTCGGTAATATCTTTCATTACTACAACTTGTTACTTACAAAAAATCCACAGCATGCTTTGACAGTGTGACTTTCAGGTCTGTTTAAAGCAGTTAAACCTTAAAATGGAAATTATATCATAACTTGGTAATTAACCTGCAAGAAAGCATATATAGGTATATTATATATGCAGCTACTCGTGCTGAAGACCGCCTCCTCCGCAGGCCCTCATTGCATCATGGAGAGGTCACAGTTTTGAGAGGGCCTGCAGATCTTGTAAACAAAATGACAAAAATGAAATGAAGGGAAAAATATCTGCCGAACAAAAGCATATTCGACGGTCAGGAAAGGACAGGTTTTTCTTATTTTTTTCTTCTTCTTGTTTTATTTAGCTATCGAAGACTGTCAGCTGACCAAGAGTTAATAAGACTAATAATAATTTTGTTAAATTGTACACTATAGTGCAGCGTAAAACTAGTCCAAGTTTCAGCTGTTGTGGAAACCGAAAGTCTCCAAAGAGTACCCCGCCTCTGGGTAGACTAAAGTGCATTTTCGTTGATTATTCCGGCCGAAAATTGACAAAGTTCAACCGTAATTGCTTTTTCAACAATTCTTTCATTTTAAAGCTAGTATTCGTATGTCAAAAGTCTTCAAATCCTTCAAAATCTTTGGATATAGCCATGGCTATTAACAATTAATGGTATAGTTAATTATGCAAAATTATTCCGTGCCAAGTGTTGTCAAATTTTTTACATGATCTTGCAGGCCCTCCAGAAAACGTATGTGACCTGTCCATGATGCAACGAGGGCCTGCGGAGGATGCAGTGCTGAAGATAGCATCTCTCATGACTTCGTGCTTTACGGTATCGGGCCCTTGGAGCCGATAACGTCAAATGCGCCATTTAACTACTTACCACATTGAAAACAGCTGCTGTGCAATTTGTCTGATCCAAAAACAATGTATGGATTGCTTCGTAATCCCTATAAAAATAAGACATGTCACGCAAAGCTAAAATATTGCAAAGAGGTGATTAAACTATGAGATTGTACCGTATTCGGGAGAGTTAAATCTAGGATCAGCCGATCAAGACACAGCGCGTGATGAGATCAAATTCCTAGAACAATTCGCACAATATTGCATGAAGTCAGAGTTACGAATATACCCTAGTTAGACAGATATTGCACAATTATTATACACGGCAAAAGTATAGGTTATAGCTCTGTTTGGAACACTCTTGCTTGGAGCGGCGCTTATTATTGTAATGTTTATGTAAAATGTCCATTGAAAGATAAATACCTGAAAGCTCAGTACAAAGGCGGCGAAACAAGGTCTGGAAAACTATAGCCCACTCCCCCCATATTCTAATGAGGGGGGGGGGGGGGGGTAAGTCATTTTCCCTATGGCTAAGAATGGTTTTAAAGGTAAGAGCAACAAAAATTATAAGTACACATTTTTGAATTTCTGATTAACAAACACTCTTGTGCCAAACAATATCATTAATTTCGACAAAAGACAGTCTTGCTTTTCGCCATCTTGTTGTAAGACCTTGCCTAATTAACTGACGTCACAAGCTGGATAAAAACGGGAAACATGATGAAAATTATTCTTCTGGCAGCTGAAGTTATGCGGTATGCTTATAAAATGTTGTGGTTTAATCAAGAATGAAAATCATCTACAAAAAATAAGTTTCAGACTTATATATGTGAAAGTATGGCTAACTAAAGTTTTCGCTTTACCCAGCTTGTGACGTCAAGAGGCCAGATACTGATTCAGGTTAGCAACTTTAAGAGTGCAATTAAGTTGTTCTATTGGAATACTTTGGGTCTAAATAACACACTAGATTGTATCTTCATGCATGTCATTGGTTTGCTTTTGAAATTTTTTGTTTTTGTTGCCCATATCCTTAAAGATTTGCTCGGGGGAGGGAGCAAACTACATTTCTTATATATCATTCTATTGATAAATTAGCTCCTCCAATATAAAACCTTTCCGACGTCACTGGCTCAGTCACTACCATCACGCGGTAAGTACCAACGCGCTTTCACCTAATCTAAAAGTATTTGCAACTGGTTGGCAGTCAGTATGCACGGTCCTAAGTGCCAGTAGAAAAAGCAAAACTGTCAAAAACTACAGTTAAATCCTCCCAAATATAGTTAGCTTCGACCTCATTGGTCATTCATAGAAAATTGTAATTATGGGACGACCACTGCAAAATGTAGGAAATGGCATTTCCAGTACTCTATATTTCCAAAATTTCTGGGGGAGTATAACCCCGGACCACCCCCCACCCCCCAGCGGCCCATGAATTATATTAACCACAGACCCGAAAGGTAATCCGCCACTATTTATAAAGCACGAGAATTAATTAGTAAGAGCGTGTGTTGGGCCTCGATTGTTCTATAAACACGAACAGTAAATATTTCGTTCCAAAATATCTCGGCGGTTTGGCACCGTTTCACTTTTCTCCAAAATCCCAAACACTGCCTACGTATAGTACTCCACTTTATATACAGTTTTTGAAGCTCGTCAAGAAAAACTTACCCGAGATAGAAAGTGCATAAATGATTGAATTATATCAGGATTATTTGAAAAATCTGCAAAAAAGTGCAATGAGAGAAATTTTATGAATACTAGTTAGCCTTTTTTAAAAACCAAAGCAATCCCGTCCCTAGAAGAGCATCAGCTCTAAATGTGCAGGACAATTTAAACAAATCAACATATAGTTTACTTCATACAGGTAATGTTCACGAGCATGCATATGTGCGTATAATAAACTAACTTGACACTTGGCGCTTGCAATAATTAATCTTTATGATTCTCTATATATACATAATTAGGCCATTTTGAAAATGGTTAGGTTCGCGCCCGTTTTCCCCTTTAATTTCCCTGTAGTCCCCGAAATGAATTAGAGATTAAACTAAACTGTCTTGCGTGATCACTGTCTAGCAATGGAGTCTGCTCTAAACGTCAGTATTTCGTGATTCAAATCTCACCATGCATGCAGTTTGCAAGAATTTTTAATGAAACCGCGTCCACATGTACGTTATTCTAACCTTTTTGAAGTAATTCCAATGTTACTAAAGCCATTTTCTCAAAGAAAGTAAATATAACTTTTTGATGTTGACTCTCTTTTGCATACATCCCAAGAACCTACATATTTAAAAGCAATACAACGCATAAAGCATAAAATTAGTAAACAGCAAGATTTAATTTCAATTACAATACTACTCAAGGGGGAAAATCTCATTATTATATATTTTAGGAATTTCATTCACCTACCAAAACTGCCGTGTCAAGAAGACAGCTGCGAGGAATTTTCGTATGAAAGTCTATTAATAATTCAGCTATACTTTGAACCAAACCACCCATGCTATCTCTTATAGTGTCAATTGCACGTTCAAGACACAAGCAAATAATCTAACAAAAAGAAAAACATTAAACAACAAAGCATCAACATTAATATTAAAATAACAGACGCTAAAATTGTATGGCATAAAATACAGTATGTATTAACCAAAGATGTCGATAAATAAGGTAAATACTCCGTATTTATCGTAAGAGCGTGCCAGGGTGTCAAATGATACAGGGGTATGCTCCCCCGAGAAATTTTAAGAATGTATAAGACCACTAAGATGCCATTTTCATCATTTTGGACCGGGTATTTGCTCCATTTCCGCGGTTGCAACATTGGCATGGACCGGCTATATTTAAGGTAAATTAGCGAAGCGAGTTGGTCCTGTTAACCTGATTGACTTGTTCGATTACGATCAAACTGTGAGTTTGAAACTTGCATAAACTTTTTAGGTGCAAACAAATCCTTACGTTAACTCAAATTTTGTGACACGTGAATTAGCTTGATGTAAACAGCCTCTAAACATGTATATATATTTGAATGACGTATGCTTCTTCAAAATCCTAGTTTTACACGTGATATATGTACACGTTAGTTACCTATACAGTGCATGGTGGTCAAAATCTGCCAAAATGCATCGTTTTATAAGTTCCATTTTTCAGAAATGTCTTGGAGTTCACATAACCCAGAAGCCCATAACTTTGATGCTTCTGAATTCTGTCAAAATGTGGACTGCCTTCCAGCAAAATTTGGCCTGCTTTCTCAAATACTAACTCAATGCCGCTTTTTAAGCGCCGCTTAAAGAACAAATTTTCGCAGGACTTTATTAAGTAATTTTTATTTTTAATCTTGTGAATAAAAAATGCAATTTTAACTTAATTTGTTTATTTTAAATATGTAACTTTATTATTTATTTACGTAATGTTCTTTATCTCTGAAAAGCCCTCTTTAGGGAGGGGGAAATAAATATACATGTAATGCCCTGCTTGACCTCTCGTAAAGCCCCCCCCCCCCCCCTCTATTATAACCTCTACCCACCCCCAAGTACAGCCATGGCCAAACAAAACCTTACGTTAATTCAAATCTTCATTGGCTATTACGCAGAAAATTCCTTCTGAATATATCAAACCACCCTATGCCCCTTCCCTGCAATATGTCCACCTTTCTATTTCACGACTCAATAACACGCGTACCTGAATAATATCTCCATCTTCTATCCAAGTTTTCCCAGTTTGTGCAAGAGAAGAAAACACTTTTTCCAGAACCAAGAACACCTTTCACGAAAAAAACCAACAAAATATGAAATAAGCAGAGAAACGAAGAAAAAGTAAGTATATCTTATTCACACACAAAAAAAAACACAGTTAAGTACACATATCATTGCTAGTTTACTTGAAACGAAAGAAAAATATGAAACAATGTTTTGTTATAATTTGAGTGAGCGAGCGAGCGAGCGATGGATACTCTAGGTTCTTCAATCGGGCAAAATGATACATACAATTTATATACACGATGTGATCACCAACTATATATAATCAATAAGCATGGTGCACCAAAATAATGATTTATAATTCATGCCATGCATGAGATCATTGTTTTAACTTACAGGATGCTGCTTATCGCCAACATCGTCAGGATCTAAACTCTTGAACAATATGGTAAATAACTGCACTTCAACATAGACTTTGGGTTTCAATGTCTTTAATGGCTAAAAAATATAATAAACTTCAGCGCACTATAGTTTAAAGACTTCTGCTTCACTGGTATTTATTGTTTACATTAAAACTATCTAAACAGAAAAAAGAACAGAAAATTTAATCACTGAGGGTTGGTAGCTGTTAAATACTAAAATCTTATTACTTTTTTTAAAAAAAATTCATGTGTATATATAAACCAATCTATGTACCACCATATTTCATAATTCCGAGTCTTATGACCTATTCACATGAGTTCACATGAGACCGTTATCTTGGGGGGGGGGGGGGGGAGGGATAACTCGGGGGCTAAGGCTCAAAGTTGACCCTATTTCACATGATAAAACGCAACTCCAAGTTGTCCCTGGCTCCCGAGTTATCTCCGTCTCATGTCAACGGTCTACTTTTAATATGGAAATAAACTACACCGAGATATCTCGGGGGATATAGGGATAACCCTAGCCCCCGAGATAACTAGCCGCATGAACAGGCCCTAAGTGTTATAACATGTTTGAGAAAGTTGCTCGTCCAGGTTAGAGTATAGTCTTGAGAAAGAGTGTTTGTGGTTTCTATAAGTCTTATATGTACGTTACTCTGCCTAACGCTGGGTGATTTAAAGTAGAGGTGAGCCGATATTAAAAAAACGCCGATTGCCGATACCGATTGTTAAGAGCCGATATTTCCCCACCATCGGCCGATTAATCGGCAAAACCGATGTTTGCTAACCTGATGCTTAGTGCTCCCGTTTTGTCGTTTTATTCATCTCAAGTTTCGCAATGAGAGGAAGTCATCAAGCCAATTCTCGTATTTTGAGCGCAACAAAACAAACAGAAAACAGTCAAGTAGTCAGCAGTGTTTCTTTTATTTGAAATATTTTTGTACCAATAACTCGACAAGCGCAAAAATGCCAAACAACGATAAACGAGGACGAGAGAGCAGAAATACGAGGACGAGAGTCACGAGACAGCCGATCCGATGGTAAGACAATCGGCCGATGGCCGATTGTGAGAAAAACTAGCCATTAATCGGCTCTGCCGATGTTTTGCCGATGATCGGCTCACCTCTAATTTAAAGCCTCTTTTCCAGTTATTGCAAAAACTGGCTCGCAGCTTGCTGAAAGTGTTTGTCTTTTTTTTAAGTAGAAGCAAGTACCCCGCTGAAAACTAGCTTCTGCGACTACTGGAAAAGAGGCTTCACTCATCACAGGGAGAATCCACCAAACAAAAGGTTCAACAACATTTTTAAGCCGCGTCTGGCTCTTTTACTTCTCATATTAAAAGGGCAGTAAGATGGAAAATCGTCGTTTCAATTTTGATTTGATCTAAAAGTAATTTCCGTATGCGGAAGTATAGCGTTCTTATTAAATTGACATCTCATCATGTTCCAGAGATATTCAGGTTTTTGCAACATACAAATAAGATGCCTTATGATGTCATCTACTCAACACAGATGAAACAAATTTCCCCAAATAAGGAATATATCAAGCAATATGTATATTGAAATGTACCATTCGTATTAGAACAAGTTTCAGCACAATCTACCTATTCCGTAGATATTCCTTCTTTACAGAATTAGTGGAGTAGATGACGTCACAAGGTATCTTATTTGCATGGCTTTAAAACCAAAATATCTTTGGAACAAGATAAGAAACTTAACAAGCGAACAGGCTATTCTTCTTTATTTTAAAAACACTTCTAAATAAAATCAAAATTTGAATTACACAATTTTGGCGTCTTACTGCCCCTTTAAATCAGCATTCGTCAGGGCTAGATCTCCCACCAGAATTTTGCATTTAGGACAATACATCCAGCCATCATTAAAATCCTATAGGAAACCCTGAAAAAGTGCGTACAATACCTCTCTGGACGCTAAGTCAGCGAGGAAAACAATATGCGGAGCAATAATCCTTTCCAGAGAGTTAACAATATCTATAACAGGCTGAACAGCAAGCACGTGGCCTAGACATTCCATGCAACGGATCTGTTCACGATCCTAATTAACGCAAAAGAAATACATATCTGTAACAACAAAAACAACAACAACAACAACAACAACAACAACAACAACAACAACAACAACAACAACAACAACAACAACAACAACAACAACAACAACAACAACAACAACAACAACAACAACAACAACAACAACAACAACAACAACAACAACAATAACATAAACAACAACAACAACAACAACGAGGACGACGACAAATGCGATAACAACAACAACAACAACTGTTTTAGCACTATTTTAGTTATCATTAAAATAAGCATTTGAAATAATTCCATAATGCACACCATCTGTATATAATGGATACAGAGGCTAATCGAGACAGGTGGCCAAAACAGTTAATACTTAAGTTAATTCCTGGAGTTATCTTATAAGCGAAAATTATACCCACTTATTTAATTGTGTAAAATTTTGGAATTCTTTTTCAGGGTGTTACAACACATAAGTTACAACATTTTCCAGAGTTCATTTTTTTATAACCCATTAATAACAACTGATAAATAACTATTAACTACCTCATTTACGTAGTTACATAGTTTAACGCATACATTTAAAACAGGAGGTAGATTAATAAAACATTTGTATTGGGAATTATTTCAAACGGTACTGTACCTTCAACGTAGATCTGCTCAGTACAATCTAAATGAGTGATAAAAAGGAAAAAAAGAAGTTAAGATATGCAATGACCTTCCAGTTGTCACCGTGCAAATGTGGGAAGCTTTAGGTAATATTTAAAACATGAGCAACAGTGTTTTAAGATATACAACCACGGACATGGTACAAACTTCCTTTGTGTTTTCCTCGTGAATTATTAATAAAATTTTGAATTGGTAGTTAACGAAACTCGCGCATTCTAGCGAGATAAGACACAACACATAAGTGATCAGAGAATTCCCTACCTGACACTGATTCACAATGTTTATTAAGCTTTCGCGATCCAAATCACGAGAACATTCTTGGCAAATGTCTCGCAGTGCCTGGGAAGCAGCTGATGCCAATGATACGTCAGCTAAGCTGTCAAGTAGTACAGGAATGACAGACTTGAGTAAGACTGGGTGGCATTTTAACCATTCGCAATATGATCCTGTAAGAAAACACAACCATCACCATCATCAGAAGCAGCAGCAGCAGCATCCTCTTCTTCGTCGCCATCAACGTCATCATCATCATCATCATCATCATCATCATCATCATCATCATCAACAACAACACCACCAGCACCACCACCATCATCATCAACAACATGAATATCATCACTATCATCAATGTCGTCATTATCATTATCATCGTCGTCGTCATCATCATCGTCACCATCATCATCGCCGTCATCATCATCATCATCGTCGTCATCACCATCACAATCACCATCAACAAAATGTCATCGTCGCTATCATCGTCGTCATCGTTCTCACTAATTCATCATCACGGTCAATTTATCATTCGAAAATTTCTGAAAAGTGACGCTCCCCCAGCTATATAATTAATATACCAATAAATCATTGTCATGCGGTGACTAATTTACTAACCGATCATCAGCAGAGCAGTTTGTGAAACTAAATGGTGGGACGGAATCTTGGAAAACAAAGCTAAAATAGCTGGTAAATATATATCCTCCGCTGGATCAACATAGGCTGCGACCGCCTGGATAAGATACAATGTAGACTCAATTACCTAAAAAAAAAGAAGTAGCGAAACAATGTACCTTAAACACTTGATCAAAATTAAATGGACAATTTTTGCGTTACAGTGGCACTTTAAGTTAAATGTAGGCGCCATTCAGAACTGACTGGCTTCCAAGTGACGGACTTCAACATATTTCATTGTCACTAGTTGTGTAGTCATTTAATACCTGCCATGAAGCTTTGGAGGAATCTGATAGAGCCTCTGACAAGGTATGATGAAGAATATTTAGGCATTGATCTCTAAGTAGACAATAAGTGTACATCTGGACAAATATAAGGAGAAAAAAAAGAAAAGTGAGATGAGATGAGATGAGATGAGATGAGATGAGATGAGATGAGATGAGATGAGATGAGATGAGATGAGATGAGATGAGATGAGATGAGATGAGATGAAGTAAGATGAGATGGGTTGAGAAGGTGAGGTGAGATGAGGTGAGCTGAAGTAAGATAAGGTAAGTAAAGTAAAGTGAAGTAAAGTGAAGCAAAGCAACGCGAAGCGAAGTGAAGTGAAGTGAAGTGACGTGAAGTGAAGTGAAGTGAAGTGAAGTGAAGTGACGTGACGTGACGTGACGTGACGTGAAGTGAGGTGAGGTGAGGTGAGGTGAGGTGAGGTGAGGTGAAGTGAAGTGAAGTGAAGTGACGTGACGTGACGTGACGTGACGTGACGTGACGTGACGTGAAGTGAAGTGAAGTGAAGTGAAGTGAAGTGAAGTGAAGTGAAGTGAAGTGAAGTGAAGTGAAGTGAAGTGAAGTGAAGTGAAGTGAAGTGAAGTGAAGTGAAGTGAAGTGAAGTGAAGTGAAGTGAAGTGAAGTGAAGTGAAGTGAAGTGAAGTGAAGTGAAGTGAAGTGAAGTGAAGTGAAGTGAAGTGAAGTGAAGTGAAGTGAAGTGAAGTGAAGGGAAGGGAAGTGAAGTGAAGTGAAGTGAAGTGAAGTGAAGTGAAGTGAAGTGAAGTGAAGCGAAGTAGAAAGAGAAAACTGATGACACGCACCATGGTATCTGCAACATCTTGCCGATAGCAGCGAAACTGCTCCTTTTCCTCTAAAATAACAAATGTCAATATTTTAAAAGGTCTTTTTTACAAAAGAAGAATTTGATACATAACACAATGCAAAACTTTAAAAGTTAGCTTATATAAGCGTAGCATGCGGGGCCCTGATACGAGACGGCTGTATTCGCTAATATAATAACCGAAGAATAAATAGTTTATCGCAAGGCGCAGACAGTGAATATCCAATAGGTTTTGATACACGGTTGTTTTGGTTTTTGAAAATGGTTGTACATTTCCTACTTTGTACGCTAGATCCGGAATAAAATTATTGTATAGTTGTGTTGCCAAAAATACACTCTTCTGATGTAAATGTTTCGTCCATTGACATCGGCAATTAAAGAGATTCACAAACACTCAAGATTAGTATTAGTATTAGAATCATGATAGTGCTGAAATAAAGCGAATTACCTGCATTGTAGCCCGACCATTCAGAGTCGGAAGGATATTGTGACTTCTTTAGTAATACCTGATATTGTAAGATTAAGAATCAAGAATCTATAATCAATTATAATTAACCTTTCTACGTAATACACGTACAGCTACTAATCATTTGGATTTTATATACGCACGTCGAGTGTTTGTTAAAGGGTCTATCACACAAAAATAGTGCCACTATGATTAAAAATCGTCAGTCTTTTTTTATCTTATCATGTAAAAGTACATTTCAAATGAGGGTGAACGGCGTTTGTGGTTTGTCAATATCTCATCTCGTTCAAGAGATATTCACGTTTTTGAAATATGCAAATTATATGGTTGATGACGTCATTTTCTCCAAACGAGCGAAATGAAAATCGTAAAATTAGGAATATCTCTAGAAATAAACAATAGAAAGTGCTCAAAGTTTGCATCCTTATAATATTAAATAAAATACGTAGTTGTTTTCGTGGAAACTGCTGGTTCCTGGCCCCCTCCAATGATTAAATTAAATTTGCTTATTTATCAGCAATCAAGTAGCGTTTACTCCAGCGAATAAAAGTGAAGATTAGAGCTTATGTAGGCATTGTAATTCAAACGTTTAAATCTTTCTATTTTTAAACAATGAGGCAAAAATGATAATTCCTTTTTTAAGATTTAGAGTAACCTGAGAGCATGCGCTTACCACGGCAATCACAAAAGTTCCACAGAGAAGTGTATTTTATTGGATACTATAAGCATACAAAGTTTAAGCACGTTCTATTGTTTATTTCCAGAGATATTCCTTATTTTACGATTTTCATTTCGCTCGTTTGGAGTAAATGACGTCATCAGCCATAAATTTGCATATTTCCAAAACGTGAATATCTCTTGAACGAGATGAGATATTGACAAACCACAAACGCCGTTCACCCTCATTTTAAATGTACTCTATGATAAGATCAAAAAAAAGACTGACGATTTTTTCATCATAGTGACACTTTAAGTTTGTCTTATTTGAAAGACGACAAAGTAACATATTTTGTTGTTTGTGGTTGCCTTGTCTCGTTTCGAGATATTTCAGTTTGTTTGACATGTAAAAGACACATTTTGTGACGCATACGTGCATAATAACTTTTAGCATATACCTCGCAGGTGAATAGTGCTTTTCACGCAATCTGATTGGTTCCTCTAGCTCGGGATATCCTGCACTATTCACCTGCGGGCAAAACAAAATGGCGGACAGTTTTGCTTTATGTTTACCGAAGCAGGAGATTTTGTTAATAAACAAGGCTGATGTAGTAGAATAACGAGAATAGTCAACAAAATTAGGTAGAAGAGTGTCCACAGGTATGTTTCTTTACAATTTTCTAGCCATTAATATATTCAAAAGTTGTAAAAACTGTTTTGTCGACATATATCGAGTACGCCAAGTGGCAAGTGCCCAAGCTGCTGGCGGCTGTGTCTTGTATAAAAATACCGAAAAATATAAGTTAAGAATGTTAAACTTGTTATTTCATTTATGAGGTATATGCTAAAACAATTATTCACCTCAGTGTCGGTGAATAGTTTGGATATTCACCTCGCCGAAGCGGCTCGGTGAATATCCAGCACTATTCACCTCCACTTCGGTGAATAATTGTTATATACTTGATATTATCAAACAAATTTACTTTAAATTCTACTTGTTTGATGTTGTGGGAAAACACAACCACACATGCTTCCTTCAAATTAAATTAAGTTTGATAATAGCAATGATATATGCATTAACCTCTAATAAGTCATTATGTACATGTATGTCACAACATGTGACATTTGCATATATCGAACAAACTGAAATACCTCAAGAAGCAAGGCAACCAAAAACTACAAAAGATGTTACTTTTTCATTTCAAGTGTTCTTTTAAATAAACTTATTTTCATGTCATATACACTTTAAAATAAATTGATTCCATTTTACTCTTGTCTGCTTAGTTATAAATACACAGATGCAAACGACACAACGTAGTATGAACTACAATCAGATGTTCTCATATTTTGACAAACACTCGTACAATATAATAATATTACTCGTACTTTTAATACTTTTAATACTTTTAATACTTTTAATACTTTTAATACTCGTACTTTTTCATTTCAAGTGTTCTTTTAAATAAACTTATTTTCATGTCATATACACTTTAAAATAAATTGATTCCATTTTACTCTTGTCTGCTTAGTTATAAATACACAGATGCAAACGACACAACGTAGTATGAACTACAATCAGATGTTCTCATATTTTGACAAACACTCGTACAATATAATGCCAATTGATCATACTAAAGAAGATGGCGACTTGTACATTTAACCACAATCCTTTGCGTGCAGTAAATATCGTTTCTTGCAGAATTATTGGAAGATATGGGTTTAAAACGATCAACTTTGGTAAGAATGAAGGTCTTGCTTACATAATCCATCCATGCTCCATAAACAATGTTTAGTTGTTACTTGAGCTGATTTGAGGATGCAAAGCATTTTGGTTAAATGTACCACCGCCATCTTTTTCGGTACCGTCAATTGCCTTTAAACAATATTCTCCTATACGAATATTACACATTAAGTGATTGTGTTTTCCTTGATGATTACAGGACTGGTTTTATTTTATTCATATTTTACTCTAATGAAAGGCTGCGCATGAAACGTCAGTATTTCGTTCAAAAAAAAAACAACAACGTGGTAGTTCTACCACCTTTTTGATTTGCCATATCAAATAAAGAAGCGTATATATGGCAAAGCTTTGTCCTTAACCAAATTTCCATCACTGTAATGTATACTTTTAAAAATATGTAGTTCGCTGAATTTCTTATTTAATATTATGTTTTCGCGTATTCCTGCATCCTCTGTACAAAAGTCATTTAATTATCTTAAAAAACATTTTTTGTTGTTTTCTTTTTAATTCAGACATATTCTTGGACACGGCTTGAATTTGCAAAGAGTCATTATAACAGGGTGAAAATCCGTTTTCATGTGGTAGCTGAAGCGTAAGCCAAGAAGAATAGATTTCCTCACTTTATAAGCGCTTGTGCCACACTTGGATACGATAATTAAGCGACAACATCTCCCAATAATACTAATTAATACACTAGCCTTGTTATCCATAGCCTGCGTGCAGACGCTCCTTCCCCCTCCTGAAATCGGGAAACGGGTTTCAGGAGGGGGAAGGAGCGTCTGCACGCAGGCTATGTTATCCATGGCTATTTACCCGTGTTAATCCAACATAAAACGATCCATAGTTCTGCTTATGTTGCTCTGAAATCACGGGATCTGTGGATAAAATCTCGTCCTAAAAATTGCAGTCAAGAATGCAAGTGATGTACACGTGTAAAGTTTTTTAACCCTTTAGTGTATGCCCACAAATTTTCCTTGCAATTTACAATATAGTTTTTGCTGAAAAAGACATTGCAAGTTGCTGTAGAATTTCAAATGTTGCAAATTTACAAAGAACCTGAAATGTAATGCTATTACAAAACTAAGAGTGTCGCACAAGGCGAGTTATCGTGTAACGTACACCACACCGGTTGCATTGCAAGTTGCAAAAACTTTGCCTGGTATAACAGCGGTTTTAGTGTAGGGTACAGCGCATCACCAGAAATTTAGGTCATTTGTGCCGCCGCTCTCCGTCAGCGGCTATTCGCCTAATAATATAATTATGTATTCGAGTGCGTTTGATTCTACTGTTTCTCATTATTCAGGTCATTGAGTTCTTTAGAATTTGCATAAATCGTGCATTTATGTATATGTAAACAACCTAGCTGTAAACGACTATAAGGACTGTGAAATCAAGCAAGTTCAAACGTTTTGGAAGTACTATGCTAGGGACAAATCAGGATCTTTATGTGCTTTCGAAGTAGTCTGACTCATGCCGAATGCAATTTGGCCAATTTCTAGCATCTGTTTACAAACATGCCATATTTTAGAGGAAAGAACAACTTATATTCAACACAAAAGCGGAAGCTCCAGTTGCAAGATGGATGTTATCTTCTCGGCGATTTGTTAATACTAATACTACAGTACTTGTCTACTTGATATACCTATGCCACCTTACCATAGAACAATAGCTGATTATTGCCCATTAGCATATACCTCGCAGGTGAATAGTGCTTTTCGCGCAATCTGATTGGCTCCTCTAGCTCGGGATATCCTGCACTATTCACCTGCGGGCAAAACAAGATGGCCTTTGTTTACAGAGGCAGGAGATTTTGTTGATAAACAAGGGTGATGTAGTAGAATAACGAGAAAAGTCAACAAAATTAGGTAGAAGAGTGTCCCCAGGTACGTTTCTTTACAATTTTCTAGCCATTAATATATTCAAAAGTTGTATTAAAAAACTGTTTTGTCGACAAATATCGAGTACGCCAAGTGTCCAAGTTGCTAGCGGTCGTGTCTTGTATAAAATACCGAAAAATATGAGTTAACAATGTTAAACTTGTTATTTCATTTATGAGGTATATGCTAAAACAATTATTCACCTCAGTGTCGGTGAATAGTGTGGATATTCACCTCGCCGAAGCGGCTCGGTGAATATCCAGCACTATTCACCTCCACTTCGGTGAATAATTGTTAATTATTCCAAGGCAAAATGGCACAATGACCAATCCAAGCCTAGGTCGCGTTAACGTATAGATGGGTTGGAAGCTCTATTGTCTTTCAACATGAAGCATGGTCATGTTGAACTGACAACAGAGTTCCTTATATGGAAGTAAATTCTATGGGCACGTGACGATGAAGCACAACAACACGTGACGATGAAGCAACTCACTAATTAAACCCGAGCGTTGCTATTGGATGACTGCTTCATTATATAGAAAATACAATACCGTGAAATTGCAAAAATTTCAATAAACTTGAACAAAAACATAAAACAATCACTTTGGACGAGTTTCCACCAAACCATGTATGTGTTCTATTATCGAAATATGGTATAGTAGGTTAAAAGTGAACGTCAAAGTATACAATTACCTGAAGTGTATACCAGAACGTAAACGTCATCTCACTGCACTGCTCGTCAGCGGGGTAATATCCGGGACAATTAGTACAATCCTGATAAAAAAAGAAATATAGAAGCAATTACGAGTTGAATCTGCACATGCACCAAAGAAAGTCATGTCGATGGATACATACAGTAGTACAAACGCAAGAAGGGATTTCAGAATGTGATATCTAATTCATTGAAATTGGTGTGGCGCCGCAGTTGCGAGATCGACTGCTCAAACGCATGTAGCGTTAGCTGTCACCGCGCTGCCTCCCATAGCTGCACGGGCGTGGTAGAGACTAAGCTCCGTCGGACTGGGGTAGTCGAGTTGTTGGTTCTCTCCAGTGAACTCGATATAAGTTAAAATCGGTTACCTGGAACGCTAACGCGTAACCAAAAGGTTAGGCAAAAAGTTCCAGGCCCCTGCGCGGTTTATATGTAGGATTCAGTCTCCCACAAAATGTTTTTTACACGGCCGATCGTCTTGAGCGAATTGCGAAGGCTCGAAAAAAGGTTTGAAAAAATTATTTATCAAATTATTTTGTCAGATTCAACGTGCATTTAATGGCTTCCCTGTTGTTGTTTTATTTACTGTATAGCAGTCCGCAACTATACCGTAAATTAAGCTAGGGATGAAAATAGGGTAGCTAAGATGAAAACAGCCAGCTGAAAGAGTGAGAAAGCTATTCTTATACGAGTTTGAAGACAGGGGCGTAGGAAGCAGGGGGGCCAGGGGGGGGGGGGGGGCCGGCCCCCCAATATTTTATAAAGGGGTGCCAGAATAGCTTTCGGCCCCCCCAAAAATAACTGAATTTAAAATAATTGCATTATAAGTGCGACTTCGATTGCGCTGATCGGCCAATTAATAATAATAATCCATCCTGACTCACGGACAGCATAGACTCACAAATTATAATAAAAGAATTAATGGAAGGGCCTAACGAAAGAGGTAGAGGAGACTCTGAAAATGCCATTTCCGACGATCTAGAGACTCCAAATTTTCAAAATTTTACCGCTCGGCGCCAACCGTGGTGGCGCCTCGTGGGAGTCGGCCCCCCTAACTTTATCAAGCTTCCTACGCCCCTGTTTGAAGACGTATTGATACTTGATATTTCATAATATACATTTAATGTCATTTTCTTATATCTGCTCCTTTAATTTTTTCTTCGAATGTGCCTTTTGTAACTAATAATATTTTAAGAAATAACTGACAACTAAATTGTTTATTTTTCAACGAATGCGGAATGCTTTTTAAACAAAACGACATACGCAACTGGTACTAACGGCATATTCGATACTAAGTTTGTGTTGATTTTTTGTATCCTCTTCGGAGTAACGAAACTCTAATATATGGTTTATATTATAACGAAAAGTTTGATCTCATTTCTTGACTGACAAACTTCGTGCACGTTTTGAAAGACAATGCATGATCCTTACTATGGCAACAAATAAACAATTACTGCATAATTAGTTCGGCAGCGTAGCACAACCAATCAAAATTTAAAATGCACGTTTAGCAAAGCGTGATAAAATGATTCAATAAACAATTATACAAACCTTTTCGAGCCTTCGCGGTTCGCTCAATACCGGTGACCGTGCAAAAAAAACATTTTGTGGGAGACTGAAATCAACCTGCAAACTGCGCAGAGGCCTGGAACTTTTTGCCTCACTTTTTGCCCCACGAATGACTGGACGTTAGCGTTCCAGGTATGAGATTTTAACTTACATCGAGTTCACTGGTTCTCTCCTGTGACTTGAGAGTTTTTCTCAAGGTTAACAAGTTTCACTCCCTCAGTACAATCAACGCCATAATTTCTCCAATTAGTTCTACGAACTACAATCAGTGACAAAATACATTAAAAAACTTCGTATTTGCGATAATCACAGTAATATATTTTACAATTTTTTCGTAATATAATATATCTCTCCTTGTTCAATGTTGAATAGGAAATAAGAGACCCGTGAACGTTGAGAAAAGCACTCAAATAGTAACTAACATTGAAAGGGGCCCCTTTTGTCAATGATTATAGTTCAATTTGTCATCAAAGAGTAGAGACCACTGGGTTATCAGTATCTAAAACACTGTCATACTGTATGTATATACTACACAAGAAATATAGTTTACGTACCAGAATTAGACTGACAAACATTGTGGAGGTTTGTCGTTCTTCAGGTGTATCAGGACTCAGTAAAAGCTTACAGTGGGTTTCACCAAGGGAGACGACAAACCGACACAATCCAACGGCTTTTTCCTAAAAAAAGTAAAATAATCCGATTTTTTCCTGAATTGCATGCTAGCAGACCCTTTCATGGGCATTGTTGTTGTGCAACAACGTTATCTTCCGACTCTGTCCAACAAAGAATTAAACGACATCTGTTTTGCGACAACATTTTTGCGTTGCTCAGATCGATTATTACCTAAATTATTATTACTGTATTTGACTCCAAAAAAAGGAAGAAAAAGTATGATACAGTATTCAGAAGCAACATGATGGTTATAAAGCCCTCAGCTGTGTTGCACTTCAAGAACACTTGAAATATATACTCTTCCAGATTCGTGGGTCGTCTATGTTGTACAGCACTATTGTGCCATTTTGCCTTGGAACAATCGGCAGCCATTGTTCTACAATACTCAGCCATTATTCCATGGCAAAATGACACAATGGCCACTCACGTGTACACATATCACGTGTACTTGATCGTTGTCATTGTTTTTATTGGAGTTGTTATATATCAAACGTCGCCGGTTCAGCAACATCTAAAACTAACGTCGCGCCAAGATAGATCATTGTTTTCAATACTGTTTAAATCAAAATTTAAACATGACCTCACAAGAAAATAGGACTAACCATTGATCAGCAGGTAGATAGCGAATCTAATCTTGCCCAGGCCCAGAGGGTAAAGGTACTTTATGTCGGCCTGACCCAACACAAACCCTAACCTAGAAATTGGTGTATATTAAACATGAACTGATTACCAAGTGCTTCACTGGAATCCTGGACTACAGTAAGAGTTTGTGATGGGATCGGGCCTATACATCACGTACCTGGGTTATATTGGACATGAAATTTTAACCAGGTGCGGTTTTCACTCGATCTGACCTCGGATCTTACTATAACTTACATAATTAACGGTCCTGGGCGGTTTAAATATATTTGCTTCGATATTATATTAGCTTTCAAATCTTACCATATCTGCAATTAGAAGCGCCTTTTTAAGCGTTTCGCCTAATTCCACAGCCCGTTTTATATATTTCTTTACAAAAGAAGGTTCTCTACAAATAAGAAAAAATCAACATAAGGTTGTGCAAACACCGCTACCAAACTTTTGCGCATGCGTGAGTATGTGGACAACCAGACAGTGAAGCCTAAGTAAGATTCGACTATTTCTTTTTGCTTTTTTTAAAAAAAAGGGCTATCTTCAAATATTTAACGATATTAATAATGCAACTATACAGTAAGTACCAACACGAACCTTAAAACTTCAGTAGTTTTCTTGAAATTTAGAAACGCGTGTGCACACAGTCTCGTTGAATTACAGAGTAACACATCTTTCCCGCTCTTTCTTTGGTTGAGAGCTCGCGCGGGCGCAAAACATTCGGCAGCGGTCTAACGTGTCTCTCTCATAGAGATCATATAAATACTAGAGGGGGTATTGGCGGGAAAATTTGGTAACCACATGGGGGCCGCCATTACCTATGATATTTCAGTCAATTGGTTGGCAAATGTACTAGACCCAGTCCTTTGCCAACCAACGCGCCTATCATGTTTGCCTCTAAAAAAATCCAAGATGGCGGCGTTCAATTGGTTACCCGTGGTTGGCTGAAATTAAGATAGGATGCCCCCTCTAGTATTTATATGATCTCTATGGTCTCTCTGGTAAATGGGGTTCGCTAAAAACTAATAATACGCATATAATGGTCGTTATGTTACCTGTAGCTTCCTGGGCATGTAGTTACTTCGACTAAGGCGTCAATAGCGGTATCAAACAATTCATCTTCTTTGAGAGATGATGTAATAGATGGTTCCAACTTATCCACATCAGACATGGTCATTCCAAATTGCACCCAACTGATGAGACATCGCAAAGCCTGGAGGATAACACACGATTAAAGTGCTTATAAACCCAAATATGATATTACTGAATATGGATTCTATTTAATGTGTATAGTTGAATGCCAAAATATTTTTTGATTTGAACTTTTATTTGTTGTTATATTGAGGTTTGTAAAAGTAATATTAACTACATAATGACCGAGAGTGAGATATTTATGGTAAAATATCAAACTGAGGCCTTGCTGTATTAGCCGAGCGATGTTTAGTAGTTTATTATATGGCACTTTATTTTTCAAAATTAATCATGTATTTCTGGCCCCGGTTCCTTTAACTTCGTCAAAATGCCAGTCTAGCGTTATTTTCTGCAGTGTTTTCTCGCCTGGATATTAAATATACTTTCATTTATTTTCGTCGTTTTGCGACAATAATGTTTCTTAAGTTGGTGTTCTAGGCTTTTTTGTTTGTTTCTGATCGTAGGGAATAGGGCTTTAACAATTTTCACAATACCCACGGGCATCATTACGGAGGATTCTTACCACGTCAGCAACCAATCACAGCGCGTGATTTAACCGGAAGTAACCAGTATTAGATAGGCTGATGAAAGCAAGATTGGTCAGTGGCACGTCGAGCATAGTGAGCAATTCAACATTCTGCAATGGGCTTGTCTCACCTCCCACGCGACCCTGACCTCTTCCTTACTGCGATTGGTCAGTTATAGCGTTTGACGGCAAAATGTTTTGCCCTCAAACGCTAATTGACCAATCACAATAAGGCACAGGTCAGGGTCACGTGGGGTGTGTGAGACAAGCCCATTTCCAGTTGAGCTTAGAGACCGGAAGTGTTATTGAAAAGTTTTGTCGTTTCGCAATTTGACACGTTCCCATGGGAAATTTGAATGTTTTAGCATTTTGACCAATGGAAATTAAGGCATTGGCCAAACTTTTAAATTTGCCCTTGACAACATCATAAATTGCCTTATAGTAACGTATGCGTTTCAATGTTTAAACTTTCCGAATCTAAGCTCAACTGAAAATCGCAGTATATGAAAAGAAGGTATTTCTGATAGCATTCGACGAACTGATCAAAATTGAATACCGCCTACAGAGAAAGTTTTTGCTATAGCAATATAAATAGTTCCAGTCATCCAAAAAACATCAGAGAGAATATGATCTGATTCATAATGAGAAAGATTATGAAACAATAAGGAACGCTGAACCAGGGTCGCCGAGAGAAATTGTGGGGCCCGGGGCAAATTATCGATTTGGAGGCACTGCTGACGTCACATGGGGCGATTTGGGGGCATGGGCTTAGCCAGAGGCCCGTCCACCCGTCTTTTGGACGGGAATTTTTGAAAGTGGACGGGCAAAAATGTAATAAAACAAAACTTCAGTATTTCGTCTTTAGTTCTTTAATACAACCGTACAAGCTTTAGTTTTGCTATGACATTCAACGGTCATTGAACATACCTTGACCACAAGATACAAGTTCCTATGTTTTGCGAAATATTTAATATTTTAGGACTAAATTTGGCGATTATTTTAATATGCAGAGGGCGGACGTCAACCGTATCCCTATCAACATGAGAACATCACGTATTAGCATAATTTCATTCTACACCCGCTGACACAAATGTACGTGTTTTCTGAAATTATACGAAAACAATTGGCCACTTCAGTCTCGGACCGGTGGTTATCGTTATATTTAGCTTTGGATCAGCAAATACTCACCGATAATCACCTCGACTTTGGTCATCGGTGACTAATTGTTAAATATAGACAAAGAAAACGATAGATTTTGCTGCTGTTTGGTCTACAATGTAGAGTACTTTTATTTTTATTTTATTTTATTTAACTTTGCCCTGATAATATCATTAATTATATATGTACAATTTGTACCAACAAAAGTAATACAAGGCAGGAATACCGCAACAGCTAAAGCCAATTACTGCGGATCCTTTGTTACAAATATTATACTGACAACGTGAACGGAAACACACATGCACAAGATAATACAAAAACAATGAGTCTAAAGTAAAGGATAAAAGAAAAAGAACTCTAACCCCCCCCCCCCCCCAAAAAAAAAAAAAATTTAAATGGTAAATAAATAATTAATTAATTAAGTGAATGAAGTGAATGAATAAATAAATAAATAAATAAAAAGTAAATAAGTAAGTAAATAAATAAACACATAAATAAATATATAAAAAATAAATAAATAGATAAATGAATAAGTAAATAGATAAATAAATAGATAAACAGATAAACAGATAAACAGATAAATAGATAAATAGATAAATAGATGAATAGATGAATAGATAAATAGATAAATAAATAAATAATAAATTGGGCGAGGTTTAAAAGCAACAAGAAGGGGAAACTAATAGACTACGAGCACAATTACACTTAACACAGGCTGTCTTCCATGTACGTGGGTCCTCATGGTCGAATGTTGAGCAAAGAGCGGAGTAGTAATACTCTTTCAGTATAGTTTTAAAAGTAGCAAGAGAAGGTGTGTTACGGGTTATTTCCTTTGGCAGCGCGTTCCATATCCGTGTTGATCGTATCAAGTATGATCTGCTGTACGTTGATGTTCTGCACAGTCGCTCTTCAAAGGTTGTACCAACCATTTTACTGGAAGATCGTGTCAGTCTCTGAGACGTCTTTGGTTTCGGTAAGAAGGTCTTGTCCAAATAAATAAGTTCATTGATAATTTTGAAGAAAAATACCATGTCCAAGTACTCATGCCAGTAAGTTATTGGGATTAGATTAGCTTGTATTAATCTGTCTTTATATGAGACGTCGCAGCTAAATGGTAGGTGGAGAATATATTTAGTTGCACGTCGCTGAAGCCGTTCAATGTTCTTAATGAGCTCTACAGTTTGAGGCGCCCAAACTTGCGTCGCGTAACCAAGATGAGCACGAACAATTGTTAGATAGATTGTTCGTCTTGTGGTAAGAGATTTTACGCTTTTTGTTGCTCTCTTCACGTACCCCAAGATCTGGTTGGCTTTCGTACTCTGTGATTCCACCTGCTTCTTCCACAATAAATCAGACGAGATCCACACTCCAAGGTCTCGTTCTTGGATACAGTGGTCGAGCTGCGTGTTGCCCATGGAGTATGCGGTCATAATTGGTTTTCTTTTCCGAGATATTGTCTGAACTTTACATTTAGTCTGATTAAACAGAAGATCAGAAGACGAGGACCAGTCGTTTACATTGTTCAGATCTTCTTGCAAGAGAGTGTTGTCTGCTTCACACGATATGCACTTGAACAATTTAGTATCGTCAGCAAAAGTCGCAATTGTAGACGACGATATTGCGTCAGGTAGATCATTGACGTAAAGTAGGAACAGGATTGGGCCCAAGATAGATCCTTGTGGTACTCCAGACGTCACCGGCCTAGATGGAGATGTTGATCCTAACACTGTGACTTGTTGTCGACGATGGTGAAGATAAGATTGGAACCAACATAGCAAGCCACCGTTGAATCCAAAACTACTGAGTTTATCGATCATTTTATTGTGGTTCACTTTATCGAATGCCTTAGACATATCAAGATAAACCACATCTATCTGCTCTCCTTGATCGAGAAGTTTACCAATTGAATCTACAACTTGGACAAGTTGAGTAGTGCAGGATTTCCCGGGAGTAAAACCATGCTGACAGTGATTAACGATCTCTTGTAGATGGAATCTAACGTTGTTTAATATGCATCGTTCCAACAATTTTGATACTATGCATAAAAGGGAAATTGGTCTGTAGTTTTCTACCCGATCCTTTTCTCCTTTTTTAAATACTGGAACGACGTTGGCTAGTTTCCACTCATCCGGTACTATACCAAGTTGGAGGGATTTGTTGAACAGGCAAGTGAGCGACGGAGCAATTTGATCGGCTATTACTTTCAGAATTCTACCATGGATTTCATCTGGTCCCAGTGCTTTATCTGGGTCGAGAGACTTTAGAGTTGTCAGAACTTCTCTTTCAGTCAGTGTTAATTGATCTATTGTCTGTGTAGGTGTACCAGAAGAAGTATTAGGGACCTTAAGATACACCGATTCCGGGTACGGGTAACGGGTAAGCGCCATTTTTTTCGGATTTTGTTATGACGTCATCGACTTACCCGGTAGACTTAGCCGTTTTCTCGGGGTAAACATCACTTTACCCGTAAGAAGTTTACGAGTGGGTCATGGAGAAACGAGTAAGTATTTCTGCTGCTTAAATATTTTTTTTTTATATACAAAGTTAAGTTTAATGATTCTTTAAGAATATTTCAACAATTCGGTTGACATTTTCCTCTGAAAAAGTGATGTTTTAGCATTCGAATACACGTTTCAAAACAACTTGATTTTCATGTCGAGAAAATGGTCGCCGCCAGTTGAACTATCGAAGCTTTGTTGTAACGGTCAAATATAAACATATTCGTAAGTTCTCTTGAAGCACTAGCACTGTTCATTTTTTAACCTGTGCCAGTGTTAAAGTATGTTTTACTGAATAATGTAACTACGATAGATTAAAAAAAATAAATCATTGCAGACAAAGAAAAAGTTAGCATACTTTGACGAACCTTTTTAAAATTTGTGTGTCTAAGAACACTGTGACTAAAATGATCATGAGTAGAAATGAGGTTAGGGTTAGCAGTCTTATCCAGTCTAAAGCTGTGGTTACAGCTTGAGTTTGATTTTTTTTTGTGTGAGACACCCAAACTGAATAAAATATTCAGTGTTCTAAGAGGTTTTTTCATGACATGCAATTTTAACATATGATTGTCTTTAATAAAAGTACAAAATTATTATTTTAACAATTTTAAAATATGATTTATGTATAGTTAAAAGTACAAGATTATTTTAATAATTTTAACATATGATTTATGTAGTTAAAAGTACAAAATTATTTTAATAAATCAAGAGTTCCAAACTCTATTTATATGTTAGAGAAGAATAGCTGAATAAGCTAAATTAGATATTGGGTCATTCCAGAAAAGATCCATACCTCCCCCACAGAGGAAATTTGTGCCATCTGGAGAGGGGAGGGGGGTAAATCTACTTCTGATAATAGTAAAATGTACTAGGACATCCGAAGGGGGGAGGGGGTCAACTTCACATTTCCCCCGTGGGGGAGGTGTGGATGTTTTCTGGAATGACCCATTTCAAACTAATTTTGCTTTAGTTTTTAGCTTTTACTAACTTTCTACTCTTAAATTTAAACAAGCCTCAAGACTTAAATGCCATAGTTTGCTAACTTATACATTAAGAGCACATTAAACCTCATGGCTTGCATTCCATTCGATTTCTAGACTATGTTCAGGTGGCACATAAATCATGATGTTGATCTGCTAAAAGAAGTGGTGGCTATAAGACCCAAACAACCAACAGACTGGAACATTATAGCTGATAATTTACAGCGGGCATGGATAAATGAACAAATCATTGTAAAAGGCCGCTCTTGCAAAGAACACTTTGATGTTCTCTTGCACCACCACAAAGATGGGAATGCTGATGCATTAAAAAAGTAATGTACAGTAGAGTTTTGTTTGTATTTCACCCAGTTTTTCTGGATATAAAAGTCAAAGTATGGGTACTAAGTATTAAATTTAAATTTAGGTCTGGCACTGAAGAGCAATACACAGAAGTTAAGCAACTATTAGATGACATTGTGTCTTACATAACTGACTTAAAAATACAGCAATCCAAGAACAACAAGAAGGATGCAGATGATAAACAAAAAGGCGTTGAACTCAGAGATAAGGCTATGGAAACATTAAAAAGAAGTAATTACAAATCAATTTAAGCACTCTGTTGTATTTATGCAGTTTTTATTAATTTTATTAATTAAGTATAAGCTAATTCTCTCCACAGAGTCAAGTACTTCAAACAGTAATAGTGACTCAGATGATGGTGCTAGCCCTAATCGTAAGTTGCTGTTCTTAGCTGAAAAAGCACATAAAACATGTACTTTATCAACCAAGTAATGGAGGGGATTTTTTTCATTGCAGGGAAAACCAAAGAAAAACCAAAGACTAAACGATCCAAACGCCCAGATGTCATGTCCTATCTAGCTGAAAAAAAGAAGCAGAAACTGAATTGAGGGACAAAGAGCTTCAATATAAGCGCGATGCACTTGAAGCAGAAACAAAACTAAAGCAAGAGGCACTTGATCTTGAGAAAAAGAGGGTTGCTTTGCAAGAGCAGCAAATGAACATGCAGCTTGAGCTTATGAAAGCTTTGATAAACTCAAAAAAAGATTAAAAGTAGCATTCATTTGTAAATGAAGCAATCTCCTTGTGTTACAAACATTATATTTAATTTTATTATATATATATATATATATATATATATATATATATATATATATATATTTATTTATTTATTTATTTATTTATTTAAGCTTAATTTTGTTAATTGTTACATAATACACCATTGTTGAATTAAAACTTTAATAAAATATATATGTTTATACATAATGTTCAATTCAATTATTAAGGTATGTGTTCAAGTTGGGGGGATGCATGCAAAAGTGGTCTGAAGTAACACTGCCATAAAGGCATGTATGACAATTGGTCAATAGTGTGCCTACAACATAGTATTTCCCAATTGGTTGCAAAAGTACTTTGAGGTTTTTCCGAAAGTCCAAAAATGCAAAATACTGCACGACTTTTCCAAATGACCACTCAACTGATACTCGAACTTTACTCATTTTCTTGTTAAACAACTGCTGAGCTGGAGTAAGCATTGCTCCTCTATATGGGGCAAGTAGATGTTCTCGAACTGGATAGGCAGGATCTCCATAAAGGGTGAACACATTTGGAGCTCTAAATTTTGCTTGAAGCCTGTGGAGCAAATTACTCTCACAAAGCATGAAAGCATCATGGTGCCGTCCAGCAACCGGCCCATATAGGTTAGCTATCAAACCATTTGGGCATACCACACTCTGGAAAAATAAAACAAGACTAATTACAGTTGTCTTTTGACTACAAATATTTTATACACACAGTTGCATGAAAAAGATCCAGTGTTCGTATTTATAACCCTGTAGAATAGTTTATTATATACACATTCACACTACAGTAATTCACAGATAGTTCTGTTTCTTTGCAACAAATAGACAATACTCTATCTCTTTTACTATACCTGAAATTTTAAACCATGTATTCGTTTGTGTCCAGAAAAGAGAATTCTTTGATTTTTTATGGGTCTACAGCATGGCCTTAGTGTCCCATCTATAAATCCCCAACAATTTTGTAATGGACACCCAGCATGATGGATAGCATCTGCAAATGTTTGTGCATCAATCCAATTCTGGTCCACATTTTCTAGTAGGTGGTGAAACCGGTCATATATGTCACTCAACACCTGTAGAGAATTTATATTTGGCTAAACGTTTGTAAAAACCCCACTAAAATACAAAGTTAAACAAAATAGTATTTTAAAGAAACAAACTGAAACTTTGTAAAAATGCCTTTTTCTGCCTTTGTTTTGAGTTTGTCACAACTATCACTTTAAACTAGAAAATATGCAGTACAATGCAGTGTATTTACCTCGTGAACAATCATGCTTAATTCAGGCTCTGGCCTTCCAAACAATTGGCATAAATCACATAGACGGTTTGGGTACGTTAGTCTTCGTAGAAGTAAAAGAAATGATTCCATACCACCAGCGACTGTTCCATTAGGACACTTATACCACGAAGGAATAGATAAAGAGTTGTACAATACTCGAATGTCATCTTTGCTGAACCTGAAGAAAAAAAATAAAAGGTCTTGCATGTTAAGGACTCAGCTCTGAAAAAATTAAATTTAATTCTCTTGTTATTTATGCTACAACGCAAATTGCACGATTACCTAAACAGATCAATGCACACTTGTTCATCAACACTTTCAAGGTTTATTATATAACCAAGTTCTGTAGATGATGGTTGTTTACAGAACGCATCTACAAGCAAAATCTCCAAGTCTTCGTCATCTGTATCGTCTGCATGAAGCAGCAACATATCGTTAACGTAATTTCTAAACAAAAACCAAAATGCATTTGATTTGCAATTGTCCAATAAAAAGATTACAACAAATTTTCTCAAAATAAAAGATCAACAAATCGAGAAATAAGATAAAAACAAACCTTGCTTCGGTGGCCGCCATATTTGTTTTGAAAACAAATCATTACCAGTCCTTCGTGTATGGAAACGGTGTATCGTAAGCTGTTATGCGCACACTCTGCAAACGTGTACGGGTACGGGTAAGTTACCCGTACCCGTACACGGAATCGGGGTATCTTAAGGTCGCTAATGTCATTTATATCTGCCATATTAGCGTAGTTGTGCTGGGATATATCTTGTGATGTGAATACTGAGGCGAAGTAGCTATTGAACATATTAGCAATAGTGTTCGGGTTGTTGGCGACTTTCATGTCTTTTCCCATTGTCCAGGATACAGATTGCGGGATATTACTGGTTTTTGATTTTAATTTAAACAGATTCCAAAAGCGTTTCGGGTTTAAATGCAAACTTTGGCCGAGGTTGTTAAAGTATCTTTCGCGACTTTCTTTCAAGAGATGTTTGACTCTAGTTCTAAGTTCCTTAAATTTTCCATGCAGATAATCAGAGGGAGAACGAGAAAGTTTGCGTCTGACAGTTTCTTTTTTCTTCAACAAGTGCATGATTTCGCTGTTAAACCAAGGAATGTTTTTGCTGCCTTTCACTTTTTTCATTGGGATGTATTTCTTAACTGTAGCGAGAAATGCGTCTTTCCAGGAAAACCAATCTTTATTTACGTTGTCGTTATCTGATATCAAGTTAGTCAAATTTAAAGACTCAAGAGCTGTACGAAGACCGTTGATATCTGCACGTTGATAATCGTAAACCATTCTGTTTGTTTTTGGTGGCCGTAAAGGACAAGTTAATACTTCAAAGGAAATGGCATTATGATCAGTGACTACTCCGCTCATTTCTGGTGAAAGGACTTCGCATATTTTAACTTGGTCGGGTATGCTTGTGATTAGAAGATCAAGAATGTTATTTCCTCTTGTAGAATGAATGTTTATTTGTGAAAGGAAAAAGTCTTTTAGAATTTCAGAAAATTCGTTTCCAGTGGTTCCTTCAGTTGCCTCGTCACCAGTGCTCTGCCAATTAATGTTTGGTAAATTAAAATCACCCGCAATGATGATGTCATCATATTGATCACGAATCATACTAAGAAAGTCGTTAAATTCGTTTAGCCAATTTTCATCTAAATTTGGAGGTCTGTAGCATGAACACACCAATAAATGTGAATTTGATTCCGTAGTAACGTCCACTGTCACAATTTCAATGTTGCTATTTGTTTTAACCTCACGCACGCATTTAAACGATTCACTTTTAATTGCCACTAATACTCCACCGCCTCTGCTTTCTCTGTCCTTACGAAATATTTCATATTGTTGACCGAGAATCTCGCAATTTAATATATCTTTGTTTAACCACGTCTCATTAACACATACAATTTCACTGTTCTCCGAGTAAACTAAATCTTGAAAATGATGAATGTTATTTGTTATTTTCATACCTTGCTTGTGCTGGCTTTTCAAACTTCGAGCATTTAAAAGAAGACCTTTTAACGGTGTTTTGCTAGAGATCTTTCCACGGATTGGTACAGTTGACTTGAAGTTAGGTCCGGGATTAGTTTCTATGTCTCCAGACAATTTGATTAAAATAGTAGCAAACATCGCGTGCTTCAAAAGGCGAACTCCAAGAATTGCAACAGTCGAATAATTTAACGGTCGCGAATTAACTGTTACATGGCTATTGTAAAAACGGCGTCGTAAATTGAATGTTGAGATTTCTCCTGACAAATGGAGCAGTTCACTTGATTTATTTAATCTTTTATGATCTAGTATGTCTCCCAAAACCAGGTTTAAGTAAATAATTAGGCATAAGCTGCGGGAGCTCGAAAGAACCCAACCAGCTGCCATGATAGCGCAAGCAAAAAAAAAAACAAACTCAGAACCCAGAAAGCTCAGAATCACTTTTTCTGAAGACCTGATTTCAAAATTTTTCTAGGGGGGCATCCCCCCAGACCCCCCGAGTAGTGCGGGGACTTTTGGACGGGTAGATTATTAATCCTGGCTAAGGCACTGTTTGGGGGCCCTGATGACGTCATAGGGTCGTGTCTACGTATGTTCAATTGGTCCCCTGAATTGGCTAAAAATAAAGTTAGTGTTACTGACCATTACGCTTTCTGGGTCTCTCTGGGGCCCCGGGCCAACTTGCCCCCCTAGCCCCCCGGCCCTGCGCTAAAGGTGAAAGACTTCTGGAAACTATTCTGTTTATTTCATCATTATAAATACAAACAGAAACAATTACAGTACTTCACTCAAAGAAGATAAACCTACCTGAAGTCTAATTGGTGTTTCGGACACCAGAGCTTTGGTTAGAATTTCAACGACGAAAGGAGTAGATGATTGGAGTTCACTCCTTAGCTCCACTCGACGACTGCTCAGAAAATCTGAGGAATGGAACTACAAAATAAAAAAGCTCTACCAAATCGGGCTACACACAACACCACCTGCACTGTCAGACGTTTTGCGCGAGCTGTCAATTAAAAAGAGTGATAAACTATATTTAATTTCACGAGAGTTAAAATCTCGACTTTTTATACTGTACGTCTTTGAACAGCTTTTCTATATGTCTTTTTCTCTATTTTCTATACGGCAAAAACACTATTTTGACCAACCTAAAAGTCGTGTGTATAATTTTTAATATTTCATTTAAAATGTTGTACATGCATAGACACAGAGCATGCACTAAAGCATGCATGTATTATGTAATATATACAATATGGGCAACATAACTGTATAGACATTTTGTAAATCCCATACAGTTTTGACGCAAATGTTGTATATGACTTACAGCGTCAAATTCACAAATCTATAAATCAGGAAGAGTTTGTATTCAATTTACAACACTTGATTAAACACTCATTTCTTTCAATTATTAATAAATTGGAGAAGATTTATTTTATCTGAAATGCAGAACATCTGGTACTGCATCATCTAGTTCAAGACTATGCGCCTTGAATATTCTAGGGCCTGTTCGTATGATCCCGGTATACTGGGGATGTCCCGGTACACCTGGATCATATAAACAGGCTCTAAAACGCGGTTGCTTCCAATTTCGTATTAAAATAAAAGGGGTGCTCAAGCATTCGGGACAATTGGAGTAAATATACGGAACAATTATCTTCAAAGAGGAAACAAAACAACGAAAGTCAGAATTCTTGGCCGTTTTTATACTACAGACGTATTATGCGTCTGGACGTACTTGGGCAAAGTTTTTTAGTGCGTCTTTTAATGCGTCCCAAATTTCGTCTTGTATAAGACGGGCATTAGACGCATTATACGTCCATACAAACTATACGCTTAATGCGTCTTTATCGACGCACTAAATCATATGTTCGTCTGGACGTATAATGCGTCTGACCGTATAAAGACGGGCAACGGACGAAGAAAACAAGAAACTGCGACGGCGTTTATACTTAAAGTCTGCGCAGCGGCATTTCGCATCACGTCTGAATTCAAGATGACGTCTTGCAATACAAAACCTGTATAACTGGACAGAGGTGGAACTTAAATATTTTAGTTTAAGCTTAGTAGACGAAAAATATGAGCTTTACAGAAATCAGCTAATCTGAGGGTATTCGAACAGATGAAACAACGTTTTTTCACTAGACGGATAAAGATACAGACGAATTATGCGTCCAGGCGCATAATGCGTCTGTAGTAAAAAAAGGGACATTAACAGAATCAATTTCTGATTAAAAAAAAAAGCAAACAACACCAACATGTCTCTGGACAAACTCCGCACTGACCGTACACAAGAAAATACTTTAGTGATAGACTCACCTCTTCCGGTAAGACGGTGACAACTTCAAGAAGAACGGGTCTTAAATCAACACGCTAAAGAAAAAGTAAATAAGTTTGAAACGCCAAGGGCACAGCTTAAGTAGAATCGGTACGTTAAAGTAAATTACACATATTGTAATAATGGGGTGTTGGTGACACAGTGGTTAGTGCACGCGCCTTTCACCTCTGCGACCGGGTTCGATTCCTGCACGGTGCAGTTGCCTGATTAAAAAAAAATTCACCCTGGCCGCATGTGAGAAGAGTGCTTCCAGTTTGACTCTACCAAACACCACAGGTTTCCTCCGGGAACTCCGGTTTCCTCCAGTAGTAACACTGGACCAATGAGAGTGGGCCCTCACTGGACCTCTGAGGATAACAGTTTAGATATAACTGAGTTATCCAATATATATAAGGTCAGTTTAGTTTTTAGTTTTAATTAGTCATGCATACTGTATTGGACTGCATGGTAATAAGCCATTTCCTACAGTGTAGTGCTGATAAATGGAGAATACTGGCAAAGCATTCTGGTAGTTGTAGTCACCCAACGCTATTTTACGTCATCGTGCAAATGGCTTATTCTCAAAATTCCTTTACATAAAAGTTGCATGCATTTTGTTTAAAGTTCAAATTTAGGACGCTACCATAAATACAGGGCCGCCAAGTGGAGGACAGCTCCCCCAAATAAACGCCGCCCCTGAATATGCGCCCCCAAATAAATACCTCCTTCCCCCCGAAATAAACGCCACCCCCAAATAAACGCCACCCCCAAATAAGCGCCGCCCTCGAATAAGCGCTGCACCTGAAAGCTAAAAATTTAAATACGGTCTCTACATTGACTAAATGATGAATTTAAATGTCACATCTTTATTACTTCAAAGAAAGAATTGTCTAAATAATAGGGCTGAACAATAGTAAAAAATAGGTACGCAATGCGTACATGCGGATACTGGTATTTATTTGGTCTACAGATAAATGATTGAACAACGTAAATTGTTCACTAAAACATACTGAAAATGCTTGATAACCTTGCGACATATCAGCATATGCTCTCACGTATCATCTAGAATCGACAATAATTATTAATTTTTAAATGCCCTTAATAACTTAACAATAATGCATAATTCTAGCCCTTCACTTAAACTCCAACCCAATCCCTAACCCAAGCCCTGCCCCAATCCTAATCTTAACTCTAATCTTAAAATGACAATTTAAAAAGGTAAATTTGGAAAAACAGGAAACCCGATCGCTAATCGCATTGTTAAAATAATGTGATAATATATCACTTTCGTTCTAATCTTTACTGCGTTAGACTCTGGTAACACATGAATTGATTTGTCTCAACGCCTACATGTAACTCAAGCACTACCAAGTACAGTTGATTTTTGATTTTCTGCGTATATACAGACAATCAGACATCTTGGCCGAGGGCCTAACATGTCAACAGTACACTTGAAACATTAGTTAAAACATGAAACGCGGTCCCTATAATCGCATTAAAAAATATGATACTTATATCGCTTTTTTTCGAATTAAAGCATTAGAGCCGGCGCAAAGCACAGCCTGAAAATTTCTGCTTGTGAATTATAGTTAAACATCTCAGCCCAGCGCTTATCATGTTAACACTTCAAACATTAATTCAAAGGCTATTGACTCAGGTTTCAGAAATACTGATTGGAACGGTTTAACACTCTTGTCTGAGCAAAAACGTTATAAATTGACTACACCCTTCTGCCTTCTTTTTCCCCTTCAACATGTACTGTTACGTCTCACCTATAGAAATAACAATAATCGTTAAGTTCTAACGATTAACCCCAATCTGGCAATCTCTAACCCCTATACTAAAATGTTTGAACTCACGGTTAGGTAAATAATCGGCAAAAACAGGAAACGCGGACGCTATTAATCGCATTGTTAAAGAATATGATATTTTTATGTTTTATATGTCTATGTTTTAGACTCTGGTAACATATGCATTGATCGATTGATGCGTCTCAATAAACCAATGTTCAACGCGTTTTTTAATAAGTATTGAATACGTTTGTTTCGAAACCAGACAATCCGCAAAAATTCCCAAAACCGTTCAAATTTACATAAAAATGTATTAAAATGAGGAAATACATATTGTTTCGAAACCAGACAATCCGCAAAAATTCTCAAAACCGTTCAAATTTATACCGACAGACCAGTAGCCCACTGTCAGCTGTCGACTTGTCATATATTTCTTGGCGTCTTGTGATAGCGCGCAAATGTTCATTACCTGAAACAAAACTCAACTTTCTATCTTCCATTCGTTCTGGTACACGTTCGTAAACCATTCGAACATACAAATAAGACTTCTGAAGTATGCTGATTCGGATCCGCTATTGGTCGTTTGCGTTGATCACGTGATTGACGAAAACATTCGTACACACAAACACACAAACACACACACACACACACACACACACACACAACCGCGCTCGTGACACAGCGGATATGGTTTAGCAACCAGTATCCGCAAAAAAAGACTACTTTCATGATAGAGCTTGAGCAATACTTTAAGCCAGAACTTCACACGCGTTTCGAAAGCAAGAATATGCACCGCACGGGGAAAAAAAATGGTTGGGTGATTACTTAGGAAGTAAAATCTGAAGGAGCGTTGTGAAGATTCAGTGGGGTTTTTTCAAAAAAAAAAGTTCTTCGAACCGCGATTTTACGCAACAATATGTGAACACGATCACAATACAATACATGAGCAATAAATGAATTTTATATTTCTTATTTTCTTTAACTGCAGTACTGTAGCTGTTACAACCGTAATGCACACTTGCAACACTTTATAACTCAGTGTGTTCACAGTATGTTCAGCTTGTAGAACGTAGGCACATGCAGAATAGTAGTACTGTACACCAGAACTTGTCCCGTTGTCTTCAATGAGCAAAATTATACATTACACTGATGCCACTACTGCAGTATCTCACATCACTCAACGCCATCTTACGCTATCCTGGTATGTTCCCCCGACACTTTTGATGGGCAAAGTTGCCAGTGTAACTTACTCTATACTGTAAATCAAACTATTGTAACGCCGAAAATAGATGGCAAAGTTATTATCAACCTTGAGTTATCAGAATCGCCCAGTCCTTATTTAAATAACGATGTACATGTCGTATTTCATAAATTCAATTTAAAAACTATAAATGTATACCAGTTGAATATTATTTTATTTTAAATTGTAATATATTTCTACAGTACAAATTATAGTCGAGGAGGAGAAGCAAGAAAACGTCGACCACGTAGCACCCCCACTACACAATAGTTTTGACTCCAGATTATAATAGGCTGATACCCATACAACATTGCTAGGTCAGTCGTACTCACAAATTGTGGGGTCAGTGGCCTGCTACATAGAGGGGGTGGGTGGTCCCTACATTGACAGACTTAAAGTGCACATGAAACGAAAATTAAGTTTGTCTTATTTGAAAGAACACTTAAAATGATAGAGTAACATCTTCTGCAGTTTTTCGTTTCCTTGCTTCGTTGTTGAGATATTTCAGTTTGTTTGAAATGTAAATTAAACAACTTGACGTCATGTGCATAATGAGTTATCAGAGAAGGTTATATATCTTTGCTATTATCAAACCAAACTTAATTCGAAGGAAGTATGTGCGTGTGTTTCTCTCACAACGCCAAACATGTAGAATTTTCAGGTGATTATGTTTGACAATAGCAAAGATATATAACCTTCTCTGATAACTCATTATGCACATGTGACGTCAAATTGTTTAATTTACATTTCAAACAAACTGAAATATCTCAACAACGAAGCAAGGAAACGAAAAACTGCAGAAGATGTTACTCTATCATTTTAAGTGTTCTTTCAAATAAGACAAACTTAATTTTCGTTTCATGTGCACTTTAAGTCTGTCAATGTAAGGACCATCCACCCCCTCTATGTAGCAGGCCACGGACCCCACAATTTGTGAGTACGACTGACCTATAGCAATGTTCTATGGGTATCAGCCTATTATAATCTGGAGTCAAAAATATTGTGTAGTGGGGGTGCTACGTGGTCAACGTTTTCTTGATTCTCCTCCTCGACTATTAAGATCGATAATTATTGTACCTGTGAAATGCTTGCTTCTTCAAATATTTTGATGACATCCCTTATGACATTTGGCCAATGATGAGGCATGGTTTGGATGGCAAATGCAGCCATCTTTAACAAGGAAAAAATTAGTACGTTTCACAATAAAACAATTTACACTTTACTATAATTTGTACAGTACATTTTATAAGTAACATAGTTGACAATGTAACTACAATGTAATACATAAATGTAAATAATTTCACTCATGTAAGTTAGGTGCTCAATAAAATGATTGATTGATTATATCATTTCAGATTGATTGATTGATTGATTTAAGATTGATTGATTGATTTAAGATTGATTGATTGATTGATTGATTGATTGATTGATTGATTGATTGATTGCAGATTGATTAATTGATTGATTGCAGATTGATTGATTACTTGATTGCAGATTGATTAATTGATTGCAGATTGATTGATTGATTGATTGATTGATTGATTGATTGATTGATTGATTGATTGAATGATTGATTGATAATGATTGCAGATTGATTGATTAATTGATTGCAGATTGATTGATTAATTGATTATTAAGTAATTGATAAATACAAAAACAGTGAACTGAGCTAAAGCCAAAGAATATTAATTATTTGAACCTACTGCAATACAAAGCCTGGTGAGAACAATTCTTGCTCCATTACAAAACAGAATAACATAGCGTATTATTTCAGATTTTAACTGTTCGTACTGATTTTCAGGTAGTTCAGACCTGTAAATGAAAAATAAAATTGTTGCACAATGCTCAAGGGATATATTCTAGATTTGGTAAATAACTCCACTGACAACCATGTTAGCAAACTTTGATGGAGGTCAGCAAAACATCATGTTGTCAGAAGAGTGTGGCTTGAATGAACTAGCCCAAACAACTTACATTTTAATTATTAACAGTACATTAGAAACATACTGTTAGCAGAATTAAGAAGTAAAATAAAAATGCTATTTCTTTGACAATATTGTACATACATGTACATATATACTGTACAACAATTGAATCTGTAATATAGTTATATTGATTATATAAAAATTAGCATTCTAATTATCTACATGTATGACTATATTGAGTAGACTGTATGGTACAAATACACCATACAGTAGTACCATGATGGTGCATGTAATCAGGGCTTTCAAAATAAGCCGGCGGCCGGCGGTGGTCCGCCGGTTGCCACGAGGTTTACCGCCGGCTAGTTTTCTTTCAAATATCAAAATATCTGCTTTGCACCTTTCTCTCTACTTTAAGCATCAAAATAAAGTTATTCTTTACTCAACCTTGTCTACTTTTATTCCTCGATGTTTGTATTCGTTCAAAAATATTGACGTCGTCGTCCATCTCAGTCAGTGCAAAAAACAAGTATATACTTCGAGTAATCCTGTCGAAATGTATCTATTGATCCATAATAATTTGATTACTAAATTGTTTGATTACTCGATTGTTGTTTCTACACTGCCTACGCAGCACGCTACTTTTATATCACAATAAAAGCCCTGTAATTCATCAGAGAAATCTGATCCCTCATAACAAACGCTGCGGGACGCTTTTTTCGTTTGGAATTACTAAAAAACCATGCAACTTACCTGGTAAAAAATGTAGTGAGTTAAATTATGTATCACTAAGACTGATTCATTTTTTTTAAAAGATGTTTTCTGTCGTAAAAGTCAAGTTATCGACATCGTTATTTTATTGATTTGCATATTAAACATATTTGGTAGTCAAGTGCATGAATTTATTGACATATATTATGCAGTACTTTTCAAAGCGAACATTTCTCTTCACATATAATTGTTTACTTTGTCATATCTTGTTATTTAAAATTATCTTTACAAAAAAATAAAAATTGTTAATTGTTTTACTTACTATATTTTAATTATAACTAAGACGGCGAATTTTTAAAATTTGATAAAATTTGATATAAAAAGTCTAAGCAGTTGTTCTTTATTGCAATATATTAGAGTGGCTTTAGTTGTAGTTTAAAGATAAAAACTCCCCGCTCGCCTCACAGCCGCCTACTTTCTCATCACAGCCACCTACTTGAAATAATTGTGAAAGCCCTGTGTAATGCTACAGGTCATGATAATTCACTAGTTATACAGGTATCTAATGACTATGAGTATAACACTATATATAGTATCATACTCCAAAAATTTAAAAATCATGAATAATTAATGAGGTTAAGAAGCAATCAAAACGTAGCATTCAAGTCACATGTACAGTATACTCTGTAAATCCCAATAAAGATCATCTTTTGGTGATCTGTATCAAAAGTTAAGAATACTAATGGCCTTCTTGGTGATCTTTATCAAAAGTTATGAATACTAATTAGCTTCATTATATTGTCTCATTTCACAAGTACGATAAATCCCCATACAGATCAGCCACTCATGCTTTATCTATTACTTATATACAGTATATATAAATTGCCCTTACCAGTATTTTGTTATTTTATAGTGTAACAAGGACGCACCAAAAAACTGGACCTCTGGAGCCTAAATAAAATAGTATTGTATCATGTATGTTTAAACTTCTGATAATTAGCCCTTTTTACTGTACATCAATAGACCTACAGTTTTAAATTACTGAGTATCTATCCACACTGTAAGCCTATACTGTAGATGGACTTTCTGTATAATCATGTATTTTCAATAAGAATTCAAGTACATGTACGATCATATACTGTCAACATTTTTTCCCTTTCAGTTTCCTCTCCATAATGCTGCCATTTGATGTTCTTCCTAAATTTTTACTATGTTTTTTAAATGCCAGATAATTTTACTCATCTTGGAATAAAGTCTTGGTTTGTAAGAGCAGAATGGTTTAGAACTACATGACATAATTGTACACTATAACTTGATTGACTCTTTCATTCGCATTGGTGCCAATTCACATTATTTTATTATAATTTTCCTTAACAAGAGGAAATGTTTCAGCTACATGTAGGCAGAAGAAAAAGGGTTAAAAGATTAGGGAATAATAATAATAATAATAATACTTTATTTAACCAGGGTAACTAGAATTACAAGCATATATAATTTTCATCTAGGCTCTATATATACTAGGAATATAATGTAAATTTGAAAGGGTTTCTATTTTTGGAAAGCTTACTATGCATTACAGTACATACAGTATGGTACTGGTGTATAATATGCAGGGTTTGAAATAGCAGCTGACAGCCGGTGATAGCCAGCAGTTTTAGGACCTTGCCGATGATTTCTAATTTCAAGATATAACTCAACTTTGGGTTATCGGCAAAATTGCTTTTGCCAAGATCAAAATTATGGTAATTTGTTTTGATTTATCTGTATATGATATCATCCTAAAAGAAATCAGTATTTGCCAGATTGTGTAAACAAGGGTCAGACTAATGGCACCATTGCGAAGATGAATGAACGTGATGAAATATAAAAATCAGTCACTTAGATCGATTACACTTCAGGACAAATTATACAATAACATTTTGCCATTTTTGGTTTACATTACATTATTTGGGCCTATGTCCAGAACAAAACTTTGCTGCTTGGGAAACAGCTGGCAAAATTTTTGACCTACAAAAAACAGCCTACAAAATTAGGCATGATTATATAAATGTTGATAATAATTTTTTTTTAAAATACAGTCAATCTGGTTGTATAGTTACATTGCTACAGTCAGTAATAAATAAATGACTAAATGTATATATAATACCAGTAAGTACAGTAATTGTTGAACAAACACACACACATACTGTACCTTATCATGTTGCATCAATCTCCAACAGACTTGCCAAGCTTGAGGTAATTTCTGTACTTCCAACAACCACCTGTGAGCTGAATCTTTATTAGCTAAGTTTGGATCACCATAGAGAGTATAAAGTGCCTAAAAGTCAATATAATACAGTACTTACTATATTACACAAAAATGTGCTAATAACTACTGTAAGTAGACTGTACTTGTCAGAATATCTTTAGATTTATTCATAAACAAGTCGTAAATGTAATGTAACCCCCTCCCCCCCCCCCCCCCCCCTCCCTCTCCCCTACAAGTTTCTCAATGGATTTAAACTTTTCACAAGAATGGTCTTGGAGACCATTGGGGGGGGGGAGCAATCACACACCCCCTCACCCCCTTGGCTACACCACTGCAGCATCTGTATAGGGGTGTGCCGGATCCAGATACCAGAATTTGGTATCCTGTAAAATTCCGCTATCCAGTTGTATCCAGTTCCGGTAAACTTTTACTGGATATTTACCGGATAATGCTGTTTACTAGGAAGTACGTCCACTTAGTGCCTAGGTCTGTTTCCCTGGGTAGGACAGAAAATATCTGATAAATTATTTTCATGACAATGGAGTTCATGGACTATTGGACTCCATGACCATACATGTCCGACCATTCGGAAAAAAAGTTCTCATGTCATGTTACTCTTTACTCTTTCGTAGGGGCCATCCATTTAGTATGTATGCAAAATTTCAGCAATTTTTTACACCCTCCCTCCCCCCTTTGTATGCTTATGTAACTTTTTTTTCCTCCCCACCCCCTCTGCGTACTTATGCGTACAAGAAGACCCAATGAATGAGCCCCCCCCCCCCCATTCCATGATCTTTAATTTTTCACATAGTTTCAAAATCTTATAACAGTAACCGTGTTGTAGGCATTCAACCGTATCATCATAGACAAGAATTTGATCATTTTTTCTTAATTTTATTAAATCCTGTAATTCAACATGCGCAAAATTGCAAAGTAACGGTTAAAGTTAAATAGTCAGAAATTGTAAAAATATGTTTAGTTTATTCTTCAACAAATGGTGAGAGTACACTTTTCATAATCAAGTTTATTTTAGTCCATAAAAGTTATTTTTTTGCGTACGTACAAAATAACGGTTTAGCCCCCCTCCCCCTTTGTACGCTAATGTATGAGATATCCATACCACCTCCCCCCCCCCCTCCCATGCATATATACTAAATGGATGGCCCCGTACAGTATTCACTAGATGTACATCATGTACTATCATATACACTTGTTCCAGTTTTCTTACTTCTTAGCATTTAATACTAGATGCACTATTATTATATACTATATAGTAAATATACTTGTTTGAGTTGTTTCAATTGAAACCATGTTTTGTTTGAATTTCAAGTGTAAACTACTTGTACACTTTTCTCCAACCAAGGTCCCCGGGATCCGGTATATCCGGTATCCAGTAAATAGTTATCCAGTTAAATCCGATATCCGGTAGAGTGGTATCCAGCACAACCCTACATCTGTAAAGGGCGATGAGTAAAAGTGTCTGGCATTAGACAAGAGAGTATAAACTACAGTAATGTGGCATTAAACAGAGCCATTTTTGGCCAATTCAGGCAGATTATTTTACTCTCTTGTTTATGTCAAGTAATTTGCCCCCATTTGCCACCTAGGCTGAGAGAGTACTGTACTGTAAAATAATTTAGCATTAAAATAGAGGCCATTTAATTATTTAATTAAATCACTTGAAATTAAAGCATAACAACCTGTACAGTAATATAGAACGTTTATTACCATTTGTGGTCACCTTCATTATCAATGGGTTAATGGTGACCACATAATATATGATACCACTTAATACAAGTTCAACTGTATACCACTGCTATACATCATGTAGATCCCCAATGAAAAAAGAATGAAAAAAATCTGGCAAGAACCCATAATGGATAAAACCAATATTTCATCAATAGTCTTAAAACATTTGATAAAAATACTGTTATCTATATACACTGGAGTTATTTAAACAAACAGATTGACTTGACTACAGATTGAATTGCCCACAAATATTAATAACAGAATAACATGTCAAATACACGTATTTCAATGATAACATCGCGCAAAAAATTATAGCGCATTTTATAATTTATATACTTGATTTTAATCGATTTCTTTGCACTACGACACTTGCGCAAAACAGTATTTCTCAACATGGAAAGGTCTGCCGTACTGGTAGGATAGATTTAATGAAATAATTCTGATAATCGATCGATTCTTTAGGCAAGAAGCTGCGCAAAAGCAACGTGAGACAACTAAATTAAATACCACTGGCAGCAAACCTGCAAAATATTTCTATTCACACTACGAGAACCAGGGCTACCCACGAAAGTACGACAACAAAATTGACAAAGGATATCAACATACATTTTTCAAAAGTCTAAGGTGAAAAACAGTAAGGCTAAACACCCAAATGAAACCACAGATCTTCGGATAGCTCTAATAACTATTTCCACCATGTCACAAACGCATCAGTTGTCAAAGATCAGTAACGAATGGAAGCAAGCTAAAAACCTAAATTGGTCGCTAGTCAAGGCTTACCTGTTCCGTATTATTGATTATTTGTTCCAAACCAGAGTTGTCGTATTCCATACCTAAGAAAACAGCTCAAGTTCCCAGACTAACAGACATCAGGCAGTCAAATTCGCCGCCATATTTGAAATTTTATCCCTGACTGGTTTCGTGATAATATATTGCACGGTCTATCAAAATCAAGGAATCTGGTGACAAGCACGAACAAGCCTTCGTTTTTGAGATATTTCAATTTGATATCTTATCTCGGAGGTGATATATTTTTGCTATTGTTAAACGAAATAACTTGAAATTTTACATATATACATGTTTGATGTTGTGGGCGGAGGCAGGGCGCTTCAAAGACTCTCTAAAACGCTATGCAACGACGATACAGAATCCGGGGGGAGATCACTCGTCTTTGTCAAAAACCCAGCTTAAACTGGTTGAAAATTAAACCGGGGGGTACATTGCGTTCTGACGGCGGAAACGAGAAAATTACGCCCAGTTGTTCCACGTTCTGCATTGTGGTGTCTTACTGTCTTTGATTTGACCAATGGCTTGAAACTCGCGAGCGATCGCTTTTGCATTGACAAACTGAGAGCGTCGTATAACGCTGCATGGTGGGCTGTAGCAAACAAATATTGTTCAAAACATCGTTCAGAAGGCAATTATCTCGAGTTGCAGAAAAAATGGATGTATCCGCGCAGGTTATGTAAAGCAGTTAGCAGTATACAGTAAAATAGTAATAAAACTCGTGGTCCACGTGGTGTCCACGCATGCCGAGGTTAGCACGTACACTCACCAGGCTAGGGGATAAAATGGAGTGCGTGTTTTATAGTTCCGCCACTTAAAAAATCGATAATCTCACACGTATGTGAATAGTTTAACAAACTATGCATATCGTTCCCGCTAACCGCTTTACATAACCTGCGCGGATACATCCATTTTTTCTGCAACTCGAAATAATTGCCTTCTGAACGATGTTTTGAACAATATTTGTTTGCTACAGCCCACCCTGCAGCGTTATACGACGCTCTCGGTTTGTCAATGCAAAAGCGATCGCTCGCGAGTTTCAAGCCATTGGTCAAAGCAAAGACACCACAATGCAGCACTGCAGCACTGCAGCACTGCAGCACGTGGAACCGTCTGGCGTAATTTTCTAGTTTCCGCCGTCAGAACGCAATGTACCCCCCGGGGTTTTGATAAAAACGAGTGATCTCTGCATCGCTGTATCGTTGTGACGCTGTATCGCTTTTTAGTGTTAGCCGGATTTTAGAGTCTCTGAAATGGCATTTCCGGCATTTTGCGAGGAGATTTAAGAGATTTCTGAAGATTATAAAAGACCAATTAATCATACTTATTTGCTCTAAATTTCTCTAAAACCAATAACAAACCAAAAAATGCAAGGCCTCCAATAAAACGCACGCCTTCGAGTCCGAAAAAAGAAAGATTCATTGGATGCTTCTTTGTATATTAAGTCAGCACACGCACACGCGTCCTTCGAATTAAGTTTGGTTTGATAATAGCAAAGATATAAACAAACTGAAATATCTCAGGAAACCGAATTATGCAAAAGACGGTATACTTTGATATTTAACAAGTGTTATTTTAAATATAAGACAAAACTTAATTTTCGTGTCATGGACACATTTACTGTAATAGCTCTTTCATGTGATAAATTTGTTTCACGAGGAAGCTATATAACTAATAGTGAAGAGAAACAGAAAAGAAAACTTCTGGAACTTATGTTCTGAAGCAGGTATAATAATTCAACATACCTCTCACTTGAGTATCGTGATAATCATCATTTGTTTGGCACACAGACGAATATGATGATTATCATGATGTGTCTCATGCGGCGATGTTAAACTAAAAAGCATATAACAAAAAAAACATGGGACTTTCTGGGGTTGTGGTTAGATTTAGGGTCAGGTTTAGAGGTAGTACTGTTAAAGTGTCTAGCTATGAAATGAAAAATTCGTTGGCATATTTATTGTACAGAGGAGCATGGCAGGAGCACTCACGGAAAATTTGAAGAGAATTTGATGCGTAGTTTTCGCGCTATTAACTCTCAAAGTTTGCCATGGCTGGTTCGTTCTTGGAGAAAAATTGGGCTCTCGGTAACAATGCTTATGACGTACGCAGATGGACAACTATGCATTAGAACAACAGATTTCACTATATTAATGATCCATCTGCGTACGTCATAAGGCATTGTTACCGAGAAGCCCAAATTTCCCCAAAACAAACTATCCACGGCAAATTTTGAGAGTTGATAGCGCGAAAACTACGCATCAGATTCTCTTGAAATTTTCAGTGAGTGCTCCTGTCATGCTCCTCTGCACAATAAAGCAACAAAAACGCCAACGTATTTTTCATTTCATAGACACTTTAATGCTACGCCATTTCACAAATAACACTTCTAGATGAGAGGATATGCTGAATAATTAAATAAAGTGTTGCGAATATGCTAGCCTACGTACTGTAGCCGGCGCTGGGAGATTCAGGCTACTATTAAATTATGCATGTTCTTTAACCTAGTCCCACAGGTTTTCGCTCTGTATAAATTACGTGATGGAGTGAGAGAGGAGAGAAAAAAACTGGTAGGAAGCGGTATGACGAATAATCAAACGTGTGGATAACGCGCGAGGTTTGATTGACTCTCACAAAACCTCTCAAATTGTGTTCTTGAGATTAAGAATGTGATGTTTGATAATGAACAACAATATTTGAAAAATATTTTGGCCAACAGATACAATACAATAATTTATTGAACATTCCCCAAAGAGGCTTTTCATGCAGTAAACATGGAGCTTATGTATTACCAAAACCAATGATGCACGGCATGGTCCGAAAAAACACGTCATGATTTCCACTCAAAACATTGACGAATCCGTCTGCATTCCTAAACGTACGTTTTTGGCTGGAGAATTCAAAGGTGGCAAATGGACCAATCACATATCAGTGCTCTAGCTTACGGTGTCAATTTCAATAAGGAATGAAGACTAGCCTGTTCCCCGGGGAACGGAAATGGGTGCGGGTGAAGTCTGCACGCATGCTAATGCGGACGGATTCGTTAATGTTTTGGCGGAAATCATGACATGTTGTTGTGGTTTGTTTTTGGGTTGTTTTTGGGGTTTTTTGTGGGGTTTTTTTTTTGGGGGGGGGGGGGGGGATGCCGCGGATCATCGGTTCCGATAATAAATATTTAGTGCTTTCTTTATTTTATCTTTTTGTTTTATTTTGTTTTACATAAATTTTTATAATTAATAAATAATTCTCGCACTCTAAGAGAGTTGACCTATCTGGATAAAGGATCCTAAACAGCCAATGCTCTTTTATAACTATATATAGCCTCCTTCGCAAACGTCTTGTGGGCTATGTTTACTGTGAAGGAGGCTATTCTACAGTATATGTGTGAATATTCAGCTTTCGGGTGCAATTCCGTGCAATCTTTCGTATTTCCGACCCCACTTGGTCAATCATTTAAAACAAAAAACATTTATTGTTTTCGATCTTTCTCCGATATTTCACATGGGTTATTTTTAAAAAGTATTTTCTCGGATGCAAAAATTACAAAATTATTGGCGTTGACTGATTAGAATCTCTATTTAAGATGCAAGTTCGCTCTGAAGTACATCCAGCATTCCCAGTTCGTTTAGTACTAGTTGCACCTGTCTTTTGTACTCCTCTTGACAGTCTTCAGGAAACCTGGTATGTAGAATGTTCGTGGAACCAATAATAGCAGCATTTTGCATCGAACACTCCATTATGGTAATCGCCATTACTGCATCTTGAACAGTAACCTTACTTCGAAACATCAGCCTCGCATGAGCTTGCGCTAGACGAATCAAACTTTCAAGAAGTCTTATTGTAGTACGAGCAGAATTTCTAGTATCTGCCTTTCTCTGACAAGTGTAGTATTTGCTCAAAATCCTATATCAACAAAGAAAATTTATAACTGATATACTGATTCATATCAGTGAAATATTTGAAGTGCCTATGAAACGAAAATTAAGTTTGTCTTATTTATAAGAGAACAATTAAAATGACAAAGTAATATCTTTTGCAGTTTTTTGTTTCCTTCCTTCGTTCTTGAGATATTTCAGTTTGTTTGATATGTAAATTTAACTTATAAGATAACTTTACGTCACACTTTGCACGATGACTTATCACAAAAGATTATATATCTTTGTTATTGTCAAACAAAAACACTTAAAATTTACAGACTCTGTTGTAGGAGAACACTCGAACATGGTTCCTAATTCGCCAAGTGCTTTTGTTCAATAATAACAAAGATGTAGAACACTTTGCAATAAGTCATTATGCAAAGTGTGACGTCAAGTTATCTTATAAGTCAAATTTGCATATCAAATAAACGGAAATATCTCAAAAACGAAGCAAGGAAACGAAAAACTACAAAAGATGTTACTCTATCATTTTAAGTGTTCTTTCAAATAAGACAGACTTAATTTTCGCTTCATAGGCACTTTAAGTTCGCATAAATAGTACAGAATATAATTTAGCAAATGTTTAGCACATGTAGCAACGCAAATGTGGTCCTGTATATAACCTCTACCAAAGATAAAGAAAAGTTATCACTCCCTGCCCTCCGTCCAGTAGCAGTGTCGTTTCATTTCATTTCATTTCATTTCATTTCATTTCATTTCATGGTGTCTAGAGCATGAGCAACGCGTACGCTAAAAATGGTAACGAAATTACAACGTTGAATGGTTTGTAAGTTTTGCAAATTGCAACTATAGTTAAGGTGAAGTAATACGAGCAACAAATTGACCGTACCAAAAAATATGACGACTTGTACATTTAACCACAATCCTTAGCATGCAGTAAATATTGTTTCTTGCAGAATAATTGGAAGATATGGTTTTAAAACGATCAACTTTGGTAGGAATGAAGTGCTTGCTTACTTAATCCATCTTAGCATAATAAACAATGTTTAGTTGTTATTTTAGCTATTTGAAGTCCGTAAAGCATTGTTGTTAAATATACCGCCGCCATCTTTTTCGGTACCGTCAATTGCTGCAACATTGTTGCGTTGCAAGTTGAATAGCATTGTTGCACGTATTACCACTGCCCTTAAACATTGTCATTCAACAATGATTTTGTTGCAAGTTGAATCAGCATGTCGCAGCAAGTAGAACTGGAGTCTACCTCTCAACAAATGTTTTCAACTTGCAACAAATGTTTTCAACTTGCAACAAAATCATTGTAGCGTAGCAATGTTTAAGGTGGGTGGAAATACGTGCAACAAAGTTGCGTTGCAAGTTGAAGAAAAATATTGCCCGTATTACCTCACCTGTATAATTTGCAAAACACGTGTTAGCAATTTGCGTGTCCTTGGTGCAATTCCTAAAATGCTATTTAACATCTGGTACAAATCTTTGCTTTTTGCATGTTCACTATTCTGGATCAAGCATAGATAAGATTTGACCTTGACAACACTGTTATTACGGGGGTAGTATTGTTTGCTTTCTTTATTTACCTGTTACTCTCTGGAGTCAGGCATGGTGTTAATGTCTTTACAAAACAAAAATATGCTTGAAGTTTTTCTATGCTCCACAGCTGTGTTTCAGAAGCACATTTAATAACTTGAGTCGTCTTTTTCTTTTCAAGAATAAACGTAGAAACGACCCTGAAAAAGATAAATGCAATATTTTATTTTATTTATTTTAATTTGTTGCTTTGACAGATTATTGTTGATTGCATAATACTTTACCGTCGTGTGTTGCGAAGTTCGTTGGGAAGTTCCAAAGTTCATTCTGAAGTTGGGAACTATACGTAAACAAGGTTGCCAAATTATATCCAATGAAATTGCGAGCTGTGAATCAAAGCTCGTTTTGATTGGATAATTCGCAACCTTGTTTACGTACGTTATTAGTGCTTTCAGCTTGAGTTGGTAAAGTTTTTTCGTATGTTTTTGCTGTACAAGCTACATGTTGTAAGTTAAACTCAGAGAAAGTTTGTTTGCCATTGCTTACTTTGTGGGGAGCTGGGAGCCCGTCAATTAAGAAACCAGTTTCCTTTTTTTTTAATATTATTTTTATTTAAGGAGGATAAGTTTTTCAGCAGAGCTGGTGGGGTCCTCCATTTACAACTAAGACCTATAGGTGTTGATTTTACGGAGGGAGGAAAACCGGAGAACCCGGGGAAAAAAACTCGAAGCACAGGAGAGACCAACTAAACTCTACTCACATGAGTCCCCACCCCGAGAACGGGGCTATTCCCAGACGGTAACCCATCCAAGTACTAACCCCACCTAACCGGGCTTAACTATTGGTGAGAGGCAGCGCCCTAATAGCACACGCAAAAGGATGCGCGCGCAATACCCTGAAATTCGCCTTTTCCCAACTTTTTAGCTTCCACTCAGCAATACACTCCGATGCCACGCATGCAGACGTTTTTGTCATCCATATACTGGAAAAATCTTCAACTTACTTGTCCCACTCTTCCGATTGTGCGTCCTGAAGAACTAGAACCAAATCAAACCGACTTAACAAAGGACTTCCAATAGCAATATTCACACTTAGGCTTTGTTCTGGGTCGTATTTCCCTTTAGGATTGGTCGCAGCAATGATAGTTGTGCGAGTGTTTAACTTACAAACAATTCCAGCCTTAGCAACACTAATAGTTTGCTGTTCCATGGCTTCATGAATACCTTGAAATAGGTAAAAATAAAGATTGTTCAACATTAAAACAAGCTATACTTTAAAATAACAGACGCAGCAAGAGAAATTTACCAATGCAATTTTAGTCACTTTTACGATAGAATTTCGACTCGAAACAGGTTTTCTTTTTTTGAATCTATAAAAAATTCTGAACAAAATAAGCGTAATTCTGCGATGTGCTACGCCATGCAGAAACCACGACAGCAAATCCGCGGTGGTTTTTTGTTCCTTTTTCTTCGTTCTTCCTCAATATAACGAAATTAACATAATTTCCGGTTGAAAAAGGATTCCAGAAAATATTTAGCATGACTTGTTCGAAAATTTTAAGAATTCTAATACTGGAAGAGATGTCCTAAATAATAAAGATTCTTGATAGTTCAAAAATCGTTTCACCAGTACACTCCCAAACTTTTTATGTATATTGTACGTTATTAGTCTTTTCAGTTTGAGTTGAAAAACTTTACCAACTCAAGCTGAAAACACTAATAACGTACAAAAAACATTTACTAAAAATAAACTGACACAATGAGACTTGCAGCCCCACAAGCACTTGTGACACACGACGGATTGACTAGTTCCCAGGCGTATAAATATCAGAAACAACCTCGGTCTCTCGGTCGACATCTGAGTTCCAGTGGCTCAATGGTTAGAGCGTCCCGCTGGCATTCGGAAGGTTGTGGGTTCGAGTCCCGTCTGAAGCTCAGAGTTTTTCTTAGCCAGAGTAAAATACTAGAGTAAGTGCTTGGTACTGAAAGAGTCAAAACGACGACTTTTGACTAATTTTCGTAAACTCAATAAAGCATCAAGATCTAGTTCAATCTACCAATCAGAGAAAGGATTACTCCTTCTCTCCCTTGCTGGATTGACGTGGCGTCACGGCGGCCATGTTGGTTGGTACTTGCTAGATACAAAAAAGAATTCTATTATAAACGATTGTAAATACCAGCCAATATGGCCACAGTGTCTGAAACTCACAATTCAAGGTCCGGGTAACAGTTAGCGTCGATATGATGTTCTGAATTTGCATGTTGCGGTTATGCAGTTATGAAAAATGAGACGCAAACGTTCGTTATGTTCAACTCCTCAGAAAATATTAATTATCAACTTTCTGTGATGGCCGTTGGGATGCTCTATAACCAATAAACTACGTGCAAAAAAAGTTTTAACCACATCCAGTTCTGGGGTTCAAATATAGACATTTGTTGAGAACCTGAGCTTGACGAAAGCCGGAGCAACACCCTTTGAGGTACTTACTTATACGATCGTTCTCTCTAATACAGCTGAATTCGTCAATACAGCACAGTCCGCCATCAGCAAGCACTAACGCTCCCGCCTCAAGTTGCCATTCGCCTCCATCTTTCACTGCTGTAACAGTTAGACCAGCGCTTGTTGTACCAATACCAGTGGTCAAAACAGACCGAGGAACAATCTTTGCGGCATATTTTAAAAACTGTGATTTTGCAGTTCCTATAAAGTAAAGTAAACCATGCAAACCTGTTGACAACACACCAGGTAGGCAACGAGGGGGGAGCGGTCGCAACCCTTTTTTTTTGGGGGGGGGAAATGCAAGGGAATTTTGAAGGTCAGAGGTTACTTCTACTCTTTCTGCAGACCCCTAAAACATGTGATTTACAATTTCCGTTATATTTTTGTCAAATGTCCTCAGAATGCCAGGAAATGCCATTATAGAGACCCAAAATTAAAAAATTTCCCACGGGGCATGTCCCAGAACCCCCTAGACTTGTGTCATCACTTACGACCCCCCTTTCAAAATACCTGTTTGCGCCCCTGCAACACACATATCAAACATTTACATTAAATTCCACACCAACTCGTGGAAATTGTCTGCGTTTGAATTAACTTTGTGACGCCATTGCAAAAACAGTGAGTCCTACAATGTCGTAGGAACTAAATAAAAAAATATCCGAAAAGATTGCATAACTTGGTAGAAAACAATACCTTATAGATTATTTACTTAGAACATAAGCTATAGCGTCACAAGACTACTTCGGACCCAGATATTTATTCCCATTCGTTAAAAGTTGTACATACACATGTGCAAGTTAAAAATATGTAACAGACGTCTAGCAGACGTTTGTCAAGGTCGAATATTCAGAAAAGATTTCCGAATCCCAGACAAGGACCGAACCTGCAAACCTGATGACCGGATAAAGTGAAGGTTGGCGTAAAATCTCATAAAATATGAAATTCTCCGTTTTCTAACAACTTGAACAAGTTATGTTTGTTTTTTGGGGGGGTAAATACAAACAGAGGGTATCTTACCAGGATCACCGACAAGCAAAAGATGAGCTTCACCGCGAACTTTGGTGCCCGATGGATCCACCCTACGAACACCACCAATTAAAACAAGTGCAACTGCCAACTTCACAACATAACATCCAAATATCTGAGGACAAACAGACGCAATTATATGATTTCGTCCTTCAAGAGGGTTATTCGAGTGTCTGTTCCAAAAATTCTCAAATTCCGTCCTGATTTCATCCGTGACGATAGCTCCAGCATTCTGTTCGTTGTGTACACTAACATGGTTTGCCTGCACGACCACTTCCAGGTCACATTTCGTCTAAAAATCAAACAAGGTGAAGCACATAAAATGGCAATTACACCAGTCCTGCATTTTCACTTTACTATTGGTTAGAATAAAAATAAACCCTAAAAAAGCTTTATGATGTAAATATACAAGGTATCAATAAAATTGTAGACCCGTTGTAACTTTGCTGCAACTTGATTGACTACAATGAAGATACGATTCCTAGCTAGCAACTCAGTATGCGGCTCTATCGGTTTCTAGTCGGTATGGTTTCGAGGCGTCGGCGATCCTCTCTAATCCTGTGCTTCATCCACAGACTGAGTGCATCGGGTAAACCTTAGTCTAAAAACAGCCAATCTTGAAGTCGCCATTTAAATTCACGTTTATGTTTTAAATATTATAGTTTGATGATCACAATGCCCTGAACATGCCCATGTCTATACGTCTAGCCGTTCGGAAGGAGGAGGGCAAGGAAGTGAGGGCAACGACTAGAAACAAGCCTAGCAATTCAACTGTAACTTCTTTTTTTTTAATTTTACCTATTGTTAAACATACCTAAAATTATATTTACCCAACCACTTCAGTGCTAATTCCACAGGATATGAATAATAAACGATCTCTAAAATGCAGTCTTACGATCTTTTTACAACCTCGTACCCACGGCATTTTGCCTCCACGTTGGGAGGTCGGCGAAAATGGCCCTGGCCTCGGCTAGTATAGTGTATAACATGATTGGCCGGTTTAAAAACTTGATTAATTGAGATAAAGTATAATTTATTCATGACCCTTCGAAATTTACCCAAAAAATAGAAATGATAGCTTTGGTTAAAGTCAAGAACAGCATTACATGTGCACTGGATAATCGTGGAGGTATCATGATGAATAATGCTAGCCAGTTGCTTTTATGATGAAGGCTGCGCACGAGTAACTTGGTACAGCGTTAAATATTTCTCATTTATTATTAATACGTATATTATACAAAGGCAAAAAACAAAGACCGCAGAAATTTTCTTGCCGCAAAACACCCTAAAATTCTGGGTGTCATGTGACCAGCCGATGCAAGGAACATTTTTTTCCCGAATGTGGAGGCAAAATGCTCTGGGTACGAGGTTGGATCTTGTTAACAATATTTTGCCATGCCCTCTTAGTAAAACAACATAATTGTAAACAAAAACTAAAAATAAATAATAACGTAACAACTTACATCAACTTTCACTGACTTCCATCTTCTCATGACTATACCACAAATAGTGACGTCATCTCCAGGTTTGCAACAATCAACTAGATCATCTTCTAAGACTACCCAGATGCACCGCGGGATCGTTCCAATTGCCAGATTTTGAATTAACTCCTGAATTTTAACCTCTTGATAGTCACGGCAGCTTTCAGGCTTCGTTTCTGACATAAAAAAATACCAAGAAGCACCGTTAGATGAGGGAGACTAAACAACTGGCTTATACAGTCAAAATGAAATACCTTCCCACGTCTACTTCTGTAGTTTGTTGTGTATTACTGTATTTCTGTAGCTGTTACTGAAGCGTATGAAAATTTTTTGTCGAAAAAATGTGAATAAAAAGTATAATTTAGCTTTCATGGAGTTTAATCATAATATAACAAATGTTTCTCCCAAATCGATACCAACAAACAAATATAAATCAAGAATAAGCGACTTTTATCGCTAGATTTTCCTCACGTTCCTGTAGCAGCTACAGAAATACAGTAATACACAACAAAGTACAGAAGCAGAAGTGGGAAGGTATTTTCATTTTGACTGTAATAAGTCCAAAAGCCTTTATTCACACTGTCCGATTAACCGGGTCAATTTTTTTCTTCTGATGCATGTCATTTAACTATGAAATTACGACGAAGTAAGAAAATTAATTTTTTTAACGTACAATTTTCGTCGTATTGGCACTTTATAAGCGATACAGTGTTAACAATTTTCATTGAAAACCAACCCTCGTATTATTTGCTTACATGCGAGAAGTGCTCATGATGTGAAATTACGAAAAAGTTGATATCAAACTGATTTAATATATTGACATTAGCAGAAACCGAAAAATCTCATCTCCTGACCTCCGATATCTAGAAAGCTACTTAAAAATATTAAAAGATTAGTATACTACCGAAATACTAATAAAGAAGTATAGTATGATTTTTTCAGTGACGAAGGTCTTTTAGAAACGTTTCTGTCTAACGAATGGCCATCGATAGAAACATTAGTCTGATCTCCTTTTTCAGTATTTTTCTAGTACACCACACTGTCTACATGCACTACCTTTTTATCTCACTATTTAGAAAACTATTCAATTTGTAAAATAAAGAAATCGCACGCCCACTCGGCTATCGCTTCGTGCATCTACTCAGGTTCTTTTGGGCTTAAAAAAGCACATGCACATGGCATTCATTTGTGAAATACATATTTAAAAAAATAGAAAATGGCAGTCCGTGTTTATATATAGGCTGATGCAAACACGAGAATGAGTTGGGTTTATGAACCCGAGCCGTAGGCGAAGTATAAACAGGGTAAATGACCAATCACAGCGTGCGCAAGACGCAAGATAGAATACGACTATTTTATATTTTAGAGAAGATTGAACGAAAAGTACTATTTAAGTAAATCAGGTTACTTCTCTATATGCCGACTTTTGGGTTTACAAGACTTACAAATATTGATTAAATCAAGTGGTATATTTTTCGTATATTTTTTTAAACGATTCGCCTAAATGAAAGACACTGTATGTATATGAGTCGTTTTCACTCACGTGATCGGTGGGCCCGTTTCAGCGGTGAAACAATACAAAATGTTTGACTAAGAATTGGGCTAAATTCCCATAGGATAAGGGTTGTACAGCAATATGGCCGCCATTTTGTTGTTTCTGTGCACCAATATGGCCGCCATGACGTCAGATGAAAACCACCAATATTAACTGATACAAGAGTGATAACTAGGATTACTTAACAAATAAAACATAAAGCTCTTTACACTTCTTTCGTGTTCAACTGACGTCAAACGTACCTTTATGAGAATACATATGCACAGGAGCGGTATGTTTTATTTGTTTTATAAAATAAGAAGAAGAAAAATCAAACTAAAAGTGAGGTAGTTTTAGAATTTGGCGGGCTTTCCGGCCAGCTGACGCCATTCTACGCCATTCATGATCTATGTTCTCTTATAAATGCACAGAGTCCAACCAATCAGAGCGTGCGTAGAGGGCCCCTTATTTTATAACTAGCAATAAAACACGTGCATCTATACGGTATCTATGGTCTCTTTATAAACATTTATCCACTTTTCAGGTCACCACCAGTAACACTACCGTAGACATTATCGCCAGCGATAGAAACACTGTTAACCTAAGGCTTAAAGAGGCTCATTTGATCCGCAAGGAGAGACCTACGATCAACTCACGAAACGAACGCACTGAACTGGCTGAACTCTTATTTTAATTAATCATATAGTCATTCTTTTTATCCATAAATTAACTATTGTTATCATTCCATCGTTTTAATTAATTTCTTAGCCTTTATTTTTGTTTATAATACATAATTTATTCAAGACCTTGTACAAAGCACTGTTTTATTGTTTCTAACGATGTCGCTGAACGACGAAACCTAAAACCTTTTTAATTCTTGGTTTTCATCTGACGTCACGGCGGCCATATTTGTGCACAAAAACAATGAAATGCAGCCATATTGGTACACAACCTTCATCCTATGGGAATTTTACTCTGTTCTTATTCAAATTTTTGTATTGTTTCACCACCCCAATGGGGCCACCGATCACATGAGTGAAAACGATCCATAAATAAACAGTAACAATTGGCGGCAATTGCGTTTTATATATAAAGTTTAGTAAATTAAATTATGCCTTTGCAAACTTTATCCATATGGCTTTTTTGAAAATTATTTGCTGGGCATTACCTTTTTGACAAGACTACGCAATAAACCAATTGCACTGTCTTATTCCCTTGGTGGAGGACAAATATGCTTCTGAACAATTTTGATTCATAATTCGCTCTGTTGAACGTCGGGACTTTGTTCAAAAGTTGCCCTCCAGATAAACCGTTTTGACGTCATGTGCAAGAGGTCAATATAGCAAAAAACTTCTTCAGTTTGATTTAATGCGTTTTAAAACAACCGAATTGAATTAAAGCCTTTGCAATATTGAAATATATGTTTCTAGAGATTAATATGTTTATTAGATACATTATGTCGGTTAGATATAATAGAGACTAAGATGCTAGGACGACGACAGTTAAAAAGCAACACGAAAGCACAAATTGAAACAAGTCATGGTTAACTGACTTATATTATATATATTTGATATTTGAAGCTAGTTTAATGACTTCCAAAACGCCCCAGTACTGCTAAAATGATTGTAGTGTCTGTATTGAAGTCAATCTTAAGCAACAGTTTTCATCTTTTGGCCGATGGCGTAGTTCTGAAGACGTGAAAATGCTTCCAAAGTGACGTCATACAAAGAACGAAGACGGTGTTGGCATTATACTCTAGAGACTAAAAATTATTCATTCAGAATTCTCTTATTTATAAAGGACGTCATCGTTGAGGTTGACGTCGTAGATCTAAAATCCCTAGTAATGGGTCACGACCAGGCAAATGGCACATCGACATGCAAGCTATTTTTTTCACCACATTCGTGCTGAATATACATATGCAGTGTATACGAAAAGCCGTTTTCTAAATGTTTTGAAAAAGATGCCATTGTTGTGTTGTTATTTAAATTTTATCATAATCTTAGAAAAGCAGCTGGCAAATTCTCGGGTTTTCTTTTTACATTCTAAACGATTTGAATCAGAGTTGGGGTTTTTTACAATTACTGTTTTCAATGTATGTATGTATGCATATATAATTGACAGAATAAATATCACATGGTGTAGCTTAACATGCAAGAACAATTCCTCACTCCTTCTCTTCACTGATCTTCTCGCTTACTAGCCTGTATAACGTCTATTTTTACACGTTAGGCCGAGGTGAACTGTGAATTTTACATGTTGGCGAGAAAATAGAGATTTGGTGTGGCAAAGACATTATCTCACGGGCGGAAGTAAAGAACAAGTGAAGTGAAATATTATTCTCGTCACGAAAACACTGAAATTAATATCAAGTTATCGCGTAATGTTTACTCTATTATATGGACACTCACGTACACAATTGCGAGGAAGAAAAAAACAAATAAATTTACAGAACTCCTACTCGCGCACTCTTAGTCCCACTCGCACCCGTATCGGTACCCCAACTCCTACTCGGATTCTTATAGTTGCACTCGTATTCGTATACTCCAACTCCTACTCGCGCACTCTTAGTCCCACTCGCACTCATATCGGTACTCCAACTCCTACTCGGACTCTTATAGTTGCACTCGTATTCGTATACTCCAACTCCTACTCGCGCACTCTTAGTCCCACTCGCACTCGTATCGGTACTTCAACTCCTACTCGGACCCTTATAGTTGCACTTGTATTCGTATACTCCAACCCCTACCCGCGCACTCTTAGTCCCACTCGCACTCGTATCGGTACTTCAACTCCTACTCGGATTCTTATAGTTGCACTCGTATTCGTATACTCCAACTCCTACTCGCGCACTCTTAGTCCCACTCGCACTCATATCGGTACTCCAACTCCTACTCGGACTCTTATAGTTGCACTCGTATTCGTATACTCCAACTCCTACTCGCGCACTCTTAGTCCCACTCGCACCCGTATCGATACCCCAACTCCTACTCGGACTCTTATAGTTGCACTCATATTCGTATACTCCAACTCCTACTCGCGCACTCTTAGTCCCACTCGCACTCGTATCGGTACTTCAACTCCTACTCGGACTCTTATAGTTGCACTCGTATTCGTATACTCCAACTCCTACTCGCGCACTCTTAGTCCCACTCGCACTCGTATCGGTACTTCAACTCCTACTCGGACTCTTATAGTTGCACTCGTATTCGTATACTCCAACTCCTACTCGCGCACTCTTAGTCCCACTCGCACCCGTATCGATACCCCAACTCCTACTCGGACTCTTATAGTTGCACTCGTATTCGTATACTCCAACTCCTACTCGCGCACTCTTAGTCCCACTCGCACTCGTATCGGTACTTCAACTCCTACTCGGACTCTTATAGTTGCACTCGTATTCGTATACTTCAACTCCTACTCGCGCACTCTTAGTCCCACTCGCACTCGTATCGGTACTTCAACTCCTACTCGGACTCTTATAGTTGCACTCGTATTCGTATACTCCAACTCCTACTCGCGCACTCTTAGTCCCACTCGCACCGGTACTTCAACTCCTACTCGGACTCTTATAGTTGCACTCGTATTCGTATACTCCAACTCCTACTCGCGCACTCTTAGTCCCACTCGCACTCGTATCGGTACTTCAACTCCTACTCGGATTCTTATAGTTGCACTCATATTCGTATACTCCAACTCCTACTCGCGCACTCTTAGTCCCACACGCACCCGTATCGATACCCCAACTCCTACTCGGACTCTTATAGTTGCACTCGTATTCGTATACTCCAACTCCTACTCGCGCACTCTTAGTCCCACTCGCACTCGTATCGGTACTTCAACTCCTACTCGGACTCTTATAGTTGCACTCGTATTCGTATACTTCAACTCCTACTCGCGCACTCTTAGTCCCACTCGCACTCGTATCGGTACTTCAACTCCTACTCGGACTCTTATAGTTGCACTCGTATTCGTATACTCCAACTCCTACTCGCGCACTCTTAGTCCCACTCGCACCCGTATCGATACCCCAACTCCTACTCGGACTCTTATAGTTGCACTCGTATTCGTATACTCCAACTCCTACTCGCGCACTCTTAGTCCCACTCGCACTCGTATCGGTACTTCAACTCCTACTCGGATTCTTATAGTTGCACTCATATTCGTATACTCCAACTCCTACTCGCGCACTCTTAGTCCCACTCGCACCGGTACTTCAACTCCTACTCGGACTCTTATAGTTGCACTCGTATTCGTATACTCCAACTCCTACTCGCGCACTCTTAGTCCCACTCGCACTCGTATCGGTACTTCAACTCCTACTCGGACTCTTATAGTTGCACTCGTATTCGTATACTCCAACTCCTACTCGCGCACTCTTAGTCCCACTCGCACTCGTATCGGTACTTCAACTCCTACTCGGACTCTTATAATTGCACTCGTATTGTTTTTGGTTTTGCAACACTATTTTCTGTGCTTCCTCAATGTCTGTCATTTAGCACGACACGCACTAACTTCACTCACGCGTATCAAGTCATTTTCAAGTCAAACTGTGTTTAGATGAATCAGATTGGAAACATTCAAGCCGATTCATGCTTGAATCTCAAGTCAATCCACTCCACTGCGTGGATTGACTTCAGCCATTTGTTTTGATCAGATCGAAAACTTTCAATCTTCTTCATGTAAACACAACAAGGAGAAACAACATGCGAGATTTGACTTGAACACTCAATCTTCTTCATGTAAATAGGGCCTTAATCCCACACGCATGCACTACGGTACTCTTACATAGACGCACTCATACTCGTCCACTCATACCCATGGGTATGAGTGCCGGTTATGAGTAGATACATGGCAACACCATGGCGTAGAAACGACAACTCCAGGTTTTGGTCGCGGCCATATTCTACTTTTTCATGAAGGAAAATACCATCCTTCAAAATTCGCTTAAACGTGATTGGCTCTTTGCTGTTTCTGTTGTGTTTGTAGAAATTAGTTGTTGACAGCTAAAAGAACAAATGTGTGACAACAACTGCGACTACAAGCTCCTAGTGCCTGTCTTCTCTCCGCCTACAAACTCGCAGCCGGCTATAATCAAATCTAAGCTTGCTACTGTATTTTCCACTCGGACTTAAATCTACATCATCCCGTACTTTGGTCAGGTTGGGATATTAAATCCAAGCGTGGGGTCCACACAGCAGGTATATCTGTCTACAAAATAACAATAGGTGTTCATAAGGCTTGACTATTTTATTATATACCTCTTGCGATCTTGAACATGGAGATAGAGAATGAGTCAACTTTGAAGTTTCATTCTTTGAATATTACAATACATATTGTGCAAATACTACGTTTATTTTTTATTACTATTTTTTTCCAGTTTCAGTCAACAATCCCGCGCTTTACCGAGATGAAATAAATATACAATAATTTTACGTGTCAGTGTAGTTATATGCCTTTTTCCATACTAATGTCTGTCAACATTGTGTTATAACCACCAAAGGTAGTTGTCTAGAAGTCGGCTCATTTTCTTTGTTCGTCGAGTAACAGTGAATCAATCGTCGAACCTCAGATTTTAAAGCCTGGTAGAAATCTTCCTTGTAAAATGTGTATACGACTGGGTTGAGGACCGACGTAACGCACCTGAGAATTTCCGCAGCATACTGAAACGAAACAGGGTAGTCCAGTTCTAGCCAAGTGATGAGAACGATTATAAAATAAGGCAGCCAACATACCAAGAACATAAGAAACATTCCCAGAAGCACGGCAAATATCCGCATCTCGGATTTTACTAGCTTCACTGGTTCATCATTAGAGATACACCGCAGCCGCAGGCGTTTTTCACGGACTTGTCGACGGGCGACCAAAAAAATGTTGAACAGGAAAAAGGCTATAAATGCCAAAGGTAATAGAAAAAAGAGCAGGAAGGAGGTCAACGCGTAAATCATGTCATTATTCCAAGTAGATACGCTCTCTTCAGTATCGTCCTCAAAACAGTCAATCTTCCACCAAAACCATGGAATGTTAACTGTCATTAAACTTACAACCCACAAAATTGCAATAACTAACCACGAGTTGCCTTTTCCTCTCAGTCGGCGGTGAATGAACGGATAAATAACAAGTACGTAGCGTTCTGTGATAACCGTTAGAATGTGGAACACCGTTGAGATAGAGATGAACTTAAAAAAGATATAGCTAGCGTAGCAAAGACCACACATATCAACAGAAGCGAAAGTACAGGCAAAAACAAGTGGTATGCCAATCACTCCAGCGCTGAGGTCAGACACGGCTAGACTGGTCAGTATGATATTCTCGGGTTTCTGAAGAATCTTGTTTTTCCACATGACAAGGAGCACACCAACATTAAACAACGTGATTAAAATTGCAAGAACCACAAATGCTGACTCATTAGAAGTGAACAATACTCGATACCGTGAAGTTGTATTTGACAGATTATAGCTCATCTTGAAATGTGTTCAATGATGTAGTGACAGATTTTAAGCACAGCAACGTTTTGTACTCATTTGTGGCGTTCCTCATATTTCCTCACCTTTCCTAACAGCCCTAACAAGAACACTCACGTCGCGTCGGGTGTAGCGGTTGTTATAACTTAACTTTACTGAGGCGTTAAAATGTTTAATCTCTAGATAGCGTGGGTTTGTATCCGCATTCTTATATTTCCAGATCATTAGTTTTACGTACCGTATTTGGCAAAGAAAGTATTGGTGAATAACCACGCAGTTTGTTTCTACGTAAGGACTGGCGTAATGATCGTGATTCAGCAAGCTGATTGTCGCTGAAATGTAAGATATACAGTAATATTATAAACACAGCCACTCCGGCGGGCTCGATGTATTAAGTTAGAAGCAAGAGTGGCGAGACTGAGTGATCGAGATGTGAGAACCGAAGGTACGATGTAGCTAGAGAAGACGTTTGTAACATTCAGCTGTTCAATCTCGTTTGTCAATAAAGTTGTTACAAAATCAGAGAAGAAAGTCTACTCATGCACTATGGCCCAAAAACACGCTACACGGGGGCGATCAGTTGTTTTTTCTGCAGTAATATGTATATTGAAACATCTTTGGTGAACCCAGCTACAACTTCTATTGGCCAAAAACACCTGGAGATCTTTATACCACGTTTGTTTATCTATGTTAATTATAATAAAGACTTTAAGATTCAAACAACGGAATACGATTAAGGTATATGTATAAATTAACACACAATCAAATTAATATTTCAAAAAATATAATCGCACAGGCTCGTTGTTTTGTAGATTTCTTCAAGAAAAGACATTGCTCGACGATAGTTCGTCGCGAGAATAATAATAATAATAATAATAATAATAATAATAATAATAATAATAATAATAATAATAATAATAATAATAATGAACTTTATGCTCGATCGTAGGTTTTTTAACAAATCCTCTTTACGTGAGGGTCGAGAATAATATTATTGCTTTCCCAAAACGTCATTTTATAGGGACTTCCATGTAAAAATTCCCTATACTATATATATATATATATATAAGCACGCGCTAGGTTGGTGTTATCACCGATAATATGCAAACTGAAATAATCGGAATATCTATTAATAAAACAAGGGCCAAATTTGCAGCCCTCTGGTTCCGAAACAGAAATCACACCGAATGAAATTAATTTTAAAACTAGATAAAATCAAACGTATACGTAATCAAATGTAAATTCAAAAATAAACAAAGTGTTGTTCGCGAAATGTCGAAAAGTGCTCACTACCGTAAAGACAGAGCGAAATGGGTTTACCTCAAATCTTGATGGTCGCTACTGTCAGTTTCACGCTGGGCGACCTTTCAGCGTGAAACTATATATATATATATATATATATATATATATATATATACAGTAAGAACCCGCGTGTAAGAAGCTAGGTTTTTCTAAGTTAGCCTAAAAAGGTTCTTATATATTTGGTGTCTAGTGAGAACTTAGGCTATTTAGGTTCTTAAATAGGTTCATATTCCTTTTAGAGTAAAACACTTGTCAGTCAACACTCAAGTACACAATTGCGAGGAAGAAAAAACAAATAAATTTACAGAAATGTACCTACTGAAATATCTTACTTTTTTTCCCTATAATATTAATTCCTGAAATGATTTAATTTGCAAGATTCTACCGAGATTTTAGAAAACCAAGTACTGACGTTTCCAGGCTGTCAAATCTCTTGGTTCGTACTCATACTCGCACTCGTACGCGTGTTCGTACTCCAACTCCTACTCGCGCACTCTTAGTCCCACCGCACTCGTATCGGTACTCCAACTTCTATACTCGGACTCTTCTAGTTTGCACTCGTATTCGTATACTCCAACTCTTACTCCTACTCCTATTCGCGCACTCTTAGTCCCACTCGCACTCGTATCGGTACTCCAACTCCTACTCGGAATGTTATAGTCGCACTCGCACACTCGTATTCGTATACTCCAACTCCTACACACACTTTAGGCCTTGTTTACATCAAGTGGATTGACAGTGCAATCGGATTGAAAAACGCAAGTCCATCCGGGCACATGTTTACATGGAGAATCCGATCTCCTTGGAACATGTTTTCGGTTTTGCAACACTATTTTCTGTGCTTTTAGCACGACACGCACTAACTTCACTCACGCGTATCAAGTCATTTTCAAGTCAAACCGTGTTTAGATGAATCAGATTGGAAACATTCAAGCCGATTCAAGCACTGCGTGGATTGACTTCAGTCATTCGTTCGATCAGATCGAAAACTTTCAATCTTCTTCATGTAAACTACAAGCTCCTAGTGCCTGTCTTCTCTCCGCCTATAAACTCGCAGCCGGCTATAATCAAATCTAAGCTTGCTATATACTGTATTTTCCACTCGGACTTAAATCTACATCATCCCATGGGGTCCACACATGCAGCAGGTATATCTGTCTACAAAATAACAACAGGTGTTCATAAGTAGAGGCTTGACTACTTTATTATACCTCTTGAGTTCTTGAACATGGGGATAGAGAATGAGTTAACTTTGAATTTTCATTCTTTGAATATTTGCATCGTGAGGAATTTGTTCAAATACTACGTTTATTTTTTATTACTATTTTTTTTCCAGTTTCAGTCAACAATCCCGCGCTTTACCGAGATTAGATAATTACACAATAATTTTACGTGTCAATGTAGTTATATGCCTTTTTCCATACTAATGTCTGTCAACATTGTGTTATAGCCACCAAAGGTAGTTGTCTAGAAGTCGGCTCATTTTCTTTGTTCGTCGAGTAACAGTGAATCAAACGTCGAACCTCAGATTTTAAAGCCTGGTAGAAATCTTCCTTGTAAAATGTGTATACGACTGGGTTGAGGACCGACGTAACGCACCTGAGAATTTCCGCAGCATACTGAAACGAAACAGGGTAGTCCAGTTCTAGCCAAGTGATGAGAACGATTATAAAATAAGGCAGCCAACATACCAAGAACATAAGAAACATTCCCAGAAGCACGGCAAATATCCGCATCTCGGATTTTACTAGCTTCACTGGTTCATCATTAGAGATACACCGCAGCCGCAGGCGTTTTTCACGGACTTGTCGACGGGCGACCAAAAAAATGTTGAACAGGAAAAAGGCTATAAATGCCAAAGGTAATAGAAAAAAGAGCAGGAAGGAGGTCAACGCGTAAATCATGTCATTATTCCAAGTAGATACGCTCTCTTCAGTGTCGTGCTCAAAACAGTCGATCTTCCACCAAAACCATGGAATGTTAGCTGTCATTAAACTTACAACCCACAAAATCGGGATAACTAACCAGGAGTTGCCTTTTGCTCTCAGTCGGCGGTGAACGAACGGATAAATAACAAGTACGTAGCGTTCTGTGATAACCGTTAGAATGTGGAGCACCGTTGAGATAGAGATGAACTTAAAAAAGATATAGCTAGCGTAGCAGAGACCACACATATCATCAGAAGCGAAAGTACAGGCAAAAGCAAGTGGTATGCCAATCACTCCAGCGCTGAGGTCAGACACGGCTAGACTGGCCAGTATGATATTCTCGGGTTTCTGAAGAATCTTGTTTTTCCACATGACAAAGAGCACACCAACATTAAACAACGTGATCAAAATTGCAAGAACCACAAATGCTGACTGATTAACAGTGAATACTGGCCGTGAAGTTGTATTTGACAGATTATAGCTCATCTTTGAAATGTGTTCAATGATGTAGTGACAGATTTTAAGCACAGCAACGTTTTGTACTATTTGCTAACAGCCCTAACAAGAACACTCGCGTCGAGGACGATGTTGTTTTTTTCTTCGACGATCAATAATGTATGTTCACCAATACTTTGGTGAACGCAGCTACAACTTCTATTGGCCAACAACACCTGGAGATCTTTATATACACGTTTGTTTATCTACGTTAATTATAATAAAGACATTAAGATTCAACCAACGGAATACGATTAAGGTATATAGGTATAATATGTATAATATGTATATATAAGCACGCGCTAGGTTGGTGTTATCACCGATAATATGCAAACAGAAATAATCGGAATATCTATTCATGAAACAAGGATCAAATTTGCAGCCCTCTGGTTCCGAAACAGAGATCAAACCAAATGAAATTAATTTTATATAGATAAAATCATACGTACACGAAATCAAATGTAAATTCAATATCATCACTGGTTTACAACTTGCACAGTAAAGCAGCATGCATTACGAACATCTAACATAAAAATCGCGGTTAAATGGGACCTAATGATGGGACAGTCACAGTTAGGGAAACGGTAGACACTAGATCCAACCGTATCGATTATCGTCGGTATTCGCATTTTATCGGAAATTCCAGCTGCTCGCAATGATGACGTGTAGTTATCGATAGTTTATTAAAGTCATATTACTGGGTTAAAAAAATAACTTTTTCCTTAAACGCGTATAGATGTATACGTATATACATAATATATTATACTTTTAGACTATAGTTGAACCAAATATATGACAACAAGTTGTCAAATGAAAAGAGCAAGGGATTTTGTTCGTTTATAAATTCTATATTGAGAGCATGTTCATCCTATATATAGTCCTATCTCTCGACAAAAATAGAGCAGTGAACTCTGATGCGTTTGACGAGAATTCACACATGAGATGGTTCATGAATAATATGTTTTATTAGCGACAGAAACATCAATACAACTATTTCACATAATAAAAAGTGTTCTTATAACATGGTGTGCAAGTCAGCATGTAGAAAAACATTTCAAAAACATGCACTAAGTAATCTTTTGTATTAAAATAGAAAAAAAATAAAACTCCTTATTACCTCCTAATTAGTGACGCACCAACAGATTTATTGGTTCATAATTTCTAATGAGTAATAACAATTTTTTTTACCATATCTGTGATTAGCATATGCATCGCGGTGAATACTATAGTGTTTTTCATTAAATCGGCTTGTATCTAATCTCGAGTTATTCTGCATTGTTCACCTTGGGGCAAAACAAAATAGCGTCCAGTTTTGCTTTGTTTAATAATAGGCTAGAGCAGATTTTGTTGATAAATAAGGCTGATGAAGTAAAATAACGAGCAACGTGAACAAAATTGAGTAGAATACTGTCCACAAGTCTAACACTTTTCTAGCCATAAATATTACCAAAAAGTTTAAAAAACTGTTGGTTGACAAATATATATCGAGTACGCCAAGCAAAAAATATCCAATGTTATTTCATTTATATGTATAGTATAATGCCGAAATAATTATTGACCTCGTCTCGGTGCGTCAAAGAATAGAACAGGTAGAGTAAATATCCTGTCCTTCACTATTCGTCTCCATCTGTTGAGTATTTACTGACAGGAATACATAATTATAGCAGGATATGCGGAAAGAATATATTAAATAATACCATTTAAAAGCAACGCCGTTGCGTTTCAAGATGTTAAACTTTGTTGTAAATAGATGTTTTACCGTATTTCCACGCCAAACTTATATAACAATTTCTAAATATAGCCAAACTTGTAGCTTCGAAAAATGGTCATCACTTAATATTTTTTTACAAATTCAATCTGATTTCAAAATTGAAGCTCATTGAAACTCGCAAGCAAAGTGTAAACTTTATTTATTTATATTTTACGTGGGAATTATTTGTTTTATGCTAATGTTAATTTTAACTTTATAACGAAACAGGTTATAATAAGCATATATCGAAATATAGTAAGGTTAGATATATTGCCGAAAACAGAGAACGTAGGAGTCTAGTCTAACGTTTCGAGCGAAGGTCCTTCGTCAGTGCATGAGAAACGTTTTAACGTTTCGAGCGAAGGTCCTTTGTCAGTGAGAAACGTAACGTTTCTCACTGACGAAGAGCCTTCGCTCGAAACGTTAGACTCCTAGCTATATTTCGATTGTTGTTGCAACACTGCCTACGCAGCACGCTACTTTTATTTCACTATTTGTATAATAAACATACATGCAGCTGCATCAGTTTAACAGTGTTTTCTCTCGCATATAGTTGTATAGTAACTACAATACACCACCACAAGAGTTCTCAAAACACGCAACAAAGCCAGTTGTACGACATTTTGAATGAATAGCAAGAAAAAATAGAATGAACGTGGCCAAAAACAGTGGATGAAAAACCGTTGTATTAACAAATGACTAGAAATACGCATGCGCAACCATCCCTCGCCAAAGTCAAAGTAATAATTTTGTTAAAATAAATATACTTTCAAAAGTTTTAAACGATATGTACATGATCACTACTAATCAGTAGATCACTGAACAGTGACCGGTGGATATGTTGCCGTTGGACAGATTGTCAGACTCACAGCTTTTGCTGCTGCAATTCAGTAAAACCTTGTTGAATGTCACGCTTCGCTACTTCCCAAAGACTTTCCAGTTCGTAATTTCTCTTTAATATCACAGACAACCCCCCACCCCCCCGAAATAAATAAAAAATAGGCTTCAAAAAGGTAACGGTGATGGTGGAAAGATGGAATTACAAAAAGAAATAACACATAGAAAATTCAACAGCTAACCTGATTCTGATAAACAAGTAAATGCGATGGATGAGCAGTCATCAGGACCAGGACAACGATTGGGCTTTTGAACAGTGTAATTTTTTTCAAAATCGCCGATTACTCTAAATATATATTTGCACTTCATGCACATAAATTCCTTCTCCCATTCTACAAGCTTTACAGCAGTTACACGAGTAACGGTCCCTAAATAAAAATATTCAATTAATTCAAGTTTAAAAGTTTAAAAACTTTCGTCATGATGATGATTGATTTATTTACATGAATTGAGCTTCGCTTCTTCAAATTACATGAGAAATAAAAAATTTAGGATTAAAAAGAAACGAAGCCGGGATACCACAACAGTTAAACACCAATTACAGTGGCCCTTAAAAAGAAAAAAGAATAATATACTGTAATGAAAAAATAATTTTTTTTTTTTAAATTACTCATAAAAATACTCATAACTAAGAACAGCAAGTTAAGCGGTGAGTGAGAGTTCGTAATGTGATGCACTTTATTTAGGCCACGCATGATGATCAGTCTTGCAGCACAAACACAGGACAGCCTCACGTCTCGTTGTGGCATCATTCTCATTTGGAGACGCTGAAAAGTGATCGCGTTTGGGTAAAGTGCAATTGTGTATATAGAGTGAACAGTATTAGTGTTTGAATGAAATGCAAAATTCAGTTAAAGAACGTATGATTCCCAGCAAAAATCACAATCTCGATATAAAAAAAATGTGTAGGTGTTTGAAATGGACGCAGATCAATATAGATATTTTGGTATTATGGCAGCAGCATTTCTGCGCATCTACAGGTTTCATTTAATGTAGCACTATGTCAGCAGCATTGATGTTTCTACTCAAGCTACAAATCGCCCAGGCGCGTGATATCACAACAAGACCAGTAAACTCGTTCTCAGGGTCTTGCGCGGCGGCCGAGATTATGATCAGCTGATACACTGAACGCCATTACATGAAAAATTTCACGAACCATGCACATTTGCATCGTGTAACATTCCTCGTAAAGCTTGTCTCGCTTCCTTTGCCTCTGGTTCACAAATCATTGCAGTTCTTCACAAAAAAATTGCACCGTGTAATAACACACAGCACCTTTAAACCTGTAGACGCATGAACAGAGTGCGTACCTATGTTTTTCAAATTTAACAAAATTTATTTCATAGATGTTAGACTTTTTCTTTTCTCTGATGAGCCCCTCACTGAAACCATTAAGAAAAACAAGTATACTTTTTACCAAAGAAGACTGGCTTGCGTGACATTTCTCGCTTATTACCTGCACTAATTATGTTTCCTAGCAAAATTGAGAGATAAACCCACAGGTTATTACAGTACTGCTCAATATAGAAATATAGAAGTTCCTAAAATATTGTTGCAATTCAGTTTTAATGGGTTTTAATTGTTCTTAACACCCAATAGGAAATACAATGAAGTATGATTATTACATGTATTTAGGCATTAACCACTGAGTAAAACACCAATTAAATTCAAAGGAGGAAGTTGTTCAACAAACGTCATCAAATAAATTGGTCTGAAAGACTGAAGAACTGAGCTGCAACAACATAGTACTGTAATCAGAAATATTTACCTCTATTGCCACAGCAGTAAATGATTGTAAAATTTACCAATGGACAAATTGTAATTTTTTTTTTCATGTGTTTTTGCTGTACATCGTAAGTTAAACTCAGAGATAAACTCTGAGCTCCAGATAGGACTCGAACCCACAACCTTCCATTATACCTGGGAACTAGTCAATCCCTACATGTGTCACAAGTAACTTGTTGGGCTACAAGTTGCATTGTGTCAGTTTATTTTCAGTAAATTTTTTTGTACGTTACTGTATTAGTCTTCTCAGCTTGAGTTGGTAAAAACACATGAAAAAACTTTACCAACTCAAAACACTATAATATTGTAACATACAAATTGTACATTTACCAATGCACTCACTGTTTTTATTAAATAATTATATCCCACACCCCTATAATTATCAGTCCAGGCCAGCCAAGAGGGGGGGGGGCAGCTAGGGGGCAATTTGCCCTGGGGCCCCAACTTGAGAAGGGCTCCTGTAAGAAAACATGAGGCCCAGAAAGTGTAAAGATCAGTAACACTAACTTCATTTTTAGCCAACCCAGGGGACTAATTGAGAACACGTAGACACAACCCTATGATGTGTGACATCATCAGGGCCCCCAAATCGAACCCATGTGATGTCATCAGGGCCCCCAAATCAAACCCATGTGATGTCATCAGGGGCCCCAAATCGATAACTTGCCCCAGGTCCCACAATTTCTCTCAGTGACCCTGATTATCACACCCATCAATGCAAACACCACCACCCTCACATGGTACCTACTGGTACACCATTGTTGGCTTGTCACAATAAAAACTTTCAGATTTGCCCAAACCTAAAACATGCCCTAATTCAATGCCTTCCTCAGACTGTTTCTACATGCAATCGTATTACAATTTGCAGCAACAATAAACAAAGACAACTGTGTTTGCATATATATACAGTATAAGACCTCCAATCTTACCAGTTAAAGCTAGAAGTCTTCCAATATCTGATGATCTTGGAACAGTGTTGCGTGTCATTTCTGGACATGTTGGAAGGTTAGACAGTCTGATAAAGACATTTGTTTTTAAAGTCATCGTAGCTCTCTCCACAATTTGATCTTCAAGCAGTGACCTCACAGCATCGCGTAGGGCCAAATGAAATACAGGTAATAATTTTCTAGGGTTTGTTACAAGCATCTGACTCACTTCTATGTTTGAGTCAAACAGTTCCAAGGAATTAACCACAAGAGAATAACACGTGGACGGGTCATCATTCAGAAGAATTTCAACCATTTCACGTTCATGTCTTTCCTCAAGAAAATTCTGAAACACCGAATAACAGTCACTCTCTTCTGTGTCAAAATTTCTTACTCGGTCTACAGTCGACATAATTTTAATAATTCTGGCCAAGCACTGCGCTGTTAAAAAACATTCTCAGTCTGTCAGCTGTCACAGTCTGTCACTTCATCTTGTAGTTTTATAGCGGAGAGACTGTTAAATAAGCGGTAAATGGCGACCACGATGCGTAGTAATAGTAATCCGTTCTAAACCAGGAAGAAGTCCAAATATTAATTCATTTTCCAATTATATTACTGAACATACACTACAGTAACACCAAATAATTTCGAGTTGACCGCCATTTGATTGGCTAGATGCAGTACGTCATGTTAGGAAACATATAGTGGTTATCTGTTATTCCATTCATTCATTCATTCATTCATTCATTCATTCATTCATTCATTCATTCATTCATTCATTCATTCATTCATTCATTCATTCATTCATTCATTCATTCATTCATTCATTCATTCATTCATTCATTCATTCATTATTTATTTATTCACTTATTCACTTATTTATTTATTTATTTATTTATTTATTTATTTATTTATTTATTTATTTATTTATTTAATATACTCCAGTTTGCCTCAACAGAACGTATCAAATACTTGATAGGACCTTTGATATCATTTCACTTTCTAATTCAGGAGAGTTTATTTATCCAAACGTCAGTGGCGTGGCCAGGGTCTTCAGTCTGGGGGGGGCAAGAACCTTGATCTCGTAGGGGGGTCCGGCCGGAAAATTTTCGATTTCTAGGCCTATTTCCTGCATTTTGAGGCAAATATTTAAGAGTAATCTGAAAGCCATAAATTACCTAATTTTGAACACATCATTGTCTACTCACTCGGACTTAAAACAACTGTGCCTCCCCCACCCCTTACAAGTTTCTCCACGGATTTAGACTTTTCACGAGATGGGTCTTGGAGATCATTGGGGGACCACTGCCGAAAGTTATTATTTGGTTACTTAATTTTCAACCGTCTTTTTTTTATTTTCCCTCTTTTATTTCCATTCCTACATGCCTTTATTTTACAATAAATACTTATTTACTGGCACCGAGGGAAACAGTGTGTTTTGTGGCCCTGAGACCACCGTTGTAGTAGGGTAGTATTATTCATGTGACAGTGGTAGTGCCACTGTTTTTGGGGCGCATCCTATATTTGTTGGAGCATGTATCACAAGAAATATCCCTTTCTTTTTTAATGCAATATTTTGACTTATGTTAACGCTAACGCTGATATTGGTACTTGGTTCGTAACAGAAGCTCCAATCTCGTTCCCAGAGCCCACGTTCCCCTTACCCAGCGGGCGGGAAACGAGAGGCTCTGGGATAATCCGTTCACTCCATCACAGGATTCTTGTTATCTGGAAGAAGAGTTATATAGAGTTCACTGTTCATCAGCCAATGAAATATCGATCTGAAACGGATTATCCCAGAGTCTCTCGTTTCCCGGGTGGGGAACGTGGGCTCTGGGAACGAGATTGCAGAAGCTCAAGAAGTCATCTAATTAAAAATAGGCACACAATTGTGTGCATGTGTCCACTGACGTCATGGGTCCCCCCCCCCCCCCCAAGAAAACAAGAATGGCCTAATTTTTACAGCCATTGGTTTACATGCAGTAACATTACTTACTACTCGTGGCTTTCTCGTGGCTTTCTTTGCTCGCTCAAAGCGCTACCAATTCACAACTCGCTGCGAGTATTTGCATCGAATTAAAAATGACTCATAGCGAGTAAAAAAACAACACTGCGAGTTCTTTTTAATTAGATGCAAGTACTCGCAGCGAGCTGCGAACCAGTTTCTGCAATGACTGCGTTTCTCAAGTCTTGGGCCCTTGCAGAGCAAGCAAGTATCAGATCTCGCGTGATATTCTAAGACAAAGCTTGACATTTATATTCATAACACACAGTTTATTAAAAAAATAGCTTTATATTATTCGCATCAACAAAGTTATACAACAGTCACAATGGCAAAACATAATAACAAAAGCTGCAGGTCTATTAGTTCCCAACCGAAACGTGCTTAATCATGCGCTTACAATAGCCAATAGGCAGTGTTATATGGAACAATAGTATACATTTATATGCATGTAGTGTGATATTCTGTTATACTGACAAATGAGGCCGTTTTAAAACCTAACCTGAAACCCATATCAAAATGTGTTTGATACTGTAGTAAATAATACAAACTTCTTAAGTACGACTACATAGCAGGTTCTTCACCTCTGTGTTTAACAGGAGGTGCTGATGCACCGTTGCCACAGCTGCTGCACTCACAAGCAAACACTTCTGTTATGCGATGCAGCTTTGTCGAACCATCTTGACATTTCAAGTACACATCTTTTGAGGTATCGACCAGTGGGAAGCAACAAGCGCATCTGCTTTCATAGTAAGGAGCTTCAGTGACGTAACGAGTTCCAGATGAACACTTTCCATCACATACAGCTAGAAATAAAGTTAGCACACATTGTCATAATAAGGGTTAAGCCTGATTCACACGTGAGCATAAGCATAAGCACAAGGACAAAACAAAAGGCAAAACAAAAGAATGAAGTCAAGCCTACGGCATAAGGACAGTCACAATCATAATTCAAAAACTCATTAATAATTCATGAAAAAAATTTAGAAAGAAATTAAAATTTAATCAGTGTCTTTATATGTGATAAAGATACCTCCTGATTTACATAAACCGTTTAGCATTGATTTTCTCGGCTTATAGACAAGGTTATTTTTCAAACTTACTACGCCAATGAACTTACCAAGTGGTTCGTTTTTGAAGGCGCCGTTCAATAAACTCGCAATTCGTGTTTTATCAGATATTAAAACACTCGGCTTCACCTCGTGTCTTTTTATCTGATAAAACACTCCTGCTCGTTTATTAAACAGTACTTATCAAATTCATTAAAAATTAATTCATGAAGAAAATTCAAAAGAAATGAATATTTAATCAATATCTGTAAATCGCATACACATTAATATTGATTTACATAAACTTTTTCCTCAATTTACTCAGCTAAAATCATGCACTCCAACTTGAAAAATAATTTGAAAACACGGCTATTTAGATGCGTCCATTTGATAAGTACGATAAAGCATTCGCAGCCGATCCGGCTGTATCTGATTTATGGTATAGTAGGTTAATACTGCCGAAACAGAGAACGTAAGTGGTCTAACGTTTCGAGCAAAGGCCCTTCGTCAGAGAGAAACGTAAAGAGTAAAACAAACAACGAGCTTATATACGCGAGATAATCACGTGATAAAAATTAGCCAATCAGATAAAGGTAACCAAGACAAACTAATAATGAGATTCAAAAAAATAAGCCAATCAGAGCAAAGTAACAATAACAAATAAATAATGAGATGCGATAGCCATTTGCTATTCTCACCATCGATAAGTAAAAAAAGGAGAGTAAAAAATAGAGAGTAAAGAATGGAGAAGTAAAGTGAAAACACTGTTTATGTCTGCCCTTGCTAATACAAAAACAGCATCTTCAGAAGTGTTAAATAAAAGAAAAACGTTCGTTTAATCCATGAGGATGAATGGTTCCAGTTTTGAAAATGAGACGCTTTTCCTGTCGTTTGCGGCTATGATTACCACCGGAAATGGGTGAGATAGCACAAACTCTCATGTCAGAAATATGATGGTTGACACTATTAAAATATCGGGCAACAGGCTTGTCAACATCATTGTTCCTCACAGAACGAAGATGTTCAGCAAACCTGTCAGATAAACGTCTGCCAGTTTCACGAATGTAGAGCATGCAGCATTTACTGCAAGAAATGCAGTAAGTGAGGTTGGAAGAGGTGCATGTGAAATTATGCCGAATGGTGAAATTAGATTTGGGTCCTGAAATTAATGTGGCAGGGTCAAGAAACGAACATGTGTAGCATCGTGTGCGAGAACAATAAGTAGTACCCACAGGTGCCTGTAGATTTTCTCTAAGGGCACTACGTACTAAACTATCCCGAATGTTTTTATTGCGTCGAAAAGAGATCAAAGGGTTATCAGTGAAAATGGCAGATGTTTCAGGGTCATTCTTTAAGATGTGAAAATTACGGCTAATGATATCCTTAACTTTGTAGTTGAAAGGATGAAATGTGAGAACTAGTGGAGTTTTATTATCAGAAAGTCTTTCCGAAGGTTGTTTTAAAGTGTCCGGACGGGGAATACTGGAAGCTTTATGAATAGCGGAGTCTAATAGGTGGTTAGGATAGCCACGTTGGACAAAAAAGGATCTCATTTCCAAAGATTTGGTCTCAAAATCTTTATCATCACTGCATAGGCGGCGAACTGGCAGAAATTGAGAATATGGGATGGATTGTTTAGTGTGGTTGGGTTGAGATGATGAAAATAGAAGGTAGCTGTGTGAGTCGGTAGGCTTGTAGGAAACAGAAGTCGTGAGCGCATCACCACTAATCGACACCAAAATATCAAGGAATGACACACTGGTTTCACTGATTTCCCATGTGAATTTGAGTGCTGGATGGAAATCATTGACATAATTGATAAATTTCTCTAAATTCACACGTGGGCATGATGCTGTTCCTAAACAGTCATCTGTGTACCTCCCAAAGAAATCAGGAAGTGGTCCAGTATATTGTTCGAAGATTTGTTTTTCAACATAACCAACAAATAAGTTTGCGTAACTAGGGCCCATTTTGGTACCCATAGCAACTCCACTTATTTGTTGGTAATGTTCACCATCAAAAGAAAAATTATTGAGGGTGAGTACAAGTTCTGCCAAGCGAAGTAATGTAGAAGTGGAAGGTTCTAAAATGGTGCGTTTGTTGAAGAAAAACTTCAGAGCTTCAAGACCATCACGATGAGGAATAACAGTGTAAAGGGACTTGACATCCATGGTGAAAATATATTTGCTGGGATCAGTGAAATGTATTTGATCAAAAATCTGTAGGGCATGTTTTGTATCTTTGATATAAGAAAGCAACTTCTTTGCCAAAGGTGACATAACACGATCTAAAAAGCTGGAAATGAGTTCAGTAGGACAGCTGCAGGCGGAAACAATTGGCCTGCCAGGGTTATTAAGCTTATGAATTTTAGGTAGCAAATAAATGACTGGTGTTCTGGGAGTGGTTATTATAAGGTTGGAGGCAGAGGCAGGCAATTCACCTGCATGAATGAAATTGTTAATGGTGGTTTTAACAGTTTTTTGGTGAGTGAGGGTGGGATCAGAATTTAATTTAGTGTAAAAAGTGGTGTCGCTCAGTTGACGAAGAGCTTCTTGTCGGTACAAATCTGCTCTCCAGACAACGACAGCACCACCTTTATCCGCAGGTTTGATGACAATGTCCTTCCTACTTCGTAATGATTGGAAAGCTAGAAGTTCATCTTTACTGAGGTTGGAGGCCCTTTTGGGGCGTGAATTGTTGAGTAGGTCAATATCATGGCGGCACTGCCGAACAAAAAGATCAACAGACGAAAATTGGCCTTCAGGTGGAGACCAAGAAGACTTTTTAGGGTCGACTTCCTCAAAAACATCCTGCTTTTAGGCGTAGTCGGCGAAAAAATGCTTCGGTGTCTTCTTTGACTGAAAATAAATCCGAATGGGCCCGGAGTTGGGAACGAACTTGAGACCTTTCGCAAGAACAGATCTCTCAGGGACAGATAAGGTTAAATCAGAAGGGATGGTGAAAACTAGATTATCTTCGTTGACAGAACTAGTACAGGCAGGAGAAACAGAACGAGGTCCTAATAATTTTGATAATTTGGACGCCTTGACGTCTTTAAGAAACGAATAAAGTTCGGAATTTAGCAAGCGAATTTTAGTGATAATATCAGTGACCAAAATAGGTGGACAGACCTGGGAAAGAAAAATTTTACAATGCGAAATATTGTCATCAGTTTGCTGTATGTGGAGGGACATCGATTGAATGGTCATACGCATCAAACGACGTAAGTGATTCGAACAAGCCGCCGAGATAGCAGCCACCTTGTAAATCAAACACAGATCGTTACTCATGCCTTATCTATTACTTATAAGATCGTAAGTCAAGAGCAGAACAAAAGACAAAATAAGAAAAAATCTCGTTGTTTTGTCTTCGCAAGTCGAAGAAGAAAAGTTTTGCTATGTTTTTGTGCTTATGTCGCTCGTGTGAACCATGCAGGTTTTAAGTTTAACGCCGGTCACGAGGGACCATCTTATCTCATGACGCTTCTGCAAAAAAGTTATTTTTCTCAATTTGATATATGATTGTTTGGGCTAAAAAAGCCTTTTTAACAACACGATCGGACTAATATGATACGTATACATGTTGTGTATGCATGTGGTACGTTTGCGAGCTCGGTGTAATGTATAACAGACGTTTGGTGGACGTTCGTTAAGATCAGTGTTTGGTTATAGACGCTCTTCCCACAGTGGCTCAATGGTTACAGCGTCTAATCATTAGAATTAGGTTGCAGGTTCGAACCCTGTCTGGGGCTTAGAAGTCTTTTCTGAGTAATTGAGTCTGACGAACGTCCACCAAACGTTTATGATCAAACAAAAAAACTGAAAATTATAATTTCTAATATTTTGATGGCGTCAGTGTGAATAAAAAACCGTTGCCTAATGAACATACTCTATACATACAATATCTTCGATATTCTTCGCAATGAAAAATTTTGAAAGCAATACTTACCAACTTCGACCGGATTTTCGTTAACACAACCATCAACATTTAAATCAACAAACTGCGAACCAACTGTGCATGAGCGATCTAAAATAAGAAACTTTCATTAATAGTGATGCTGGTACATATTCTCTTATCCGACTTAAGCGCTTAATTTTTAAATTGTGTTTAAAAAGGCTGGAATATACAGTTATACGCATATACTATTAATATGCACATCCTCATTTTTATGACAAATAGCGCATGTTGTGACTGTGGCAATATGCAGTGCAGCAGCGCCTCCTATAGCTTTTCTGACGTTAAGAAAACACACAATCTCAAAGCGAGGCTTGGTGGTAAGAGCAAAACTTCGCGTGCCATATATAAATTTGAATAAGCCCCAAATTTGGGTCAGTACCTATATCTATACTAAGACCTCGTCCAGACGTATTCGGATTTTTTTGAAAACGCAACTTTTTTACTGATTGCCCTTTTCACGCGCAACGGTCATCAAAAACGAAACTTTCCTAAGACGGTCTCAAAAGCGGAACTTCTCAAAAACGCCGTTTTCCTGTTCTCGTGTGGACGCGCGGATCTTTTTTAAAAACGGAGAAAAATTGCGTTTGAAAGCGAAAACGGATACGTGTGGACAAGACCTAAGAAGGCTTCTGATTGGTTTAGGTCACCTAACCCAAACTAAAACCCTAACCCAAGTGACCTAGTAAATAACCAACATCGAAGACGGTTGATTCGTAATTGACAATGTGATTGCTTACTTATAGCCAATCAGAAAACTGGTTCGTATTAGACATATTTTAAGGTCTTTACCACAAAATGCAAAATAAAATGTGAAAATATTTTCCATCTAGATTTTAGTTCTCACTGTCGTTTCTCGTTCCCCCATTATTCCACTCTAGTTCATAACTGGTCGGGTTCAATTAAATAATCGCATCGTTAGCATAGAGGTTTTTAGCTGTCACCTACCGTTATTCTTGCACAATCCCTTGATAAAATGCAATACTTTCTCGGTCACTTCATCAAAATCTCCGCCAGTAAAGAGATCACTTGGAGATTTAACCAGAGGACGTAATTCGCGTTCTTCAGCCTCGCCAACACCGATCGCAACGATATGAATATCCGCGCTTCGTAGAGGTGCAATGGCCAATTCAAGAGCTTCTTCGTCGCATTTTTTATTCTGTGTCCCATCAGTCAAAATGAACATTATCTTAGGAACATTTGCATTTCTCATTCCTTTTTCCTCTGTGAATACCTCAGATGCTACCAAACGGAGAGCCTTGTCTAACCGAATCTTTCCTCCTTTGAGTGGCAAGTTGTCAACGGTATTTTCAAACTGTTTTAGGGTTGTCTTGTTGTTGAACGCGGTTATCACCTCTGCATCATTGTTGTAAAGCACTAAACCTACGTGGCTTCCATACATGGAAACGTCAAACTCCCTTCCAATGGCCTTTATCAAAGCCTTTTCTTTTAAGTAGTTGCCACCACGCATGCTCGCCGACGAGTCCACAAGCAGGGCAATGTCAGCATGACTTTTACAGTCTTTTTCTAAGGAAAAAATTGGGGGGAAATACACTTTTTTACATACTATACACAGATACAGACATACAAGTATCTCCAAGTCAACTCGATCAAAAGTTAGTCTAGCCTCCCTGTTATGGTTATACCGCTTCCTCTCCCTCCTCTTCTCCATCCTAGTCTTCTCTCAATGAACTTCGACCTTTTTCTAAGTTTTCATCTTTCCACAGTCTCCTTCCCTCCCGACAAGTCTTTCTCTACTTGAAGTCCTCCACCTATCCGTGTGAGAGCCTTTCTTTCTCTTGATTGAGGACTCAAAGCACCGCAAGAAGAAGAATAGATCTCCCAAAGAGAAGGCTTAGCTCAGTGAGTCCTTAATTCAGTCCAACTCTCTCTCTAAGTCCTCGATCCTGTACCAAGACTCAGTTTATTATTCACTTTCCTTTCACGAGTAAAACCGTTTAACGTTAAACAGAGTAAAATAGTACTCGCATTAGACAGTACAATATTTAAGTTGTGAGAAAAATGTACGATTGCCAGTAAAAGGGTTATTATAGTTTTACTTAAAGCAGCATCGTGAAAAACTTCTAAAAATTTAAAACTGTATGCTTTATCGATGATATTATAGGTGCTACTACGAGTGATAAACCTTACCGGGTAAGTAGAGAAAAACTCTACTCGATCGCGGACATCATTTCACGACCTGCTGCTCCCAACTTGACCTGTAGCTCAGTCGGTAGAGCGTCGGACTAGTAAACCGAAGGTCGCGGGTTTGAATCGCAGCCAAGTCAAGTAGAGGTTTTCTCTACTTACCCGGTAAGGTTCGTCGCTCGGAGTAGCACCTATAATATCATAATATCACTTATCTCCACCTCAGTTTGCTGTCCCACAATAGTTATTCCAGCTTTATCGATAATAGCCTTCATGTTATATATATATATATATACACGCTTCACGCTATCTGGATGTGCTTCACCGATGCTGTCCCACATGCGGTTGTCCGCCGACGATCGCATGTGTATTAAGCAATTGGTGAAACACATCTAGATTGTTCCAAGCTACACTGATGAGCTGTGTACAGCGAAACACGTGTCTGTAGATTGAACTATATATATATATATATATATATATATATATATATATATATATATATATATATATATACAGTATACTGCATTTAGTCTTATCTTCAAACAGCAAAATAACTATTACTTCATTGTTTGGTTACGACTATTTGTAGTAGTACTGCATTGTTTCAGAAATAAAATTAGATTAAGGTATTATATATAGAGTACAAAATTACATCAAAATTAAACTTACTTGCTTTTTGACACAGTGATTGTCCCACCTTTGTAACAGTGTCGAAAAGCGTGTCGAAAGACTGTATATGAAATATATTGTCTTTTGCTTCAGAGATTGCCATCAACTCATACTCATCTACCTCTTTTCCTATAGCAATTGTTGCTATCTTGACACCACGTGACCTTAATGGACTCACTGCTTCTTCCAGAGGAGTAGCATCAGGAGAAGATGTTTGTTGACCATCAGTCATAATTATCAACATTTTAGGCATTCCACCTCGGTCACCGTTTTCTGGTGTAAAAACAATGGAATAAGCCACAGCTAATGCCTGATCAATTCTGGTGTTACCCCCCGAATATTCCAGCTTTCGCACAGCATTCGAGAAGTCTTCGAGCGTTACATAATCGCTCAATTTTATCTCGACGTTAGCTTCGGATCCATAGACAATGACAGAAGTATGTGTCCCAAGCCTGGAAAGACCGAAACTTCTGGCCAACATAACGACTGCTTCTTTCTGAATTTCGAAATTCTCTTTACTGATGCTGTCAGATGCGTCCATTGCAATCGCAAGGTCCATCGGATAGCTGCAGATATTTACAACTATAAAAGAAAATTACATTTAGAAAACTTATGTTGCACTAATCAGCCAATCAACTATTTATCCATCCCGGCACGCGTATAACACACTAAGAATTGTACACAATTCTAGCTTAAAAAAAATAAAGCGACTTTATTTATTCAAGGTAACACATGACAGTATTCAAATACTGTTTTATTTTGTTTTTGTTCTAACAGCTTTTTTAATCGCTCTTAATTGTGATTTACTGTGGAATTTTCTTTTCAATTTAAACGTCATATCGTCGCTGTTGACCTGATTTTGACATAAAACTTTTGACATTTCGAAATATTACATTTAAGTGACTTTTATTTTATAAAAGTAAACAGATAATCGGTAGGAATGTTAAAAAATAATAACATGACTTAAGGGAAATTAGCGATTAAATTTCCCGCAACTGAGAGAAGGTTTGTGAAACGTTTTACAAATCTTCCCGAGGCAAAGGGGAAATTTAATTGCCAATTTCCCGAAAAGTCATGGTATTAGTTTGTAATATTATGATCGCCGAAAAAAACTTTGAGAGTCTTAACAACAGGAAATTTACAGTTGATCAGAGAAGTTGCATCTAATTTTCCCGTGCATGTTGATGAGGGAAAATATATGCAAGCGGGAAATTTGGAAGAAGACAAAGGATTTCTTTGTCTTCTAATTTTCCCTCATCAACATGCACGGGAAAATTACAAGACAAAGGAAAAATTTCCCTCTTGCATGAGCAATGAGGGAAATACGAGGTTTACATTCCCTTGGAGAACAAAAGAATCCGAGGCGATCATTGTATTATCTTGGTAATCTCTCTTAAAAAATAACGTTATTCTACTTACCACTGCATACTCTTCCATTCCCGTTATAACCAGTATTACACTCACAATAGTAAGACCCTTCTGTATTAAAACATTTGGCATTTGTATCGCATGGTTTTTCTTCATAATCACACTCGTTAATATCTGTAAAATAATTGTAAAAAAATTTTTAAATTCCAAATTTATGTTATTAACCCTCAATAGAGTACAAGGGGTTTCTCTATTGACGAGTAAGATCGTCTGGCGTTACTCGTCTGAAGTTAAATCAAGACTGCTGTACACTGTAATGTAACGTAATGTACTATTTAATAAACGAGCAAGAGTGTTTTATCAGATATAAAGACACAAGCCGAGTGTTTTTATATCTGATAAAACACGAACTGCGAGTTTATTGAACGGCTTCAAAAACGAACCACTTGGTAAGTTCATTGGCGTAGTAAGTTTGAAAAATAACCTAGCCGAGAAAATCAAAGCTAAAGTTTATGTAAATCAGGAGATATCTTTATCACATATAAAGACACGATACGGTCATGATTTTGTTTTGTGTTTTCCTCATGAATTATTAATGAGTTTTTGAAGTTCCTGTAAGATATCTCTAATTTTCTAAATTGCCTTTCCTGAATATTATACTCCGTTGCATTTGTCATCTTTTTTTGGCGTTCCAAATTTGAGCGGGGGAGATCGGTGGCCTGGGGCACGTGCCCCAGTTCCCCCCAAGTTAATCTGTCAGTTTGTGTGACACTCCTCTGGCTTCTCTCAAAAATATAGCATAATGTTAATTAATAAAGGTGGAAATTATAGAGACTTTGAAGTTTTTGCTGACGTCAGTATAACGTTCCATATACAAATCTGGATCATATCTAATGATAGATCGATGATCGTTCGCTAGCCGTGCAGCTGTGCAATACGAATGACATACCAACACAGCGGAATCCATCTCCACTGTAACCAATGTTGCATTGGCATCTGAATGATCCAGGAGTGTTGGTACATTTTGCATTCACGTCACAGGGTTTATCGCGGCATTCGTTATTATCTAAAAATATCATATCACAAACGTTAGCTGGAAAAAAACAGTTTGGACCTTTCAATGTTTGTTTTGGCTTATAACGAAACTTAAGCAATGTCAAGCTGAAAACACTACACTAACCTATTAAACTAACATAGAAAAAGAAACAATTAGTTCTTCGAATGTTTTGTGTAACAAAAACGCTTGCAGTTATTGTCATGTGACTTATTACGTCACACGTATATGTAACGTCACCATTCAGTGATGACTGGGGTGATCGTCGTGGAGAACCTGATGAAGACACTAGACCAAAGTGTCGAAACCTTGGGTCATGAACAGTAACTTTTTAAGTTGCGTTCAAAAATCTGTTAAGGCAGAGTAGCGTTACACCATGTGGCATCCTTCACCTGGCTGCGTTGGAAATTTAATTGTTGAATTGCATTAATTATTATCTAAAAAACGAAGGAATTTTCTTACCTACACAAACAAAACCATCACCAGAGTACCCAGTGTTGCATTGACATACAAATGACCCAGGTGTGTTGGTACATACTGCATTGGTGTGACATGGTTTACTGAAACACTCCTCGTCATCTGGAAGAGATTTCTTTTTAAATTATAAGTCCTTCTTTTGCAAGTAGAATTACAAATTTAATTATTGTTATTTCTCAATGAAAACATATTTCGGTTTGTCAGATTTGTTGATTATCAATTTGTGCTTGTAATTTTTGTAGCCCTTCGAAGAAGGTTGGCTTTTCATAATAAGAGGACCAGCCCTCTCGAGCGTCATTTACATGAAAAACTTCCATCCTTCTTAGACGAGATCTCGGGTGGACAATAGCGAGATCTTGCCAAGGAAGGCTGACTCTCTTCTCATATACACCAAATCGTAGTTTCATTTAGGCCCACATGCATGCAAATTAGTTTCCTATTCAATTTGGGCCGGGCTATGCAAATTACATCGTGTCTATTAAAGCATAACGGGAAGATAACATAGGCTGGGACTGTTTTTTCATGTTTTGAGTTCATTATTTTTAGACTTATTGTAGGATAATCGATAAGCAAATTTTATCCTTATAGAATACCTAAACACTAAAAAGTTTCTGAAATCAGAAATGTCATTATGTTTACTACGGCTGCTTCAGCCTCATGTTATAAATCAACTACGTTTTATCCCGACTCAGATTGTATGCGCAGTAGAAACTCCGATTTCGTCAATAAACCAAAACAAATTTTACAATGGATTTGACTCGGACAGACGGGATTTCGGCAAAAAGACTATCCTTCTTAAGAGGGCCGGCCCTGGCTAACCCAGACAAGATTGTCAGTCAAAAACCATAGTATCCCATGCGTTGACTTGTCATGTTCTATCAACAAAGCCATGTTTTACAACATTTCAAGGTTTCAGAGAATTGCAACGGTCTCATTTACAAAACAAATATTAGAAAGTTTTTGAGACAAACGTTTTTCCTAAACAGTTTAATTTATACGATAACCATTTATCATCTTCTTCAAAAACTCATTAATAATTCATGAGGAAAACACAAAAGAAAATCATGACCGTATCGTGTCTTTATATGTGATAAAGATACCTCTTGATTTACATAAACTTTAGCTTTGATTTTCTCGGCTTAGACAAGGTTATTCTTCATACGCCAATGAACTTACCAAGTGCTTATATCTGATAAAACACTCCTGCTCGTTTATTAAACCGTACATAATATTAACATTCAGAAAATTCAGTTTATTATCTCATCTTCTTTTCAATATTTTTCATATTAAAGATTACTGAAAAAGTACAAATCTAACTAATTTTTAATTATTTTTTTTTACATTTTGAATTAAAACTTTAAAAATATTTGATGCCTATCAACAATGGCAATGCCTTACAAAAAAGGGATCATCTTACCTAAACAGGAAAATCCATCACCGGAATAGCCAGTGTTGCATTTGCATTTAAAAGATCCAAATGTGTTGGTACATTTTGCATTAACATCACAAGGACTTTCACTGCATTCCTTGATATCTAAAAACACCGCATTTTAAAAAAATCATATATAGCAATGCATATACGGGAATGAGAACGAGGCGGAGGAAGAGAATGAGGACGGAGACGAAGACGAAGACAAGGTGGGGGGGGTGGAAACGAGAACGAGAAAGAAGTGAAGGATGAAGATATCATGAAGATCAGGATGAAGATAAGGATGAAGATAAGGATGAAGAAGAGGACAAGAATGAACATGAGAATGAGGATGAGGACGAATGTGGAGAATGAGAATATGGATGAGAATAAGGAGTAGAATGGGAATGAGAATGGGGATAAGGATAAGGATGAGAATGGAGATAAGGGTAACGAAGAGAATGATAATTAGGATTAGGTGGAAATGGGAATGGGGATGAGAATGAAAATAAGGGTAAGGATGCGAAAGAGGATTAGATGGAGAATGGGAATGAGGATGAGAATGAAAATAAGGGTAAGGATGAGAATGAGGATTAGATGGAGAATGGGAATGGGAATGAGGATGAGAATGAAAATAAGGGTAAGGATGAGAATGAGATGGGGGCTAGGAATGAGGATGAGAATAAGGATGAAGATGAGAATAAAGATAAACTGAAATGATAAATGAAAGAAAAGAAAATGATAGGGATACGGATAACAATAAAGTTAAATAATGATAATCATATATACTTCCACGTATATAGAGATAATTTTCAAGCTTTAAAAACAAAATCAAATACGGACACTCAGACATTCAATTAGAAGTTATGCAACAATAAAACAATAAAAATTATACCATAACAAGTGAAACCATCACCACTAAACCCAGTGTTGCATTTGCATGTAAAAGACCCTGGCGCGTTGGTACATTTGGCAGAGACGTCACATGGAGTTTCATCGCATTCATTATTATCTGAAAAACAGATAAGATAGTAGATTCTCTTGTTTTAGTACATTTTGTATTTAACCCTTTACCGGGCAGATTAGCAGGAGCTCTCCACTTGAGGAGTAATATCGTCTGGTGTTAGCCAAAGTAAAAGTAAGAAATTGCCAAGTAAAAGGTTAGTAAAGGGTTAATAGGTTTTTAATAGTGTATATCAAGCAAAAGTAAATATCAATGGACAGTTTTGAGTTTTATTTGTGTAAAAAAAGGACGTCGGTGGTAAAGAAAAATAATTTCACTTACCAATGCAAGAGAACCCATCACCAGAATATCCAGTATTACATTGACATGTAAATGACCCAGGGGCATTGGTACACTTTGCATCGGCGGCACAAGGATAACCGAGACATTCGTCATTATCTAAAATATAATATAGAAAATTATATAAAGTCAATAGTGATGTCACTACGTCTTCATCTAGTACGTCTTGTAGAGTTTGAAGAAAGAAAAAAGCAAGTCAGCTGACATGATCTGACGTGTCAATGTGTCTGTCCTCTAATAGATCATGGGCAACAACCAATGAAAACACGCATAGCAACCAGGGTATGACACTCATTTTAGCTAATAACAAACATAAAATAAAACTTTTATACTAAATGAAGGACTGTCTAAAAGCAAAAAGTTGTCTTAAAGCAGACAAGCAAATAAGACAAATTTCCTTACCGATGCAAGAAAATCCATTACCAGAATACCCAGTGTTGCATTGACATGTAAATGAACCTTGTGTGTTGGTACATTTGGCATTCGTGTCACATGGATTTTCGGAGCATTCGTCATCATCTAAAATATTAAAATTAGAAACGTTCTGTAAAAAATATTATCACCTCCACCAGGAAGAAGGTTATGTTTTCATCTCTGTTTGTTTGTTTGTTTGTTTGTTTGTTTGTTTGTTTGTTTGTTTGTTTGTTTGTTTGTTTGTTTGTTTGTTTGTTTGTTTGTTTGTTTGTTTGTTTGTTTGTTTGTTTGTTTGTTTGTTTGTTTGTTTGTTTGTTTGTTTGTTTGTTTGTTTGTTTGTTTGTTTGTTTGTTTGTTTGTTTGTTTGTTTGTTTGTTTGTTTGTTTGTTTGTTTGTTTGTTTGTTTGTTTGTCTGTCTGCTGTCTGTGTTGTTTGTTTGTTTGTTTGTTTGTTTGTTTGTTTGTTTGTTTGTTTGTTTGTTTGTTTGTTTGTTTGTTTGTTTGTTTGTTTGTTTGTTTGTTTGTTTGTTTGTTTGTTTGTTTGTTTGTTTGTTTGTTTGTTTGTTTGTTTGTTTGTTTGTTTGTTTGTTTGTTTGTTTGTTTGTTTGTTTGTTTGTTTGTTTGTTTGTTTGTTTGTTTGTTTGTTTGTTTGTTTGTTTGTTTGTTTGTTTGTTTGTTTGTTTGTTTGTTTGTTTGTTTGTTTGTTTGTTTGTTTGTTTGTTTGTTTGTTTGTTTGTTTGTTTGTTTGTTTGTTTGTTTGTTTGTTTGTTTGTTTGTTTGTTTGTTTGTTTGTTTGTTTGTTTGTTTGTTTGTTTGTTTGTTTGTTTGTTGGCTTGTCTGTCACCAGAATATCTCAAAAAGTATTTAACCAACTTTTATGTAACTTTGTAGAAGAGTTGGCTAAAGACCAAAGACCAACCTATTAAATTTTGGTTAAATTGGATTAAAAATTAGAACATTCATAAAAAACTGACGGTAAACTTATAAACATCCCCTGGCATAGGTATCAGTCTCCAAGTACGCTCTAGTTTTCTTTCATTTTCGACTTCTGACTCCTGCATTTTACCGTAGACTGCAAACCTCCTTTTTGGGTAGTGCCTCGTGTGACGTGATCTTATAAGATAATAAGTTTTTTTACATAGCAGAGCTGACAAAAAAAACAATGATCAATGGGTACTGATCATTGTTGGGTATTAATCATTGTTTTTTGACATATCTAATCTGTACAACTAACTTCATCTCAAGATCATGCCACACGAGGCAATTTTCTTTGAAACTTACAACTCAGTTTTAGCAGTGGGAGTGTACATGCTGCAACTTGTCGCGTAGCGTTGCTAAAAAGTGTAAGCTGTTTCTACTTTCTCTGCAACTCGCAACTCGCAACGCAATTTTCTATTGCGAGACTACATACAAACATGAGGTTTTACATGACACAATCTCCCTTGTATTTTGAAACGCAACGCCATTACGTTGCAAATAAGCTAGTGTAAAGAAAATTGCCTTGTGTAACATGGCCTTTACACACGTCACAAGTATATACTAGTTCAGTCTAGTTGCCAATCCAAAGTTACCTACCAGGGTTACCATACCGAACAAGTATACAGAAGACTGCCAGGCAACAAGTAGACCAAATTGTCTCAATTTTGCGCCCAATTTTACGTCAGTATTGAGATATTATCTTAATTTTACTCGATCATTAACAGTTAGCGGTCCACGCTAAATTTATCATGGAATAGTACAGTTAACGTTGCTTGACCATGCATTCCTTAATAAATTTAGCGGGGGTTCTTCTAATTTCTTCTAATTTAACGTGGCAATTCTATGGACTGCTAACTGGTGGGTGGATGGTTGTGTGGTTGTGTGGGTGGTTTGGGGGGGGGGGGGGGGGTAGTATACCTGAATTATTCCCAACTATCCCAATTTTAAAAATATATATTTATATAGTTATTTTAAATCGTATTGAATGGAATGGTTAATCAACAAATGCACCGCACTGGCAGTTGTCGCGCGCTTAATTCTCCCACTCGAAAGTCGGTAGAAGTAAAGGCAAAAATCACGTTAACAATGAATGTCGCGATAAGCAAAATTTACGCTGATTTACGGAAGATTGTATTAAAAACGTAGCATTCTGCCTGGAGAAAGACTAAAAATATTAAGCCCAGAAACCTTTTACAACTGTAATATGTACAGAATATGGTATCAAAACTACTAGAAGTTAAATACTTACCAGTACAAGTAAATCCATTTCCAGAAAAGCCAAGCTTGCAATCACATTTGAATGATCCAGGCGTGTTGGTACATATGCCATTTGAATCACAAGGTTTTTTAAGACACTCATCGTTATCTAGAAAATAATCGTTCCCAAGTTTCTATTAACAATATTGAGACTGCTGTTGATAACACAACTTATATTATGTTATTTTGGCGGTGTTTATTGGAAGAATTGAAAATAGAAATATCCTACGAGCTGTGTTTCCACAAATTCTCGCTTCTCGGAAATACTGTAAATGTTAATGGTTAGCCAACAGTTACACTCAAACCAAAGGATCGGCTGTATTAACTTGTCTAAACTGCCGGTACATTAATAAACAATTATTGGATTTGGCTTACGCATGATATATCAAGAATTATCTAGACCGAGGTCAATGTTATCTACTGAAGCCAAAAGCTGAGGTGGATAACAATGACCGAGGTATGAACAATACTTGATATCATGCGTAAGCCAAATCCAAGAATTGTTTTATTTTACATTCAAAACAGTTGTATACCGACGGTCCAACATGGAAACAAAGTTTGGCAGTAAAAAGAGTTGTCTTTGTAAACAGAGACAAATCTACTGGAAACCATTTTGCTATTTTGTAATTTTCGCGCGCTCTGAGGTAATTGGACGGAAACGACCTCACAGGCGCCCAATAATTTACAATATTTGGCGGAAATGACGTAACAGCTGCTGGGCATTGAGAATTAACTAGAGTATGTTGACCAATACAAAAGGAGAATAAAGTTTGAATGTATAATTATTATAATTAAACAAAAACAAGTTCTCATACCACGACAAGTAAAACCATTGCCGGAATAACCAATGTTGCATTTACATTCAAACGATCGTCGTGTGTTGGTACATTGCGCATTCTTGTCACATGGCTTCCGCAGACATTCATTAATATCTAAAAAAATTGTGCGATTTTAAAGCATACTTTGAATACCTTTAACCCTTTCGCTGTCAGAGTTCTCCCCCTGACAAGTAAAATCGTCCGGCGTTAGATAGCAAAATAATAAAAGTCAACTTTGGTCGACTTTAGCGGTGAAAGAATTAAACTTTTCTTGTAAGAAAAGATCTAGGTATTCTTGGAGAGATTCCTCATTCGCAAAATTTAACCATAAACATAAAAATGTTTTAAATTAAACTTTTACAGCTGATCATAAACCATGAACAGGACGATAAGTTGAAATCCAAATCTAAAACTATAAATATACAGCAAACAGACAAAATAAAAACTCGATGTTAACCTATACAACACCGCTGCCAAACGTTTTGCGCATGTGCGACGTCCGTGCTCGTCCTCGGAAAAAGAGCGGGAAAACACTGAAATATTTGGACTGGTCCGAGAGTCCGACACAAAAGTTAGAATTATAAGCATACTACCAAAAAGATAAGGTAGATAATTTGTACATGGCTTCCTTGTCAATATTGTAACATATTCTGAATTTACCCCTTCGTAATTTTCTTCACCCTTTTTTTAAAACACAAATGAATAGTCGAGTCTTAGACCCCGTTTACACGATGCCGGTACAATTTGAAAAGGGAACAAAATCATGCCGTTTAGGCGTTGCGTTTACACGATACCGGCACAAAAATTACATGAAAACGGCACAAAATGAAGACGGGTTCCTTGACGGCATGAAATGAAAACGGAACACTAACCGGTATCGTATAAACGCCCGTGCCGTAACAGCTTGATGATGGTAATCACGATATATACGACCACAGTATTCGGGTCAGCAGTATTCACAAAGTCTTCTCAATTCTCATTGGAAGAGAATAGTCACAAGCTAATCCATCATCATATTATACCGGCACCGTGTAAACGCAAGACTTTTTGGCCTGTATTTACACACCGGCATGATTTTGTTCCGTTTTCAAATTGTACCGGCATCGTGTAAACGAGGTCTTACTTAATCTTTATTCTGTCTGGTGGTTGTCGCCACGGGTAGTTCCCACTTCTCTTGCAATGTTTACTCAGCGAATTCACGCATGCGCAAACGTTTGGCAGTGGTGTTAACCTATACAGTATGAACCGAACCGGACCCGGTCCTAAAGGTGCCGTGCAGCATGCACGAACAAACGGACGGACGGACGCGCTGCCAACTCGTGACGGCACCGCAATTTCACCCTCATCTGCATGCCAGCTAAGAGAAGTTTTATTGTTCATCGAGACCTTCATGTACACGTGTACTTGAAATTTTGACCATAGTGTTTTGCATTCTGCGAGCAGCCGCCAATGTCATAAATAGTTGTCCAGTTATTGTAATTCATATACCGTTGGACAGTAAAAAATCGTCTTTGTTCCGATAAACCTACTGCTCTTTTTAAACATACCTTCCAACGTTCGAGTCCGTGTTTCAGGTACGTCGCCTTGAACGCCATCTCTCCACTGTGGAGTGAGAAGAATTTCGTAAAGCGAGTAGGCCACTTGATTCGACAAAAAAATTAAGAGACAAGTTATTGAATTAAAATACACTAAAGCATGTATAACTGATTATTTATACATATGATGGGGTGTAGTGTAGTGTGGTGTGTAGTGTGTGGTGTGCAGTGTAGTGCAGCGCAGTGCAGTGCAGTGTAGTGCAGTGCAGCGCAGTACAGTGTACAGTGTACAGTGTAGTGCAGTGCAGCGCAGTGCAGTGCAGCGCAGTGCAGCGCAGTGCAGCGCAGTGCAGCGCAGTGCAGTGCAGCGCAGCGCAGTGCAGTGCAGTGCAGTGCAGTGCAGGGCAGGGCAGGGCAGGGCAGTGCAGTGCAGTGCAGTGCAGTGCAGTGCAGTGCAGTGCAGTGCAGTGCAGTGCAGTGCAGTGC
>OZ035998.1:7394341-7541841 GCA_964035015.1 Corallium rubrum
ATATAGTCTGTTCAATAGGTACAAAAGTACAAGACAAGTTTTTATAAAGGTGAACAATAAGAACCTTCTTTACATGAAGTAAGGTCGTATTGTTGGTTCTTAATCCCAGACCTAGACTGGAAAAAGTATTCAATGTTCCTCGGCTCCGAAATTTTCCGTAACAAATGTTCCTCATAAGTGGATGTGCAAAGGGAAGCATTGCACCTATAGCCACTAGCGTATGTTGCGTACCTAACTCTTTTAGGGAAAGTATTTGAAATTTGTCAACGTGTATATTTGCATTGTTGCATTTCCTGATTTTGTATGTTCCTCACTCAGCACAATTAATGTTTCTTCCCGGATAAGGATGTTTAATACTTCCACAAATACGTTTCCTCAATCACCGCAAAAATAATATTTTAGCTAAGGAACATCTCCAAAATCTGGAACTCGATGTTGATTGACAACACTTGTCTGTTATTACTAGGAAACAAAATAATCTTCCAATTCTACGAACAGGATACGAGGATTGAGGAACACTTCATAATCCCAAATGACAGTTAAAAGAATATGATTCATCAAAATTCATTATTCAAGTAGATGTGAAAAAAACAAAATATTCCTCAATCTTAGACTCTTAGCAAATGTCCCTCAGGATCTAGGATCCTGAGATCCCGCTTTTTTCCAGGCCTGAATCCACCAGGTTCTTACACACGAGTTTTTATTATTATTATAAATAATATCATACGACATGAGGAGAATTAGTAACTAAATGTCTGTACAAAAACCGAAAAACAGACAAAGTGTAATTTTATTGTTAAAATTCTTTTGCAATTTAGAATGTTTGTTGATTAAGTTAATAGTCGCCTAGTGCAGAGTGGAGGTGTGAAACTGACATCCGCGTTTATTTGACACACTCCCATAATTATAATTAATTTTCGCTCTAGAATTGCTAATCAGATTTAAATCTCTGCAGGTGAAACAAGTCGAGCTCACGCCTTCGTCGCTCGTAGAGATCGACTTGTGGCAAGTCTATAAAGCCTGGTTTCCATTCAGTGCTTGTTATCGCGCGATCGACATTTTGTGATCGCTTTCTTTTGTCTTGTAAGCTCTCGACTGGATCCGTTCCACCCGAGGGCTCATGAGACAAAGAAAGCGATCGCAAAAATTCGCTCATTCGACAAAAAAAGCTGAATGGAAATGCGCCTTAACGAAGCGAGAAAGCGAAGAACTGCAAAAGATATTACTTTGTCACTTTAAGTGTTTTTCAAATAAGACAGACTAAATTTTTGTAGGCACTTTAATATATTATTTAGAGCTATTGCCGAACATTACTTTAATAACTGCAGCTATTACTTACCTGCAAACAATTTACAAATTTTATCTGCAGTAGCTTCACTTTTGTCTAGTACGTCATAGAAGTTTTTCATCGCAAGATAATGATTCATATTAGTTAACAGTTTTTCTAACTCTCTACGGTCCACTCCTCTGCCTATCGCAATGACGTATACGGCAACACCTTTTTGGTCTAGATGTTTTGCCAAGGCAGACATGTCCTTTTGATCTCTTGATCTTGTCTGCTTACCATCAGTGAACAAAATTGCAATCTTTGGAACAAAATTACGCATGTTGCCCTTTTCTGTGAACACTTTAGTATTAGCCATGTCTAAAGCTAGATCCATGCGGGTTCTTTGTCTCATAAAAGCCAGGCCAGATACTTTCTGCTTGAATTCATCAAGACTTAAAAAATCATTGAAGTCCACCGCAAGTTCGACACTTTCGCTGTATATGATGACAGACGCATGACTTCCCAGCAAAGAAACATTAAAGTATGTGGCCATTCTGTTCACTGAGCTTAACAGCCTCGCAAAATTCCTGCTACCGAGACTGCCCGAAGAGTCCACAAGAAAAGCTATGTCCATTGATGATCCACAGTTTCCTATTGCTATATTTTTTGCAAACAAAAAATGATAAAATTAGCCGCTATTAAAGCTTTTATAAATATCTAAATAAGCTACATAGCCCTCCTTGAAAGGCCGGCTCTCTCTGCCTGCCAGTCCAATCTGTTGTAAAATTACTAATCTTGGCTTATATGAGAGATAGACCAGCTCTTCTATGGGTTTACTAATACCAGCCTTTCTAGGAAGACTGTCCCTCCTCCAATAAACACAACCTATGATTTGTTTATTTTTACCCTAATTGTCACTTTAATCAATACGCAATGCTTTGCGCCTTTGACGTTAACAGATAGGCTATTTTATTTATTTTTTTATTTCAAATAAAGCTATGAAGCAAATTGCATTTTCTTTGGGGAAGTTAATTCAGAATTATACTCTTTCTTCAAATCGCTTCTCTCTGGTTTTTGCTTAATCCTTTGTGTGTTTTTTCTTCTTCACGTATTAACCTGTGTGACATCTTCTTGTTAACGTTATTGGTGTGAGCCCCCTAGATTAGCCATTTGTGCTTTTGGGGCAAACACTTACAAAAATATATTTAATGGTTCTCTGACGAAAATATTGTTTTTAATGTTTCTACTAATATTAAAGATATTACGATGGTTGGTAATTGCGCGAAGGTCATTGTTGTTATTGAGACTATGGCGTCATAAGCTTCCTCGACTCATTCTTTTCAAGCTCGGCCACTTTAATGACGGCGCTTCAAAATACAGACTTCACATGTAAAATATCACCTTTTCTTCAACGAATTTTGAAATGAAACTTCACACGATTACTAACAACCATAACACTTTAGGATTATGCAGAAATATTGCCAACAATATTTTAAACATCAGAGAGCCACTTTAATAGAACAAAAGAAACTTGTTGTCCCTAGTAGTTACTAAGGAAACACAGATGGTGCGTGCTGTATCTTAATGTGCTGCCTTATTATACATCGCTAAACTCAGAAACTCAATTAAAATGTGCTAGGCTGACCGTTTCGAAAATTTCCCGTATTAATCCTCAAACTTGGCACTCGTGCAAGTACAGTGCTGTCGCTGTTGGTTTTCAGCCGTGTTTCCAATTTTTTCCCCAAAGCCTGTGATCATTTTAGCCACTGCCTTGATTGTCGTGTATCGAGGGTTATTATTCTCCAGGTTGTCTGGATTTCCTTCCTCTGCAAAACCAACACTAAAATCAACATGAGCTTCTAGCTAATTGTCAAACATTCTGACTTGAGTCCCTTGATCAGATCCATTCCGGTGAACTCCGTATCTTGATTGCTAAAGATTGTCTATAATCGATTTCAGTCACCTGTGCAGTTGCTTAATTTCGTCTCGTAAACGGCCGTTGCCAACTGAAACGGTCGATGCCAACCCAATGTACTTGTGTTCCTCAAGGGACCCCTCAGTATCCTAACCCAGTAACCAACATATATTTGTTTTCTAAGTCTCAGAAGCTTGATTGTAACTCGGCTTCTAATAGAACATCATTTAAGGATTGTCAATCAGTTTTATTACCTCTGCCAGGAGGTTATGTTTTTACACTGTTTGTCTGTCTGTTTAATATCTGTCGAAATACAGCAAGGTTTGATACACTGCCGAAACAGAGAACGCAGGTAAACACTCTTTACGTTTCTCTCTGACGAAGGGCCTTCGCTCGAAACGTTAGACTACTATACGTTCTCTGTTTCGTTAATATCTGTTTGTCTGTGAGTCTGTCTGCATGTCACCAGCATATCTCACAAAATATTCGACAGATTTTCGTGAAAGTTAGTGGAACGCTTGAACATAGACCAAGGACCCACTTTTTCAATTTTGGTTGAACTTGGTTGAAATTTGGATGAGAAATTAATAAAAATCTAACCACAAGATTCTCCGTGTAGAACAAATGCTTGATTGCGCAATATCTCTAATTATAACCGCTGGCGGAGTTTTATGCAGTAGTCTCTGATTGCCCTCTTCTTCTTGTTATAATTAACTCTATATGTTTGTTCTTACAGCCGCAAAGCATTGTAGTATTTTAGAAAAAAGCAAATCTCAATAAAGAACAGCTATTTCCATGATCAAAACTTCTTCGAGGTGTAACCTGATTTTTGTTTTTTATCAAAAGATTGTATAGTTAAAAATTTAAAGCTTTCTTTTGGATTCTTTAAAAAGTGTCCCAATAAAAAATCCTATTTTTTGAGTTGGGGTGTACTATAGTAGGATTTCTAAGACGTGCGTTCAAAACAGATCAGAAAGAAACTTATATAACTTACATGTTGCTGCTGGTGTCCATATTGCCAATACACATATGACGATAGCAGCTAAGGTCTGGCCAAGAACGCCCATGGCAAATCTTCTAAAAAAGAAAACGCAAGTAAGCAAGCAAGCAAGCAGGCAAGCAAGCAAGCAAGCAAGCAAGCAAGCAAGCAAGCAAGCAAGCAAGCAAGCAAGCAAGCAAGCAAGCAAGCAAGCAAGCAAGCAAGCAAGCAAGCAAGCAAGCAAGCAAGCAAGCAAGCAAGCAAGCAAGCAAGCAAGCAAGCAAGCAAGCAAGCAAGCAAGCAAGCAAGCAAGTAAGTAAGTAATATTTTAACCCAATTTTCTTGCTGATTTTTTAAGTAAGCCATAGTAAGCCAGTAAGCTAACAAGGTAGGCAAGTAAGCAAGCAAGGAAACAAGCAAGAACGCAAGTAGAAAGCAAGCAAACAATCTTTATTTTTCAAAACTGAGATATATACTTACAATAAATAAACAAATATATAAATAAATAAATAAACAAACAAACAAACAAACAAACAAACAAACAAACAAACAAACAAACAAACAAACAAACAAACAAACAAACAAACAAACAAACAAACAAACAAACAAACAAACAAACAAACAAACAAACAAACAAACAAACAAACAAACAAACAAACAAACAAACAAACAAACAAACAAACAAACAAACAAACAAACAAACAAACAAACAAACAAACAAACAAACAAACAAACAAACAAACAAACAAACAAACAAACAAACAAACAAACAAACAAACAAACAAACAAACAAACAAACAAACAAACAAACAAACAAACAAACAAACAAACAAACAAACAAACAAACAAACAAACAAACAAACAAACAAACAAACAAACAAACAAACAAACAAACAAACAAACAAACAAACAAACAAACAAACAAACAAACAAACAAACAAACAAACAAACAAACAAACAAACAAACAAACAAACAAACAAACAAACAAACAAACAAACAAACAAACAAACAAACAAACAAACAAACAAACAAACAAACAAACAAACAAACAAACAAACAAACAAACAAACAAACAAACAAACAAACAAACAAACAAACAAACAAACAAACAAACAAACAAACAAACAAACAAACAAACAAACAAACAAACAAACAAACAAACAAACAAACAAACAAACAAACAAACAAACAAACAAACAAACAAACAAACAAACAAACAAACAAACAAACAAACAAACAAACAAACAAACAAACAAACAAACAAACAAACAAACAAACAAACAAACAAACAAACAAACAAACAAACAAACAAACAAACAGGTTAAATTTTATTAAAGGTGTAATGCAACGTAAATTTCTTTAATTTATTTTATTTTATTTTACTAGACAATAGTGTAAATCCACTGAAAAAATATCGACAGAAAATTATTTTAACATTTTACAGTTCGTCACACGGCAAATAACTCACCGGAAGTATGCATGCATGGTAGCGGAAGTAAAAAGTGCAAAAATGCAAAATCGTGACACCCAAAAAAAGAAAGAAACGGAACTACAGGTAACCCGAGTAATAAAGCAAAGTTGTTTTAAAATACTTAATAAAGGAAATATTAAACCAACCTCGTACCCAATGTCTTTTCTCCGCTTCCCCCAGTGAAAAGACCCTGGGTATTCATATTAAACTACGGGTTCATCTTTTGGGGCAAACTCGTCTCTAAAAGAACCGAACGCCTTGGGGGATGTCCACATTTTTGTTAACCGACAATTTCGTTACGGCCAGAGCCGAATCAGCCAATTACTCCTTGCCGCTGACCAAACGTACTGACGATTCTATCAGGGGTTTCCCCATTGAGAAGTAAAATCGTGCGGCGTTAGCAAGAGTAAAATCGTCTGGCGTTAGCCAGAGTAAAATATTTAAAAAGGTTAAAGGAAAAGGTTAAGGCAAGGCTTGTGTCGGCAAAACTAGACTGTGTGGATTACGATCTTTATAATCCATGAAAGAAACCTAATCTCAACCCCAAACCGCTTATTGCTTGCTTAATACAGGCTTAAACAAGTAAGCAGACAAACCATGTTAATAAGTGTCTACCACTCTAGCCGCTACTGAGCTGTTGCATGCCATATCTCACCCACTTCAGTCATACAAGTATGTGGAAAGAACCGAACGTAAAAACAATCGGTGTGCAGACTTTTCACATTAACAAAATTACAAGCTAGGCCTTAGAATACACCTTAGTTGTACTTAATAATACTCATTTTTGCTCAGTCTTAAAATCGCGCACCTTGGATCTGCGCGAATTCTGATACCACGCAAATTCAAATTAAATACAAGTAAGGTATACAACAGTAACCGAAATCCTACCCCTGGCATTTTTCCAGGGGGATCACTTGCGTCGACGCGCTCAGTATCCTATTATGAAAAAATAACTTTAGTACTACAATAAGTTTGGAGGTCGGACAATGTCTTTTAAGCAGTTTCTGAAAAGTCAAACGTTTTCAAACGAAAAATATTCAGGCGATTTCACTTTTCATGCATGTCGGAAGATTTTTTTCATTACGCTTCTGCCAAGCGTAAGAAAGGGTAACCTTAGCCGCTTTCCATTTCAACGATACTGTACCGAAACGTAGAGATTTTCTTTTGTATTAAGGTCATTAATTCTGCTCGAGAGCTCACAAGACAAAAGAAAGCGCTACGTTTCGGTAGGGTACGATTGAAGTGGAAAACGGGACTTGTGCACGACGGGACATAAATTATCAACTTACTTATCCTGCAGATTATGTACACTAAATGTATTTTCTTATAACTGGCCCCCGCATGTAAATGCCTTGATTGCGGTAACTTTTTAATAGGATCATAGTTAATAGAAAATATACATGGTTTGGAAACCCGGCAAACTTCAAAGCGGTTAACAATCAAGCTACGATTCATCTTGAAAGGTACACGAAGGTGCCAAATCCTTTGTTTTAGGTTTATTAATATTTAAACAGTACGGTTGAGTGATTGAAGCCAAACGTTGCTATTGGATGATTGCTTCATTATACAGAAAACACAATATGTTCAGTAACCATGAAAGTGCAAAAATTTCCATAAACCTGAACAAAAACATAAAACAATGACTTTTGTGAGCTTCCAAACCATGTATATTCTCTATTAACTATGATAGGATCTAGCTGCTGTCGCGGGAAAAAACCTTTCCGCCTGTACATTATATTTCTTTTGGAATATAATACGAAAACTCTAGAAAATTTTGCAAGTTCACGACCTAGACTTCTGCAAAAATAGTTTGCAGATGCGCTAGTCACGATCTTAATTTGGATCAGAATTCTCAGCTTGATATGTTTGGGAATATTTATGTAACCTCTTTCATGCGATACAACATCTTTATTTTAGTAAGAGAAGAATGCACATACAGTGCTCACTCAATTGATTGATCTTTAATCTTACTGTAAAATTTTTATTGCTTGCCAGAACAAATTTCGAATGGGAACCAAACGGCCGGCGTGCCATGCGCACCAATTTAATTTTGTGCGGTAACCTGTTGAGCAATTTTAAATCGTAAAATATTTAAAGAGATTAACATTTGTGAGTCATTTTAGAAAAACTGACAAGAGGAAAAATCATTAGAGGATCACCTCTTGCCGATAACATAATTCATTCTTAAACAACTTTGGTCTCTTATTTCGATAGTTCATCCCATACTAATATTTAGGTTACCAAAAGATTCTATGCCATGCATGACAGTATTTCGATTTTATAGGCCACAATAGCTGTAAGTATAATATGTTGGTCTTGAGGTGAAAGCTGAAAACTATATTCTATTTTCAAATTTTGAAAGGCGAGCGTTACCTTTACGCCCAGTGAAAATGGACAAGCTCTAAAGCAGAAACGTAAATAAAAATACCATATGAAAAATAATCCGCGTGTTTACCCGAACCGACGCGGTGTTTTTTTAAGACTTTTTCCTTTGGCCGTCCAACAATCACTCACCGGTGCGTAACAATTTGGATCAAGGTAATGAATAGTCTGAGATGAGCCCACCTCTGGACATTAAACACACACTTATCAATTATAGTTATAATGTGCTGCTGCGTTATTGCAAAACAACTAATAAACACGTCTAAAATGCCTATAGCGTGTATATAGACCTTATTCAAAAATGGCTGCCGAATTAAAATTCTTTTATGTACATATAAATTAGCCCTTATGAACTCGTTTTCGTGTGGGAAATTCTAAAGAATTTTTACTTTAAAACGAGGTCATAAGCGCTAATTTATATGCACATAAAAGAATTCTAATTCGGCGGCCATTTTTGAATAAGGTCTATAGTTATTTCATTTTTGAGTCCTCGACAAATCACGTAGATGAAGATATAACAGTTAAACTTAACAATGAACCCACAGTTAATCAGGAAACTACGGAACTCGCATACTGACCTGGAAATTAATTTCCAAGCGTGAAAATACCTAACCCGACATTCTCGACGTGACATTAGCCGCCATGCATGCCGCACCAGAGCATGCGTTTTAGATTTAAGCACGGCTAAAGCTATATAATACAAAATGGTTAATTCCCGCAGCCTTGAACGCACCTTCAATCGCGGTTCGACAACTCACATAGGCCTACGCAAGCAGTCTGAGTGGCAGTGACTTCAAAACTGAACTCTAAAATTCTATAAAGGCTGTGTTTTAAGATTCCTGCTAATTCTGGTCAAAATGGTTTCTAGGTAACTTTCACACGGGAATGCCGACAAAGGCCTAAATCAAATTAAACTACCACCGTCTACAACATATTTCAACACAGTATTATTTTTTTAAATTATATGCCACTATATGATAACAGTTTGTAGTTCGCCTTACGAATTACTAACACGCACCACAACACATGTCTTAATCAAATTGTTACTGCCCAAAGCAAGCTTTCTTTTAGTATTCTGTCCAGCTTAAGCCAAAAACGATCGATTGAAAGAGCGAGCTTTGGAAAAATCAATTGGAATTAAGGCTGCTTTGTTTTAGACTTACTTCTCATATACGCTGGCTAGGATAAGCAGTTCGTTTCAGTATTAAGGCTGTTCTCTATTACGTACGCTTTCCCGCGCAAGCGGAGCGTGCATTATCCAGTTCGCTTTGGACAACTTTCAAAGCTCGCTCTGCCCGCGTGGGCAAAGCGCGCGTAACGGAAAACGGACTTTAGTGGGATAATTTTAGTTTGTGTGAGTCCAACGGGTTCAACGTAATGACTCAGAAGTAATAACGACAACGGGTTAGAGTTAAAGCTTAATTATGTTTAATAATATGCATGCCTTATAAGTCCACGTCGCGTGCCTAATCATTTGATCAGAATGACTGCTGTTGTTGATTGTCTAATGTACAATTATTTTAATATTCATTTAAACAAGAACTTTATAACGATCATCTAAATACAAGATTAAGCCTCCAGCTCTCCGTCACAATTTTAAGTAATATTTAAAACATGAGCAGCAGTGTTTTATCAGATTTAAAACACGAAGTGATAGCCACGGTTGCGCCTGTTTACACGGCGAAAATAGGACGAATTCAAGACCGGTCCCGAATTCGTCATATTCGGGACACATTGATTAACAGGTTTGTCTTGGACTTAAGAATATGTATAGATATATTTTTACATCGTTATATACCGTATTCATAAAGTGGCCGCCAATAAATTTATATCCTTTTATAAGTATTTAGATCAGCTTTTCCAGCCTCGTTCTTGTGTGAAGGTCATTTTCAGTTATAACGAGGTTCGTATAAGGCTAATTTAAATGCACATAAAAGAATGGTCATTAGATATCGCAAGGCTTTTTAGCTAATTAACGTTATTTTCTTCAATGCACTGTAACTTAACCTGTGCTGTTACTACGTTGTCATATAGATCGGCAACCTGTTTTTCATTTCGCGTTCGGTCGGCCTTCGTTTATACCTTAGAAGAATTCAAGTATTTATCACATTTGTGCTGTGGAGTATCGATGTTATGAACTGATTGAACTAGTTGGAATCACTGCATGACATTTGTACGATCTCACAAGTATAGAATCAGTAGTCGATCAGTGTCGCAGTTTTAAAACAACAAAGTATGATAATTATTTTTCTCAAACTCATTAATAATTCATGAGAAAACACAAAGGAAATCAGTACCACATCCGTGGTAAAGATCTGATAAAGAAACAAACTTTAGCTTTGATTTTCGCGGCTTAGACAACGTTATTTTTCAAACTTACTACGCCAATGAACTTACCAAATGGGTCGTTTTTGAAGCTATTTAAAACATTCGCAGTACGTGTTTTATCAGATCTAAAACACTTACTAATTCGAGACCGTCTCGGGGTTCTAAGGGGCCGTTCATATGAGGTGGACTCTCCCGTTACTGGGCTGGTTTTATATCACGAAAATCTTATTACGACTTTTGAGAAATGCAAAGCGACATAACGAAACAAAATTGGGTTTGTTTTTCTGTAGTACACGGGGTATTATAATTCATTTGTAGTCAAAGAAAGATTTCCTGACATGAAATCAGCCGGCCAGCTCGCCAGCAAAAGTTAACCATCTTATTGACTCGTCCATTGACACACCCACAATGAAATAAAGTGCCACGATAAAATAAAGCCCGTTTTTTTACCTCAATTTACTGAGGAAGAAACTTTGAGATCCAGAAATCAAAACACTCATTAGTATAACAGAGTGATAATGGTTATCATACTCTTTTGAATGGTTACCAACTTATCGCACTCACAGTTATCATACTTGACGCATACACTAATCACTTGAAGAAAGGATTTAACACTTCTGTTGGAACAATAAATTGTGGGCGTATCAAGAGGTACTGATGAACATTTGCTGAATGCATTTGTGTCACTGATCCCTAATTTGTGTGCGCTCAAAGTTAATCTCCAAAAGAACGCAGCTAGAACAAGCATGAATTGCGATTGCTTAATTTTTAAGACATATCCCCAATGGTGAGATTTATAACGTACTCAAATAGCTCAACATGAGTATGCATAAGTGGTCGTTAACAAATACGTGTGAATTATTTTGATTGTTGTGATGATAGCTGTCTTTCTGGCTTAATAACTAATAAGTACCAAAACTTCGGACAGTAGATCACTAAATAATGCGCGTTCTTCTATCTAAAAATTAATAAATTTAAATAGAACACTGCCGCAATACGTAGAACAATCTTGGCTCACTGAAAGCTACGCCTTTATTAATATTCTAACCTTTTAATTATTTATCTGTCAAGCAACATGCATTACGAAAACAAGAAGTTGTCAGCGGAATTAACACGCAATTCGACGTATTTTTGTGCAATAGAAATTTGCTTTTGACAAAAATAAATAAATGCAATAGAATGCAACAATTAATGGTTAATTACTCTCCAAAAGTGCTTTTATCGAGGCCAATTACAACACAATACGCATAAATATACATAAAATACAACATGAAACTAATATATAGTTATAGAAAAAATAAACTGAAAGAGCGTATGTACAACACAACGATATGTATATCTTTAAGGCCTGTTTACACTAGAGTATCCGGATTCACATTGTTTTTCATCCTCATGGGAATAAAAACCAATGTGAATCCGGATACTTTTGCTCTAGTGTAAATGGGGTCTAAGTATTCAGATATTCAGTTCATAATACTAATTTAAAGATGAAACGTTCTGAAACAGTGATTGTAAGTATAGCCAATATTTTAGCAATTGAGAGCTTTCGGTCTGCCCTCTTCATCTCAATTAACAAATTAGAAGAGTTAGATAAGGTGGGGCACAGCAGTTTTTGGATGACGCGAACTGTGCAAGGAATATTCTGGAATTCTGAAGAGGAATAAGGTCGTTTGTAGCAGTAGTACTTACGCTAGTTTTTACATACCAATAAGCTAGGAATATTCGCTTTTCACCTTGATTCAAAATCAATAGCAACAACAGTTCTAACAGTCTTACCTCTAGTTCTCACTGTCACTGAGCGTGATTGTGTCCCAACTAGTGGCTAGCTCCGCGCTGAGTGTTCAATCCAGAAAGGATTTCGTTATTTAAGTGTCAAACTAGATCACGTGATTGCAAACGATCATGTTACTTTGTTATTGCTATATATAAAATGTCTTTTTTTAAGTCAATCCCTAAGTGTAAAATGTTGATTACTACACACATCTACAATTTCCCGACTCCTGAGATATTATTTACTGCAATAACGATTTTTCTGGAAGACTAAAATGACCTGGCTCGTTGTTGAGAAAGTGGACTGCAGGATCAAAGCCAGAAGTGCGGAAAGATTGCATGGAATTTTTCTGTTGTGAAAACATATCCAGGGTGGCCTATACTTTTAAGTTTACCCACACAAGAATTCCACTCACGTCAGGGGTGCAACTAGAAATTTAAACAAGGGATTGACATGTAGAATAATTTTTTATCAAGTCAGAAAACAGTTTGCAAAGTGCGCAGGGTATTTTCTTGTTCTTAAGCAATTTGCCTAAATAGATGAGTAGACAACAAGTCGTAACGAATGCAGTATCGCTACGATTGACTTACCGAGAGTTGAACTCTTTAGCGGCATTGTTTTTATAAGAAACATGCAGAAGCAGTAGCCTATAAATATTCATCTACAGGATCCGACTCCTTTGGAATATCGCCAGAAGGAATTTCAAAATACCCGCCCATTTTACACAGAAACGTAAACTAAGATTCGACAAAATATCGAATAACAAGAACATAATGTAGAAGGATTATCTATTGTATGTACTTGAGTTTTATTATTTAATTTAATAGGGTTTTTTAAGGAACGAGGCAATTAAATATGAACTATGTGTAATTTGACCCTGATAACAACTAGGCATAATATAGACTGTGAACTGTCGCGCGGTTTTGCTTAATTGATAATATCTTTTTTCGCGCGAAAAGTTGGCTACTTACGATTTGTCCGCAAATTTTGCAAAGCCTCCCCCTTGACTTTGCTAAGAACATCGTGGTAACAATGATAGGGAGGTATCATAGGGACTACATAGGCTTTAATCACTGATAGATGGACTTCCAAGACAACGCGGCACAAAATACACATCATAATGTCCTACAACAGAACAAAAAAACCCATTAAAAAGAGCAATTTACGTTTTGCTACTGCAGCATAAATAAGCAAGGGAAACAGATGCAGGATATATTCAACAAGGGAACTTTTTGTTTTCTATTTCCATATATGCTTCCAGTGGTAGAGAAATGGCTTTTAGCTGCAGTTTTGAAAACTTCTTGTCCTCTAGTCTTTTTTTTTTTGATAACTTTATTGCCTATATTGCAACTGGTGGTCAAACAGAGTGAAATGCTCCAATTGAACATGACTACCATGATGTAAGTGTTGGTTTTGCGGAGGGAGGAAAACCAGAGAACCCGACGAAAAACCCTCGAAGCATAGGAGAGATCAACTACAACTCTACTGACATTAGTTTCCAGCTCGACAAGGGGGTCATTCCAAGCAGTAACCCATCCAAGTACTAACCCCGTCTAACCGGGCTTAACTTTTGGTGAGAGGCAGCGCGCTAACAGCACACGCCACCCGTGCTCCCCTATTGTTATTAAAGCTTCCACATTAAGATATTACATTTGGATCGAGTCTTCAAAAAGAGCAGCAAGGTAAGATTCGAATATATACATATGCGTATATTAGTTTATATAGCACTCCATATAGCACTGAGAAATACAAGCACGCAAAGTTATTGTAATTAAAAAGGTATGTCTGCCACCTTGTAATGTAAAACCGCCAAACCATTAAGAGCTTGCTAATACTCTAACAGTGTCTTGCTTTGCAGTTAGGCACTTAGTCTATAGAAGTCCCTAGAACCCGCCGCTAATCCGCTTCATGTACAAGATCTAGATTTGCACCAGGTGTGCATTGGGCATAAATTATACAGTATATTTGCACGAAAATCTGTTGTAACACATGTCAAAACATCGGAATAAAGTCGTTTCAGTATTTATTTAAATGAATTGAATGTACAAGTTCAGTTCCAAAATAATTAGGACGTTGTTTTGAAAGTATTTACTGATGAAAACTGTGTAGGTTTACACACGCAAAAACGCGCACTTTGTGTCAGACGTGATGCAGAATGATGTCAGATCTGTTCAGAGAAATGTAGCGACCCCTGATACAGCCTGTTGTAGTATCAGCTATAATACACCTATGATATTATATCTGTATCATACCTGCAGCTACAACGGACTGTTCAGAACAGATTCTGTCAAACTGTATCAGCCTGACACGGTCAGTGCTGTATCAGTTTGATATAACAGACTGAACAGGTATGTTGTCTACGGAGCTGTCGCAATCTGTTCGAAATTCTAACTAAATGTTTATACATCAGCGCTGGTACATTCTGTAGCTGTCAGGCTGTATCAAGGGTCGCTACATTTCTCTGAACAGATCTGATATCAGAGCTGATCAGACTGTGTGTTTTTAGGTGTGTAGGTTTGGATGCGTGAGATCTCGTTTCGGAGTTTCTATATATGTTGTACAAGATGTGTATTTTTTATACTTCATCATGCAGTTCACACTTACATAAAGCCGGTTTAAACTGGGGGTAAGATTTCGTTGTACATGGCAAAAGAAAAAAGTGGAGAGCGTGATGTTTTGTACGCCTAGTGGAAATCCAGCTTAACCAAAAGAAAAATGTCACGCGTGCATGCCACGTCTGCAGCATGTGCCGGCCTAATCAACTGAATAGTCACATATTATTTGCATGCTGAACAATGGCGCACTGTCGCACACTTGTGTCACCATTCTATCGATAATTATGGTGAACTAAGACCTCGTTTACACTAGAGCAAAAGTTTTCGGATTCGTGACGAGTCCGGAACGTTTTAGTACCTGATTCGTTTTGCCGTTTACACACAAAAGAATGAATCCGGAATAAAAACTTTCCGGTTTGATCACGTATCCGGCGATTTCGAATCCGGAAAAAAATGTAGAAATGTATCCGAATACTTTCGAATCCGAGACAATACGTGGTGTGAACGGTTATTCCGATGAATTCGGATGCTCTTCCGTCGTAGTCATGTGAGGTTGCGGTGGAACCAACATGGTCAACATATTAACTGAATTAAAGGAATTCCGAGTTTAGTGTAAAGGGCCGAATCTGCGAATACCGTTGTAGTGTAAACGCCAAACGAATCCGAATACTCGGTACGAAGTGAATTCGGAAACATTTACGAATCCGGAAATTTTGCTCTAATATTTATGAGTTATGCAATAGCTTCAGGTTGGAAAGTGAAGTAGATAACTATAATTTATAAACATTGATCTCCCGCATGCAAGAATTCTTCAAGTGTTTTTTTTTAATCTGAAATTATTCCAGGTGGCCAACGTAAAGAATGTAAGTCACACTGCTAAAAACAGTGCATTTTTATAGCTCCCTACACAGAATACAGTTCGTTGACAATAGTAACAATGTTGTTTACCTCTTGGGAAACTATTAGAAAACAGAAATTTTTCTCTCAGTTCATCACGTTATACAAGAATAGAATAGACCATAGTAGAACTGTTTTACCTTAGATACGGTTTCTTATCATATTACATTGTTTCTATTTTTGCTATCCACCTAGCTATACTTAACGTGGCTTCATCTTATATATACACAAGCGGCGATATACCTGTCAACGCTCTTATGACGCTATTTTGCACATGCAATACGACTTTTTCTAACATTTGTCAGACGGTCAAACTGACGTATAATATTATATTGATTCTACGCAAAATATATAATTTCTTGCATAAAGCTATAAGATTGGCTAACTCTACTGAGTCAATGAGAAAATGACAACCATAAAAGAAAATCGCATGCGCGGGGGAGCGGGAGTTTTATAAGCTGTGCGTAAGTAGTACCTTTTTATAAGATTATTTTCAGAACGTGCAAAGGTTAATATCAGTCTGCATTCCAGACCTTTTGCCACACGACGCCCATCTAGCAAATCCTGGTCATAAAATGTAACCTTTACAAATATCTGGCGGACAGATTCGTGGGATATAATAATTGTTCTTTTATTCTAAACGATTGTTCCATTTGTTCTAAACTTATTTCTTGTATATATAGGTAGGATGTCGCGTCTTTGAATGAGCAATCTGTAATTCATTTATTTATTTTCTATATAAACATATATTAAGTGCAGGTCTTGCTACAGGGTTCTCACGCCAGCATAGTAATCACTTGGATTCAGATCAAGATACCACGAGCTGATCTTGATCCTTGATCTGACCACTCAAACCCAGTTGTTGACCTGCACCTATCACAGCAATTTGTTCCCTTATATGTTACTGCGATGCTTGTCATATGACACTCCGATGATCCTGACGCACGCGCAGGTCCCTTGTTGTTAACTTTGGTTATTGCATAACCTCATAAAATCGTGTTTCTAACCCAACCCAACTCGGTGTTTTGTTCGTTTCAGAATAATCAAAATATTCGAGGGTTATTTACCAGAAATTTTATCAGGAATTAATTTAAGAAATGTTTCTCTAAGTTTACGTAAAGAAACATTCCAAACTTGGCAAAATACAAACAGCTGAAATAATAGCGCTTTCTTAAAACATGTATACATAGATCTTTCGCGTGTATTGCACAAAAATAATGTAAAATCATCACTTCAAGCTTGTTAAGTGCTTGTTTAGAGAAATTAAAAAAGTTGGCAAATACGCCGACCGCCGGTATGTGCATAGTCAATCGAGATATGGTCTGGAAACTCGGCAAACTTCAAAGCGCCTATAATGAGCTGTGATTTTATGTTGAACCGTAACTTACACCGTGCACATCCTTTGTTTTAGGTTTATTAATATTTAAATAGCACGGTTGAATGATTGAACTGAGACATTGCTATTGGACAATTCGTTCATTATACTAAAATACAATGTGTTCAGTGACCGTGCACCGTGCACAAAAATGCATAAAGACGAACAAAAAGATAGGCCAAAGACTTTAGCTGAGTTTCTAGACCATATCTCGATTGACTATGATATGTGCAATGATACATCATTTTGCGCTGCATTGATAAAAAATTTATAAATAATTTTAGCTTCAGAAACATCACCGAATTTTGATAAAAGATGTTAAATTTCTGCCCCAAGGTTTCAGTGAGAAAATTTTGCGAATTTAGCAGTGTGATGCCATTTGGTGTTTTCATAGCCTGGTGTAAATTTAAAAATTAATTAAACATAGACAGTTTACAGACACAAAGGTGCCTATATGTATATTGTAATTTCGGCTACTCGATTTATGACTGGGATTGATTACTTTGGAAAACCTGCATAAAAACTAGGGTTGTACAGACCTAGTGGCTGTGCTTCCACTCTCCAACACTTATAATTACCTGAAAGCAAAGTTAAAATCTCTTATTATGTCTTGACTATTGTCAACATAGTTATACCATATATATAGCTTTTACGATCTTAGCCAAATATATGACCTTGCCAGGATTCAAGAAATTTAAGAAAACTATATAGACATTACCATATCAGGGACGTAGCCAGAGGGGAGTCGGAGGAGCCGCGGCTCCCCCTTTTGATATAAAACAACAGACATGTAACTACAAAACTGATGTAATATCAATTGTGCCAGGAAATAAACTGTAAACAGTGTATTCAATCTACTGATCGAGTGTATGCATTTTGAGTATCTATGTGACGTTTGCGTGTTTTGAGTATTTCATATGACGTTTTTTAACCTTTAGAGTCTGTAAAATCTTCCTCCAAAAGCCAGGAAATGGCATTTCAGCGACTCTCGATTTCAAAATTTCCCGGGGAAGCATGCCCCCGGACCCCCCTAAAAATTTATTTTGATTTCGGCTCCCCTTTCAAAATCTTGGCTACGTCCCTGTACCATATAGAAAATCAATTATTAAGATTACGTTAAATGCACTGCGCGGTCTGATATATTATTTTTAGATATCGGCAAGCATCTGCGCCTTAAGCTGTCTTAAGGCTAGTTTCCACTCAGGAAAATCTTCCGAGGATAGGAACGGACAGGAAAGTTTCCTTTGTGTTAAAGTCATTAGTTCCGACCGAGAGCTCACAAGACAAAGAAAACTTTCCTGTCCGTTCTGGTCCTGCGGAAACTTTTCCTGAGTGGAAACTAGCCTTTAGAACTATTAGGGCCTATTCACATAAGGCGAGTTATATCGGGGGGGGGGGGGGGAGGGTTATCCATATCCCCTGAGATATCTCGATGTTAATTCATTTCCATGTTAAAAAAGTAAACCGTTCACATGAGACCGAGATAACTTGCGTTTTATCATATAAACAGGGTCAACTTTGACCCTAGCTCCCGAGTTATCCCTACCCCCCCCCCCCAAACCAACCCCCTCCCCCACCCACCCCCCACCCCCACCCCCCCCCCCCCCCCCCCCACCCCCACCCCCACCCGAGATAACCTGGTCTCATGTGAACAGGCCCTTTGAATGACTATATATATATTTATAATATAGCTACTAATGGTATATGAGTTATCTTGCAATCTGATTGGATGCATTACTAACTGTATATCAGCTCATATATACAGCGAGTAGTGAAAAACAAAATGGCGGTGTAGTTTTCTTAAACTATTGCAGATGAAACTGGCTGGTTTTTTCAACGTATAGCTCAGAAAAAACCTGAGCTAAGAAGGAGAAACTAACATTTAAAACAAAATACACAACCCAAATGCACAATTTACAAAGTTAAGATGGCTAAATACATATATATAATATATATATATATATATACATATGCATTTTACAAAGAATCAGTCATCAGGGATAAACCGGTCATGATTTAGGGGTAGACAATACCTGCAGTGGTTTTCAAAGAACGAGGCAACACAATAGAATACAATAGAAGCAATAAAACGGAATACAATAGACAATATACTCTAAAAATAGTAAATGCCCCTAAATCGTGACTAATATGATCAGGGATTGAAATAGAGATAGAGATAGAGATGGAGATGGAGATGGAGATGGAGAGGGAGAGGGAGAGGGAGAGGGAGAGGGAGAGGGAGAGGGAGAGGGAGAGGGAGAGGAGAGGGAGGGAGAGGGAGAGGGAGAGGGAGAGGGAGAGGGAGAGGGAGAGGGAGAGGGAGAGGGAGAGGGAGAGGGAGAGGGAGAGGGAGAGGGAGAGGGAGAGGGAGAGAGAGAGAGAGAGAGAGAGAGAGAGAGAGAGAGAGAGAGAGAGAGAGAGAGAGAGAGATATGCATAACTTAAATTTGGTCAGACATAAACCATTTTCAATCATATATACATGCATGTATGAGCGGAGAAATTATTTTTTTCCTTACATGCATATTTTTAGCAAATTATATGTTCGCACTTTTGCAATCAAAATATAATTACACAACTTGAAAAATATTTAATAGCAATTGCAGCTGCAAATGGCATGAACATTCATCCATATCCAAATTCTATTGCATGTCTCTTCAAGATCTCAATAAAAAACTGAATATTACATGTGCTCAAAAAGGAATATTTTGTTAAAACGACGAACATGACGACACGCTATCCAAAGCTATATAATTTGCATTTACAAGTCATGCTGCTTGAGAAACTTGTCAATTATATTTAGTAATTTTTTTATCAATTTAAACTGCACTAGTGCGAGCCAGCCGGATTATAAAATAACATGCATACTATACGCGAGCCCTGATTGGTCAATTGCCGTGTTTGGATGAGAGTATCCAAATACGGAAAATTCCCGCCAAAACGATTTTTTGAAAATGTCGGACAGTATATCATATATATTCACTTGTGATTATTTTATAAAAGAAATACCAAATGGGTTTTTTCCGTGTGTTTGGAGACTCTTATCCAAACACTTGGGAAATTGCTCGACTTTCGAAAGCTAAATATACTCGCCTATGGCTCGTGTTTTGTTACGCATATCTCCAGTCTCGCAATTTCCCGCGTGTTTGGATCTGAGTATCCAAACATGGAATACCATTTGGTATTTCTTTATTTCTCCATGCATGGTCAGACAATACATTTTATTATGACCCATCAAAATTTGATTTTGCTCCAACATTTGCAAAATTTAGTTGGAAATCTGCTGTTTATATAGCGAATGCTATCACACCATTGATTAAAGGAAATAGAAATTTATTTTAGGATATGAAGATGTGACTTTTACCCACAATTCCCCTTAGATTAGCAAAATGCATCGATTTTTTTCCCCAGCAATTAATTATACTGCTATCAACAATCGAATCAATAAATATTATTTTTACTTAATCATCAGTTTAAATACAAAGTACCTGTCTTTGGTAAAATTTAACCATGACATTGGTAAAATAGTTTTTTATCTCATTTCTACTGTACACTTTGACCGTGTTTATTTTATTTACTTCATTTACTTCATTTACTCCATTTACTTCATTTACTTCATTTATCTCATATTATATTATTTATTTTATTTTATTTATTTTATTTATTTTATATATTTTACATATTTTATAATATTTTATATATTTTATATATTTTATATATTTTATATATTTTATATATTTTATATATTTTATATATTTTATATATTTTATATATTTTATATATCTTATTTCATTTCTTTCATTTCTTTTATTGCTTTTATTTCTTTTATTTCTTTTATTTATTTATTTATTTATTTATTTATTTATTTATTTATTTATTTATTTATTTATTTATTTATTCACTTTTAGTATATTACTTATTGCTAGAGGGACAAAGGAAAAGTGGAAGGAAGATATATCAATAGAAATGAAAATTATACGTCGTCTAGTTTTCTCTATATTTCTATCCTTTATATTCTCAAAAAACTTACTGTTGATAACTTAAGTTACCTGACCCGCCGCTTTAAAACATGGGCGTGTTAGTCTGGTGGATAGCACAATCCGTGAAGAGTTGAAGTGCCCGAGTTCGGTATTGGCGCGGGTCACTTTAGGGGTGCTTTTTTCGTTTTGTGCTTAGCCCGTTCATATGTTTTTATTTAGTCCGTCTTGTTTTTCTTTCGGCTTTTTGAGGCATCTTTTCTTTTATTATTTCGCCCATATATGTTATTTTATTTACATTTTTTTGAAGTCTTGAATGTTCAGTTTAGGGCTAGAGGCCTGCTAGAAACCTGACTAGGCTTTTTATTAAGACCCCTATTTTTTTTTACATGTTCATTAACTAAATTTAGACAGTTCAGAATTCTGAAGAAAGAAAGATAAAATGATATAATAATATTAAAAGATATTGTAATGTTGTCAAACGTTACAACCACAAGATACCGTAGGAAACGCAACCACACAATCGATATTACTCAAAACAATCACTTTATTACGGTTCTACAGTGTATATGTCTTACTCTAACAGAGTCTCTTTTCAGACAGACGACAAGAGATCTCATTACACACAGACTACGGGAGTCTGAGCTTGCACTACGTTACACTGCTCTCCCCCTTGAGAAAACCAGACACCGGTTTGACTTACTCATCAAAATTTTACAACAAACATTAGGGCAATATGAGCCCACAATTTCCCAAACGATACTTGTCTTCAACCAATTAATAAACAACAATATAATAAAAAATAACTAATTACAGAGAAATTCACAATTAATTACAGTGCAATTCACCACCCATGACGCTTGGGTGCTTGTCGCTATCTCTTGCGACCGCAGCTTCCGTCTGTGGTCGTGGTAAGATCTTCGCTACTTTCCGAGGAGGATTTCTGTACCTTTGCAGTTACCAGGGGTGGTTTCTTTGTATCTAACTCTCTTGAACGTTCCTGGCTGTCTTCTGAAATTGGTAAGTCCTGCGTAGCTGGAAGTTCCTAGTTGTCTTCTGTAGTTGGCAAGTCCTGTGTCGCTGGAAGCCAACATTTTAACGGAGGACCGAGGTTAGGCCTCAATCTGTCCGCGTGAATTACTTTAGGTTTGGCTCGACTGTTCCTCTGGATGCAAAATGTAACATCAGATAGGACAGAGGTCACTGGAATTCACTCCTTTCCGCCTCCGAATATTGTGCAGCCAAACACTGTCCACACGGTCGAAGGTTCTTTTTGACGAAGTTTTGCCGCACAGCAGCCTTGGAAAGATGTCGTCGTGTGTTTCATGTGCATTAGCCATATTTCGTTGAGGGGCATTGACATAGTCCGTCTCTAAGGGCGCTGTAGCTGGTGGTGGTTTCGACTTCACGACCAAGCATCAGTTGATTTGGGGTCTCTCCGGTTGATTCATGTACCGCACAGCGATCGTTCTGGTCCTGGCAGATTTTCCCTCGTAACATCTCTACAAGTGTTCTATTAAGACGTTCGACCTGGCTGTCTGACTGAGGGTGTAGTGGTGTTGTGCGCGTCTTTTCAATATTCAAGAGTTTGCGAATTACACTCATTACTCGAGATTCGAAGTTTCTTCCTTGGTCACTGTGGAGTTGGCACGGGACACCAAACCGACAAATAAACTCATCAACCAACTTCTCTGCAACCGTGATCGCCTCTTGGTTTGGTATCGCGTAAGATTCCGTCCACTTGGTGAAGTAATCTGATACGACCAAGATATACTTGTTACCGCGTGGAGTCAAAGGTAGTGATCCGAAGATGTCCATCGCAATCCTCCCCATGGGAGCACCAACTACATATTGCTTTAGTGGGGAGCGACGCTTTCGACCATAATTCTTTTTGCTTCCACAGTCGTAGCATTTTCTCACCCATCTATAAACATCTCTAGTCAAGCCAGGCCAGTAGTAACGTTGTTGTAAGGCCCTCGTTGTTTTCATCATTCCGCGGTGACAAGCTGTGCTGTGGTCATGATGGGCCTTGATTGCATCTTCCCGAAGCTCATGTGGGAGTACAACTTGGTAGGAAATTCTTGTTCCATCTTCGCTTTCCCATTTCCTCTTGAGCAGGCCACCCTCAATCGACATTCGGTTCCACTGAGACCAAAGTGTTTTCACCCCGAGACTTGATACATCTTCCCATTTTGGCTGGTTGATCAATTCCGTTCGGAGACTAATGAAGGCTTTAAGATCCGGCCTCCGGGTCGTCCAGGTTGGTTCCAACTTCACGGCAGCGCATCTCGTTGTATCTTTCTTGTTACCAGATTCTTGGTGGTCTTCTTGTCTTTGTTCGATTTGTGTACCAACAGAACTCACGGTACTGTTTTCTAACTTGCAACACCACTTACAACGTTCTGTGCAGGGTCTGCGTGACATACTGTTGGCGTTACAGTGCCGGATTCCTGCACGACACTCAAACTCGATTTCGAAGGTGCTTGGGAGTTCTATCCACCTGGCAAGTTGTCCTTCTGGCTCTTTGGCTTGCAGTACATAAGGAATGGGACTATGGTCGATATACGTACAGTGAATTTCCGGTAACATGGGTAATGTCGGCGTAGCTTAAGAACAAACTCAACGACTTCCAATAGTTCACGACGTGTCACATAGTAGTTTCTTTCTGCTTTGGCAAGAGTTCGGCTGGAATAAGAGATAGGACGTTCAAGTGAACCGTTCAACTTCATTCTGTACTTGGCTGCATAATACCGCCCCAATGCCATGATTACTTGCGTCAGTGTCGAGAATAAATCTGTCTCCTGGGTAACCTAAAACAGTGCAGTTGTTAGCATGGTCTTCAACTTACTGAAAGCTTCGCGACAATCGTCTGTCCATACGAAGTCCGCTTAGCGTCGGGCGATATCAGCAAACTGGGGTACGAATCGACGATAATATACGAGGCTAAACCAAGGAAACTTCGCAGCTCTGTAGTTGATTCAGGTGTTGGCCATTTCTGTACGAGTTCAATCTTGGCAGGATCGGTAGCAACTCCTTCCAAGACGACATGTCCCAAATAGGAGACTCTCTTCTGAAACAGTTTGCATTTCTGTGGCTTTAACTTTAGACCTGTTGTGGCAAGACGTGAAAATACTTCCTCCAATCTTTCCAGGTTCTCGTTGAAGGTACAGCCAAAAACGATTACATCGTCAAGGTAAATTAAACACGTCTTCCAGTGTAAGCCACACAAAGCTATCTCCATTAGCCGTTCAAATGTTCCTAGTCCAAACGGCATCACTGTCCATTCGAAGAGTCCATGTGGAGTGACCAAGGCTGTCTTGTGCTTACTTTCTTCGTCCATTGCGACCTGCGACCTGCCAGTATCCAGATGCAAGGTCTAGGGTGGAAAACCAATGGGATCCAGAGAGAGCGTCTAGTTAATCGTCGATACGCAGTAGAGGATCAGGATACGCATCTTTCACTGTCACTGCATTTAGCTCGCGATAATCCACGCAAAAACGCTTGGAGCCGTCCTTCTTGGTAACCAGTACCACCGGTGACGCCCAGGGACTGCTAGATTCCTCTACCATTCCTCTTTCCAGAAGGCCACTTAGTTGTTCTTTTATCTCTGTTTGCTTCCAAGTAGATGTGCGTCTCGGGTGTTGTCTAACTGGTGAGGCATCACCAGTGTTGATTTTGTGCTCCACCAATTTAGTTTTTCCTAAGTCGGAACTTGACAACGAAAAAACATGCTTGTATTTTAGCAGCAACGCAGCCACTTGAGAACTTTCTGCTCACAGTTTCGGTTCCAAAGATCTTGCAAGGGTTCTGGTAGTTCTTCTGGCACTCTTGCCATTAGTGGTGGAACATCAGTTGATGTAGCTGAAGCCGCTTCTCGGCACCAAAGCGCAATTCTGGTCTCTCCACTATCTTAGGGTAATGGAGCCAATCTTCAGTTGACAATCCGCTCAGAACTTTCTGAGCGTCGCCGCGAAGACCAGCAGCTAAAAACGCAGCGCGTTCTTCGTCGTCCCAACCGTTCACAACAGAGCAGCGTTCAAAATGTTTAAGATAATCTCGCAACGACTGGGAGCCATCGTAATCTTTCGGAATTTTGACCGGGTTTTGGAAACGCCGGCGTGGTAATGGTTTGTTGTCGTCTACAGCGCTACTTTGCTTTCCAAATAGTGATATGTTTTGCGGTGTTGAGCCAGAGGCTTTGTAAAACGGTTTCTTACTTGAATTGTCGTTCAACGACTTGTTGTAAAGTTGCATTTTCTTCGCTCTGTCGCAATAACAATGTTTTGATTCACCCCAGGGCCAGAGGGTCAAATTTCTCGTCATAGCAGCCTGATGCGCCAAAATCTGTTTGTTCAACGTCTGGTCGCTGGCGAACTTTGTTAGGTTTTCTTACATTCCGTCCTTGATTTTCAAATGCAATTGGGAATGTTAGTCTATCGATAGCGCTTCTGCATCGCTGTCACGAACAAGGGGCGATTGTTTACCAAACTGTGCTGCGCTCAGCAGTGGATTGCGGCTTCTTGCAAACGGAGTTCGCACATTAGGGTTTATAAGGCGTAAAATTTAAATCAGTAAAAGACATACCTCGTGGCAGTTCATCGTCCGGTGCAACCACTGACCTCGATATAACTGGACTGCGGGTGCTACACGGAAAAATGGCCCGATTACACGCCATCAGGCGCCATCGTGTTAGGTCTGAGTCGCGAAATTGACCAATCACAGATGACCAACAGGACGCCATCTTGTTAGGTCTAAAATTAACCAATCAGCAAACCAGAAAAAAGATGGCGCCGTTCAATTGGGGACACTTCGCACTTCGTGCAATACAAAAGTATCGTGGACCCGCAGTGCAGTTATATAGAGGTCAGTGGGTGCAACCCGTCGTTCAGCGTTGTTTTGAAGTCGCAATTCTTCTGGCGCCGGCCATGGCGCGTTGTCGAATATCTCGCCGATATCTTCGTTGTAATGTTCCATGATTTCCTCCACAAAGCTTGGATTAATCCCGCTGCTGCCACCAATGTAATGTTGTCAAACGTTACAACCACAAGATACCGTAGGAAACGCAACCACACAATCGATATTACTCAAAACAGTCATACCGTCTGATAATCAGGCTAGGTTCTATAGTGTATAGATGCCTTACTCTATAACAGAGTCTCTTTTCAGACAGACAACAGGAGATCTCATTACACACAGACTGGGGGAGGTCTGAGCCTTGCACTACGTTACAATATACCGTATTTGACCGGTTAAGCGCCCATGTTTGGGAAAGCGCCCACCCCCTGAAACTGCCATAAAATAACTTTTGTTGTCTGTTTTCAATCTACGAAAGCTTATGAACTTTGGTGGCGGCCATTTTGGGTAGGTCACGTCATCATGAGGCCGGATTTTGCGTGCCAGCTGGTGTAAGCGCCTGGGCGCTTAACCGGACAAATACGGTATAGGATATTCAAAAAATGGCCGCCAAATTAGAATTATTTTATGTGCATATAAATTAGCCCTTATGAACTCCTTTTAAAACAATTAGACAACGAGATCAAGTTTTGTATGAGCGAAGCCGAGTTGACTATCTGCTCGCACTCCTCGTAGAAAACGAGGGCTAGTTGTCTAATTGTTTTAGTATCAACCTAAACAAATTTTCTTTAACGTACATAAGACTTATCAAACATTGACAACATTGTTCCAAATTTTCAGATAGTTTTACCTTTTTGTTTGCAGAAGTCTCCCCATTCAAAATGTAGAGTAGGCGATGGCACATGATAAACAATCGCTCATAAAAAACGACATTGTAATTAGTTTGCTTCAAATTTGGTGTAGATATACTCCATAGGCATAAGCGAATTCATTTTCTTATTCGAAAATGTCAAACTGAACAATTTTCCATTAATTTCGGGCCAATGTTTTCATGATTTCTTCGCTCGTACATAAATTTTAGCGGACGCCATGTTTGGCCTAGTTACCAGGTTTTGCTTGTATGGCGTGGCTTCTGATTGGTCAGGATAGGGTATTCCAAGTTTATATAAGAAGGTTTGTCATTGGATAACGCTACTTGTGGTCTCACCAATAGACCACTAGTAGCTCAGCTAATCCGAACGCAAGACCAAAGGAATATATATAACACTTATAAACATTTGAATTTTATATACATATATCTCAAACTCATTAATAATTCATGAATAATCAGCCAATTACAATAGTTCATTCAATCACCTGATTGACGTTGGATACGCCAGGAAAGCCCAAGATATTAGATGAAAACCAGTGTTCATCTAATTCATAAGATCTTAATTATCTATGCAAAATAAACAAGTTGCTGTATGAATAAATTTTACACACACTCAAGAATAAAATCTCTTGAGGGTTTATTTTAATTGTATTTTGTAATTGAAATCGCTCGATTGAGATGCCATATCAACAACTCGTTTATCGTGTTTCATGACTTTCATCAGGGGAATCCAAACACTCGAAAACAATAAAACCACTCGGCCTTCGGCCTCGTGCTTTCATCATGTTTTCTCGTGTTTGGATCCCCTGATGAAACACTCAAACTCGTTGTTGATATATTACGTGAATATACAATATATATGTGCATACATACCACAATTACACAACATATGCATTGCATTATAAAATAATTTGTATAGTGGTTTATGCTATAATTACATTTACATGATATTTTTTGACTACATCCGTTGTGTTTGTAAAAGATGTATAGGAATTAATATTTTTATATTTAGATTCTATAGGTCATTTCAAACATTCCTATTTGCGCTAATTAGGCACTTATTTTGCCACGTGATTAAAGAAATTCACTGATCTCAAATAATAGACTACAGTATTAATATTTGAGATCATTGCACTCGACTGATCACTAATTTTACAATTATTATACAGTAATATACATTTTAAAAGTATTATGAAATGGACTTATTCTAAAAAGCAATAGCATCTTTTTTTAAAGCAATGGAGTTGAAAGAACAACTTTTTACTGTTAGTATTTTGTTGATGTGGTATGAAGGGCGGGTTTGCTGTACAAAAGAACACAATCGAAACTTGACTACAGGAAGCTCAGATTTTGTCCAAGAAGATAAGTTTCTAACCCGTATTGCTTTTGGAAGTTGTATGAAGTAAGTAATTGGAATTATATATTCTTTATTAGAACGTTGAAAATACGTTTAAAAAATTGTCGCTTGTTTGGTATGCACAAATATAGCAGACCACCAACTTAAGTCTTAAGATGAGTTGTTTGAAGAGGAGCGTTTATGATTTTCTAGATATTTCTGTGTGCCAATTAAATGAGTAAAGGTAAATGAACGGCAGTTTTATTTTTTATGTGTATTTATTCGAAGAAGTTTGAACTAGACTGGAGGCCAGGGTGCATTCCATGTCAACCCCACGCCGAAGAAAAGCCATGGGCGTTCAGATGCTGCGCCGGCGGCGGCGGCGTCTTGACCTTCCTTGGCGCCACCCCACTGACTTGTATAGTTGTATGGCTGTCTGACCTACAGCTGCTGGCCCAACTTACTATCAGTTTTTGTCACCAAGCCAGTTGTTGAGTTGTTTTGGCCTTATATTTTAAGCAAGGCGTGCTTGGTAAATGTTGGAAATAATGATAAGGCCTAAATTAATAACTAACAGTATTAAGAATAATTAAACAATGTACAAATTATAATATATTGTAGTTGTTTTAATTCTATCAGTGTAGCAGTCCTATTCATTTGACACAGTCATGTGATTTATGGATTGGGGAGCACGGGTGGTGTGTGTTGTTAGGGTGCTGCCTCTCACCAATAGTTAAGCCTGGTTAGGCAGGGTTGGTACTTGGATGGGTGACCATCCGGGAATAACTCCATTCTCGAGCTTGGACCATGTGAGTAGAGTTTAGTTAGTCTCTCCTGTGCTCTGAGTGGTTTTTGCTGGGTTCTTCTAGCCTAGTTTCTAGGCCTTTCATTTCAGCTGCCATGAGCTTGGCCACATACTCATGGCAGACGAGGCTGGTTCATTCAGATCACTTCCAAAATGTGTTAACCAAGGAAGGCCTAGAAACTAGGCTAGGCTTCTTCAGTTTTTCTCCCTCCACAAAATCAATACCATCTAGGATGGGAGTGGTGCCCACCACCCCTACCTTAGGGTATAGTACTAGTAGCCAATGAAAGAAGAGTGTCCTGGCTCCTCCAATTATGGTCAACCAATAGGTGTGATTTGTATGCATTGTGCATGTTATAAATGTGTGTACTATATATGTGTAGCATACAATAATATGTGTGCTATATACTTTTTGAACATGTAATTTAAGATCATTTTTACTCACATCAAAATTTTGAAAATGTGTAAAAGCTTCTGTAGTACTCTAATCACCTCTCACAATGTAATGTTTCACTGCATGCAATGAAAGATGTCATGACATACAGACAGACTGTACTGTAAGGTTTTACAATGTATATAATACAAGGTCTTGCAATGAGGTTTACAATTGTATTTGTACGGTCTAACAACATAATGTAAGATCTTACAATGTAATATAAAATTTCACTGACAACATATTTTGCAATGTAAAGTAAGATCTTTTAATGTAGCATATAGAGAGGATATTACATGGTGGTGTGAAGATATGAATTTTATCTTTGAGTGGTGAAAACAATATTTTACAAATGAGCATAGTGAATGAGTAAAATATCGTTTTTACCATGAGAAGATAAAATTCGTATCTTCAAGCCAGTGTGTAATTTTCTTTTTACTATATAGATTCAATGCAAAAGGTGAGAAAATGTTTAATCACATGATATCTTCACTAGTGAGGATATGGAAAATATGTCACTGCATATTCTCTAGTAAAACACTCGCATCTATAAATAACATCTTGTAGTATATGCATGGAAGTATTCATTTCTATCTAGCAGTATTCTTTACATGTTAGCTAGCATGTACATGTAAAATTGTAATAATTATACATAAGCAATGTACACCACAAGTGTAGTGAATATATGAAAGATAGTGATCAGCATGATAAATTATATCGTAATACTGATAACAGATAGATTAATGATCTGCACATGCAAAGTTATTTATATATGTGTGCAAATCACTGCACATAATGATATGCACAGGTTCTGGAAATTCACCTTTTCAGGCCAGGGGGCAACCCATTGAATCAGTTTGCTGACCTAACAGAAAAAGTTGGAATTTGAATTTCTCTTTTCTCAATGTTCTATCATAATTTTAGTGGATTATTTACTGGTTCAGACTGGTACAAAGAACCACAAGTTGTATGGCAACAAATCATGAGGCATCAACCAGATATATGGATATGGCTTGGTGATGGTAATGATCGTACAGTAGTATTAATTCTTATAGTTTTTGTAGTTTTAAAATTGTTGTAAAATGTGCAAATTAATGTATATATATATATATATATATATATATATATATATATATATATATATATAAGTGAGTTTTGGTTCACGGAATGTTAGAGAGTGTTCAATACCATATAGATAGAGCAAAATATAAAGCATGAAGTATAGTTACCTTAAAGTCTTCGCTACCAGAGGTTTCACCCGTTTAGGGTGAAACCTCTGGTAGCGAAGACTTTAAGGTAACTATACTTCATGCTTTATATATATATATATATATATATATATATATATATATATATATATATATATATATATATGAAGATAGATGGATGAAAAAGTGGAAACAACTATTAGGTAAACAGAAAAGGGACTATATGTCAGAGAGTTTGAATGTCAGTCATGGAAGAAAAAGGAAATAATCGTGAAATGATGATCAAGTGACTGAGAGGAATAAATAGAATATTAAAACTGTTTTAAAATGAAAAGAAAGAACTATTAAATGGGAGGAAAAAGAAAATTAAGGCATGATATAATAGCAGTGGTGGTGGAAGATGTTTTATATTGAGGGCTAATTCATCAATAGAATGATAAAGAAGTGTATGTTGCTCCCCCCCCCCCCCCCCAGCAAATTTTAGGTCTTTTTAGTCCCACTGACAAATATATTGGGGGGGCCTTATAGCCTAAGCACCCCTGATCAAGTGACTGTCAGAATAAATAAAAGGGGATGAGGGAAAAAGGAAAGAGTGGAGAAAAATAACAAAATGAACAGGGAAGGAGCAATATAAAGGAACATTGTTGAACAATGAACACATAAAATTAGTTTAATAAATTAATTAATTAATTAATTAATTAATTGCATATATATAGAGAGAAGAAAGAGATTAATATATTATAAGCTAAGAAAAAACTTAGGTGTATCATTTTAATTAAAAAATATGCAACTGAAGGTGTCTTTTTGACCTTTTTAACAGCTACATATGCTGACACACGAATAATACCATTAATCTGGAAACCATCTCCTCTACAATTAATGGCAGAATATTTTAGGAGGCAAAAGCATCATCCAGATTACCAGGTATTGTGCATATTAAGAACACTATAGTCATGCTAATTTGAAAACATGCATTAACATTCAAAATTGCACTTGTCTTCGCGTCTTTGTTTCAAAAATCCTGGAGAGCTCATACCATTTCTTGTTTAAAACACCATAATTCTAAACAATTAACATGTAATTTGCTTATGAGATATTGTAAAGTGTGCCAGGTAAACTGGTAAATTCTAAACTGGTGCATACATGCAGCATGCCTACATATATGCATGCAAATTGCCACTTCATGCATGCACTGCATGCATGTGCATACATGCACTGCATGCGTGTGCATGCATGCACTACATACATGCATGCATATGCATGCATGCACTACATACATGCATGCAAGATGCATGCAAATTGGCACTCATGCATGCATGGGCATACATGTAAAAGTATATGCACATGCATGCACTGCATGCATGTGCATGCACTGCATGTGTGTGCATGCATGCATTACATACATGCATGCATATGCATACATGCACTACATACATGCATGCATATGCATACATGCACTACATACATGCATGCATATGCATGCATGCACTACATACATGCATGCATATGCATACATGCACTACATACATGCATGCATATGCATGCATGCGCATGCATGCATGCAGGATGCATGCAAATTGGCACTTCATGCATGCACTGCATGTGCATGCATGCACTGCATGCGTGTGCATGCATGCATTACATACATGCATGCATATGCATGCATGCACTACATACATGCATGCATATGCATGCATGCGCATACATGCATGCAAGATGCATGCAAATTGGCACTTCATGCATGCATGGGCACACATGTAAAAGTATAGTGCATGCATGGATGCAGTGCATGCACTATACGCAACACAACTTCAGCTGCACCTTTTCCATTTCCAGAGGATATTCCAGACATTGAGACATTATCTGTTCATATTTTAATGATCTGTTACAAGTTGTACTCTGACATGATGAATATAATTGCATAAATTGTTTTGGCAGTAATAAATTGCAATCAGTGGTGCATGCATGCAAATTATTTATGCATGCATGCATGCAACCATATTTGCATGCATGCAAATGAGGGTGCATGCATGCAATTTTAAATGCATGCATGCAAATGAGGTGCATGCATGCAACTCCAGTGCATGCATGCAAATGCATGCATGCAAATATGGCTGCATGCATGCGTGCATGCATGTGTGCATGCATGCATGCAAAAGTGCTTGCATGCATGTAGCATTAAGCATACATGCAGCATGCATGCAGCATGCATGCATATTTTGGAAGGGAAATGTCATTTTCTTATAAATATCTTAGAATTATATATTTTCTTAAGGAATTTCTTAAATCTGGAGTAACTATTGTTGGAACTTGGGATGATCATGATTATGGTATGAATGATGGTGGAAAGGTAAGTAGAAATCAACTGAAGACACGTCACATTTAATATCTGATTAATTATGTCCTCAACAGCTGTAGGTCTGCAAAACATTTAAAGCATGCTTGAAATTTTAGACAATAAAAAATAATTATTAAATAATAAAATGCTAATGGTGAAGGAAGGAAGGAAGGAAGGAAGGAAGGAAGGAAGGAAGGAAGGAAGGAAGGAAGGAAGGAAGGAAGGAAGGAAGGAAGGAAGGAAGGCAGGCAGGCAGGCAGGGACGAACGAATGAATGAATGAATGAATGAATGAATGAATGAATGAATGAATGAATGAATGAATGAATGAATGAATGAATGGATGTGTAGCTGCCATTCAAACTACCATCAAACATTCAAACACGTTGACCTGTCTACTAAATTTATTGCCATACGGTTTGAAACTAAATAAATAAATATTGTACAAAGATTTACAACACTATTTACAACAACGATTAGACTAATATAACGTTATTTTACAATATCAAACGAGATTACTTGGTGACGGACTACAGGATTTCGAACAGCTACACAACATGACCACATCCACTGAAGAACTACCGCGATTTACATTTACTCGTATATTTAAGTAATCTAAATGTCTCTTGGGAATTACCAAGCCTATTTTAATTGATGAATAACAATGACCAATGTCCCAGATCCTTCAGAATGAAGAAATCGCTGAACGAACAAACGAATGAACGAAGAAATGAATAAACAAACGAGCAAACAAACAAACAAACAAACAAACAAACGAACGAACGAACGAACGAACGAACGAACGAACGAACGAACGAACGAACGAACGAACGAACGAACGAACGGACGGACGGACGGACGGACGGACGGACGGACGGACGGACGGACGGACGGACGAACGAACGAACGAACGAACGAACGAACGAACGAACGAACGAGCGGACGGACGAACGAACGAACGAACGAGCGGACGGACGGACGGACGGACGGACGGACGGACGGACGGACGGACGAACGAACGAACGAACGAACGAACGAACGAACGAACGAACGGTCGGTCGGTCGGTCGGACTGATGGGTGAAAATAAATAATAAATTTATATACATACATACATACAAACAAACAAACAAACAAACAAACAAACAAACAAACAAACAAACAAACAAACAAACAAACAAACAAACAAACAAACAAACAAACAAACAAACAAACAAACAAACAAACAAACACAGGCAGGCAGGCAGGCAGACGGACGGACGGACGGACGGACGGACGGACGGACGGACGGACAGACAGACAGACAGACAGACAGACAGACAGATGGTTAAATAGATAAATAAACAGATGGTTAAATAGATAAATAAACAGATGGTTAAATAGATAAATAAATAATTGTGTAAATTGAAGCCAAAGCAATAGAAGTGTGATATTTTTTATTAACGTGATTAGTGGTTACCCTACCAACCATTTAGACTTCAAAAAGCTTTTAGGTAATCATAACCGCAAACAGAAAGAGGAGCATTTCATTAGTTTCAACCTTGTCACTACACGTTTCCATGCCTATGGCCTTAACGAACGTTTTTCTTTTATTTAATTTTCTACAATTTTTCCCGGTTAGCAAGGTTTAGTATTTATAAATAACTTAATATGTACGTTCATTTCTTTTTAGCTTTCTGCTTTCTACCTCTCACTCCCATTTGAGTATTATAAAACCTGACTAGTTTTCCTTTTCTATATCTTAAGGTGAAGTAATACGAGCAACAAATTGCTACGTTGTTGCGTTGCAAGTTGAAAAGCGTTGTTGGATGTAGTACCACCCACCTTAAACATCGTCATGCACGCAACAATGATTTTGTTGCAAATTGAATCAGCATATTGCAGCAAGTAGAACTGGAGTCTACTTTTTTCAACAAATTTTTTCAACTTGCAACAAATTCACTGTTGCGTGACAATGTTTAAGGTGGGTGGTGGTAATACGTGCAACAACGCTTTTCAACTACTTGCAATGCAACGCTTGTTTTGTTGCGTTGCAAGTTGAAGAAGAATGTTGCCCGTATTATCTCACCATACTCACTCATTATAAAATATAAAATTAGCAAATGATTTAATTCAGCCAACTTTAATTCAGTTAATTCAACCAACCAACGCCAAATCCCTTCTGAAGAAGACCAGAAGGTCGAAATGCGTCGAGGGTTAACCCGAGAAACACAAAATTACATCCTACTATTCTCCCTTTCTCTCATTTCTTACAATGAATGTTACTATATATATATATATATACACACCATGCTCATCGCCATGCACGAACACCATAATCATTGGCTAACTCTGTACGCTATGTTCCGCTTCTGAAGACAATGCCAATTGAGGTCCATTACCCTATGTAAGAGTCTTTTAGCCAAATACATCCCGGGGGTCCGCTGTTGAGGAGGTTCTCTAAAAAACATCAATTACTAGATATTGCCCTGTTGACCAGGGTAATATCTTCATACAGCCTTGAATTTTTAATTATCGATTGGTCCTCTTGGGATGTGTCGTAGATACATCTCTAGAAAGAACTAAGAAATCCAACTCATGCAGCTATTAAATAATTCAATCTTATACCAATCACTATATAACCAATATTATATAGTAATGATGTAAAGATGTTTTTCTTAGCATTTTAAAAACAGGTTGCAGTCGCAAGATATTTATTTGGATTTTATTGATGAACCATCAGATAGCTTGAGAAGAAAGCGTGAGGGAATGTACGTTTCCTACACTTTTGGACGTGGAGATAAAGCCGTGAAGGTACACATGAAGACTTTTATATTTTTTCACGTCTGAAAAACGGATACAAAACTGAGCTGTCCACTAATCTCAGCGTTCGGAACCCAATAATATAGACCTCTTGCATGCACATGAAGTAGAAACGTTAAAACGCCGATGGGTCGTTAAACGATCCATCTGGAGAACAAATTCGAAGTCCCAACGTTCAACATAGCGAGTTACATATTAACCAAAATTTCATTGTTTAAAAGATTTGTCTTCCATGCACGAAGGGAATAAGTGCAAGTGGTTTTTATCCTGTATATTTCTAAAACTCGTTAATAATTTATTAGGAAATCGTACATAATATTTCAAAAAGCATTAATAATTCATGAGGAAAACACAAAAGAAAATCATGACCGTATCGTATCTTTATATGTGATAAAGATTTCTCCTGATTTACATAAACTTTAGCTTTGATTTTCTCGACTTAGACAAGGTTATTTTTCAAACTAACTCCGCCAATCAACTTACCAAGTGGTTCGTTTTTGAAGCCGTATAATAAACTCGCAGTTCGTGTTTTATCAGATATAAAAACACTCGGCTTCGCCTCGTGTCTTTATATCTGATAAAACACTCCTGCTCGTTTATTATACAGTACATAATATGTATATATATGCTTTATGTAAAATTTAAAACATGAGCAGCAGTGTTTATAACATTTAAAACACCAGACGATATAGTCGAGTTTTTTTAGATCTGATAAAACACGTACTACGAAAGTTTTGAATAGCTTCAAAAACGATCCATTGGGTAAGTTCATTAGCTTGAAAAGCAACGTTGTCTAAGCTAAGAGTTAATCAAAGCTAATGTTTATGCAAATTAGGAGGATTTTTTTATCTGATCCAAAACCACGGACATGCATGGTACTCCTTTGTGGGTTTTTTTCGTGAATTATTAATGATTTTTTAAATAATTTAACATTTGTATGCCTATTAGGGGAAGGAGGGTTTATTTAGGGGTTGGTGGTTGCTTGTTGATTTGTTATAAATTTTATGAGAGGGGGCATGTGATGTTTTATTTTCTGCGACTTGATTACGATCTCATGTTTCAAACCAGTTGACGTCACCTTCTAAGATTCTTTTAAACTCTTTTACGTCATTGTATCTTAAAACATTTCAATTTAAAAAATTTTAAAAACAGGTAATCCTTAGTATTTTAAGACGTTGGACTCATTCCTGCCCGAGTATTTTCCAAGAGGGCTTCCCTAGAACAAGGGGTGAAAAAACCCACCTCCAATTCGTGTTTTGCCACCGTGTGATGTCTTCTTTTATCTTTTATATTTGTAGATTATTATGTTAGATGTACGTTCGTTTGTTATTTACGGCAAGGGCTGTGATTTACTTGGTAATCAGCAGTGGCAATGGCTCACTGAACAGATAAGCGATCCAACTCACACAGGCCTTACTATAATTACAAGTGGAATACAGGTAATGTATATTTCTCATTACTGTTTTAATTACTGATATGAGCTGATATATGGAGTTATAACATTTGGTTGTCAATGCAGTTTTGCAACCGTTCTGTTGTTTTTTGGTCAGGTTTTATCTGATGGGCCATTGTTGCAAAAATGGATGGATTGTCCCCAAAGCTATGACCGTCTTCTATGGCTAACTCAGCAAAGAGATAAGGTAATTTTAGTGGCTTAACAATGCGAACTTTATCACAAACTATCCTTGTTTCATTCAACAGTCTTAACCAAGATATTCGTGACGCCTCAACTGCTTCTTGCTTCCAATATAAACTGAAAAATTATCTTCTTCTCTCTGTGTAAATTTGAACAGTTCTTTTCTAAAGTACTTTTCGTTACCAACGAACGGTTTTTGATGTTGACAAATAATGTAATTTCATTCGCACTGCTTATGCCTTTTATCTGTAAGTAAATTTACAATTATAATTATGGTTATATCTATAATTGTGATTATGATTGTAATAATACTAAATTATATAATAATAATCTCTAATTTATGTAAAAAGGGAGCCCAGGTCATATAGGCCTGTTGGTTTCTTCTTTGGGTTTCCTTGCCGATTATCTGTTTGTATAGTATCTGTTTTCTGTTTGTTTTGTATATATTTTGCTGGCGAAATAAATTGACTTGAACAACAACAACAACAGACAGACAGACAGACAGACAGACAGACAGACAGACAGACAGACAGACAGACAGACAGACAGACAGACAGACAGACAGACAGACAGCATAGCCAGAAATACGCGACATGCTATTGCGCAATACCCGCAAGGCAAGTCAATTCAGTCAAATGCGTGTATAAAATTGTAAGCGATCGGGCAAAAATGTTAAAATAATCGGAGAAAATTTACAGATTCACGAAATGCGAAACTATCCCTGAGTTAAACGAATGTTTATCGACATAACAAGCTAAAAATTGTTCGCTATTTGCTCAAAATGAGGTGTCCCCCAGACGATTTGTATATCGTCGTTGATTCACGTCGCTTTAGTCTTGAATGTTGGCCATTTACACCCAAGTCCGTGTGAGAAAATGCGTTTATACGGCAAACCATACACGAATGTCGACATGCGAAACTTGTTCCAGTAGGCCGAAGTTCTGAACAGGTCAGATAAGATAAAATATAAAAATCGTACCTTATTTCGACGTTTCCTTTTGCTTGCTCAAGTTTGTGAAGTATTGTAATAACAACAAACATCGATGTCCGTTTCTGAAGACATCACGTTTTAAAATTGCCATAACTCCGCGATTTTCTGCAGTATCACAACTCTTTTGATATTGAATTGATGCTTGTTGTCTGCTTGTTTGATTTAGCATGGTTTGAAAATCGACGCACGCATTATTTTAGACATATTTGCCGCTGAGTTATAGGTTTTGAACTACTTTTGGACAATGCGAAGGAGGCCGAAGCCAGACGAGGAGCAGCGGGATATCGGGAATTTGCCGGATCGTATATCAGGAAATATTCCAAATACTCATGCGCTATCACGTAAAACGCTGACAAAGACACATGTCTTGCAGACTCAAATGTCGCGTATTTCTGGCTATGGACAGACGAACAGACGAACAGACGAACAAACAGACGAACAGACGAACAGACGAACAGACAGACAGACAGACAGACAGACAGACAGACAGACAGACAGACAGACAGACAGACAGACAGACAGACAGACAGACGAACAGACGAACAGACGAACAGACGAACAAACAGACGAACAGACGAACAGACAGACAGACAGACAGACAGACAGACAGACAGACAGACAGACAGACAGACAGACGAACGAGCAGACGGACAGACAAACAAACAAACAAACAAACAAACAAACAAACAAACAAACAAACAAACAAACAAACAAACAAACAAACAAACAAACAAACAAACAAACAAACAAACAAACAAACAAACAAACAAACAAACAAACAAACAGAAATTTGCCAAAGGCGGGTAGTATAGACAATAGGACAAAACGTCCCTTACACAGTCTATCTACCCAATATTTATGACATTAAATTTGCATTACCCCAAGTGGCAAGATAATGAAAAGTAATTTAATATTTTTTCTTATTTTAGGTAATTTATTTAAGTGGCGACGTTCATTTTGGAGAAATTTCTTGTGTGAATAGTTTCTCATCAGGTTAGTTAATAAAGACGCATTTTATTTCAAAATATTGGCAACGTTAAATAACTTTACCTTCTTGATCTTCAGTGTTTCTTGTTTAAAACAATCTTGTTTCACAATCTTGTGTCCAAAGTTTGTGATCCTTTTTAAGTCCGTTACGGCACGGAGGCTCTGCGCCTCTGAGGATTCTCCGACGATACTCGCTATTTGTTGATCCAGAGCTCTAGCACTACACAGGCTTCGGGGGAAAGTGGGCTCTGCCAACAAACTCTATATTTCTTATGAGCATGCGTGAACGGTTGCCAAGATACAATTTTGGGCCCAGGCTCTAACGCGTCACTTCCTATTTTCCTGCTTATGCGTGTTCGTAAACTAGAACTTGTTTGACCAGTTTAAAACCTGACTGACTCGCCCCAAACTTGGGGCGAAGATCGGGTTTGTTAATTGGCAGATCCCACTTTCCCCCGAAGCTTGCGTAGGTCGGAAAGGGGCTCTGATTCACAGGGTACTCTAGCACCTGAGGTTCCTTGAAGCTCGAATATTTCTTGGAGTTAAAAACGACGATTGTGGATGACAGATTGTATTTTTATGCACAACATGAAAAAAAAAGACCGCCGGCAGAAGCAAAACATGTTGGTTGTATTTGGCAAAATGATAGACCCGTCACTATATTCACATGACATTCTCATGAATTTATTTTATCTATTTGTAAAGAATAGTTGCTTTGAGCTTTGTTTATTACTCAAGCTATCTGTGGTAGGCCCGTCCCAAGTCTAGGTTTCGGCTCGGTTTCTTTTTCTTTTTGGGTCACGATTTTGCATTTTCGCACTTTTTGCTTCCGCTTACCCTAATATTCAAGGTCATGGTGAGTTGTTAGTCGTGTGACGGAGTTATAGGCCGTGAGGGATGTTGTAAGCTCTTTGCTCCTTTCGCCGCATAAATTGGAGTTGGACAAAAAGTTGAACAGCTTTGCCTTTTGATCAAGGTGTTCTTGCACGTTGGTAGATTTCGAAAGTGATTAGCTGATTTTGTATTTTAACTGTGATCAGATGTGGAGTGACAACTGTCTTAATTGCTGCGAGCCGTAAGGCGAGCAGCTCACTAATCTTGACGAGGTCTGGGCCGAGTTTATATGCGTTCACAAACTCGATTTAGGATTTCGTGGGCGATGATCTTCGGTATACGCAATGTCTACCGATCAGCGGCAGGCATTATTAAATTGTGCGCTACGCTACGCCTGGCATTGTTTGGCGCTGGAATATATTGATTTATTAAAGAGAAGTGTATTTTTCTACTATACTATGACATCAAACACAACTCTATTTGTTGTTGGAAGTATATATCAAGGCCACAAAAGGCTAAACGACATTTCGAGGGGCAGACAGTGTATTTATACAAGTCTTTGTTCATTAATTTTTATATGACATTCCACACCATTGTGCCAGATTATTTCACTTAACATTTTAAGCATGCGACGTTACTGTCAACACCCACGTCACGCGCACAAAATTGAGCCACCAAAGATGGCAACAGCCGTTATTGCTGCAAATCAACAACCTAAAACTGCATAGATTGCCGTTCTTCACTTCAAGCAAGAGTGCTGACGCCATCACTCTTTAATGGCTCGATTCCACACGCGTGACGTCCATGTTGAGGAGAACGTGGCATGCTTAAGCTCTTTAATTGAAAATGCTTCGGACGATAACAAGTATTTTACTACTAAATAGTAAATGGTAGCAACTCGCAGCACTTCACTTTTGATAAAAACTTCTAGTCGTAAATATGTTCATCAATGTGAACATTCAGCCTTCGATCTTCCTCGGCCCACTCCCACCTTTGCTCGCGCGCCATACAGAGCCTCTGCGGGGGAGACCTCCGTACTTTGCCAGTAGCCCGAGTGAACGCCTGACCCAGGCGGCTTGTTAGTATTAGACTTCACCTTTCTGTACAGGCGTTTGAGTGTCCGCTAAACACCAAGGCAGGGCTCAAAATAACGGCCGGTCACCGGTCAATGTCCGGCCAAATTTTTATTGTGACCGGTCAAATTTGTATAACGCCGGTCATTTTGACCGGTCATATTACTTGCAATTAATTGTAGTACTTCAATTTGAAGGAACTTAAAATGATTGTTGTGCTGTTGTAGACCCATTTCATAATGTCTGATATATATTGAAGTGAACTATTCCTTTTTATGACAAACGTGCATATCAGTACTAGCTTATATATAGCGTAGAATATACTTTATATGTTGTTTTTTTGTTGTTTTGTGGGGTTGTTGTTGTTGTTGTTGTTGTTGTTGTTGTTGTCGTTGTTGTTGTTGTTGTTGTTGTTGTTGTTGTTTTTTGGGGGGAGGGGTGTCGTGAAATTTGATCCGTCAAAAATCGCCTTTTACCGGTCATAATTGGAACTGAACAGTCACCATGACCGGCATAACATGAAACATTATTTTGAGCCCTGCAAGTGTAGACAGTATTATTAAATCGTCTTTTTATTTGTTTTAGGTTTTCCTATTTATGACTTGACTTCAAGTGGTCTATATATATCTTGCACTGCCCCATACGTCAGTTCTGAGGTATGCGGTTGGATTATTAGGTAATGATGAAGGGCCATGCTTGAAACTAAATTACTTTTACGTACGTAATACATGTACACGATATTATATATACATTAATAAATACAGTACGTCTTACTAAACATTATTCCGTTGTTGGTGTACATAATACTGTACTATACCATACCGTACCGTACCGTACCGTACCATAGCGTACCGTACCGTGCCGTGCCGTGCCGTGCCGTACCGCACCGTACCGTACCGTACTGTGCTGCGCTGCGTTGTGCTGTACTGTACTGTACTGCACATAGTGTTCAGTTCAACCCTTTACCGGGCGAATTTCCATGAGGTGTCTACTTGAGGAGTAAAATTGTCCGGCGCTAGACAGACTATGACGAACCTGAAACCGCAGCATTCACATTAGACGATACAGAGGCGACTGGGTACGAGTCAGTTTCAATGGGGAAGCACGGATGACGAGCGCTGCTGTCTCTCCACACTGGTGAGGAGAGAAGTTAATCCGGGGTGGGTGGGGGTTTTTTTTTTGGGGGGGGGGGGGTGTTGGTGGTAAATACTTCGATGGATGATGGCCTAGCCGAGCTTTGGATCTATTTCATGTTAGTCGGAGGAACACGTATGACTATGGATTTGCAACCTTATTGTTATCCTCGAGTCTCGGTAGCTCAATGGTGTTTAACCAGTACTTAGAAGTTTGTAGGTTCGATCCACTGATCTCTAGTGGTTCGATCTCTAGTATTTGAGCATGACGAACCAAGCTCGCAAATGTTCCACTTGCACTACATGTATGCGGGTTTATACGTTACAACTCACCATAACATGTATCTAGGTATATTTATCTATATAAGGTTGACCTGGGCTTGAGAGAAAAAGTGGTGTCCTTTGGATAGGCTACATGGCCGGATTTCCCACACGGATGTTAAGCTGAATTTCTACTCGCCGTAACATATCGCGCGCTCGACTTCTCATTTGTACAAATTGAATAGTTTTCTACCTCGTTTGACATGGGAACTCCTGGGAAAACGTCGAGTGCGCGAAATTTTACGCCTATATAGTGGAAATCCAGCTCAAGTCAGAAAGTTGCAGCCATTTTTAACAACGCGCTGACATGCCCTGGGACGCCAGGCTGGCGATTTTTGCTGGCGATCATATTTGTACATATGTCATGTATTTTTTAAATTTTTACACTTTGCAGGTTTTGGTAGAATTAACTTGCAATTTTTTTTTAAATTTGTACTTTAAAGTTTTCGGTTGGCTCCTTTATGAAGGGTTGACTAAAAAAGTCAATGAGAAAAACAAGGAAAAACTTTAAAACAATATTTTATTGTTAAATTTTAACAGAAACGTAATTGGTAACAATTTTGGAATTCATGATCCTGTTGTAGAAAGAAACTTTGGCTTCATCGATATAAATTGGGATTCTTCACCAGTGAGTATATGATTTGGCGTATATGTAGTGTCACACAAAGAATCTTTCGCACAAACAATCTTTGTCGGATACCTCATAACATTTATCACACGCTGATACAAATACAACAGACAAATTTTGTCAACAGTTATTTTTTTTATTTGTATATGTCACTGAATAATATTTTTGTTGTAGGTGCAAATTAAACTTCAAATTATTGGCAAGAACAGTGATGTTGCATCAGAAGTAATTTTTAATTTGGATCATATTCAAAAGGTGTGGCATGCATAAAGCTTTTCTCAGCAAGTCTAATTTGCTATTGAATCATACTTTCCTGTTGTTTAACTGAAATGTATTTGTTTGTTCTTGTTCACTTTCGTACATTTTAAAATTTTATTGTATTTATTTATTTATTTATTTAATTTATTTATTTATTTATTTATTTATTTATTTATTTATTTATTTATTTATTTATTTATTTATTTATTTATTAGCAATCAAAGGCTGAGAGATGTCTTCAATCTAATAGAATGAAACCGAAATTCATGACAATAATTTTATTTTGGACATTTATTGGCTTACTATTGTTTGCCATTCTAGTAATTATTCTGAGGTACGTAGAGATGTATTTTGCTCTTTCAATTCTGGAAGTAACGTGTGTTGGAACTACAGAGGTTTTAGAACGAAGTACTGAGTAGAAACTAGTTGAAACCAGAAAATAACTTGTGAATTATATCCATGTGAAAAGCTAAAGGCAACGTTACATTCTGCCCTTTTCCATGCAACTTGTTTCGCAACGGGAAAAAAATTGTTTCATTGCAGTTGCATGAGCGTGGTCGGATGACTCGGATCCAGGATTCTTAAAAAGGGAGGGGCCATCGTGTCGATCGATAGTGCCGTAGTGGACATCCGAGGGTGAAACTGGAGGGTGAAACTTTTGATCATCTAGATTCTTTGAAATGTCATTTTCTGCATTCGGAGAAGCAAAATGTTTGATTTTGCAATTTGCGAACAACAAAATTTGAGGCATTTTAGGCCGTTCTTGTGTATTGTTGACAGCTCCGTCGGAAATACAGTCAAAACTGTATTAAGCGTTGGACTCCAACGTCAAAGTTCTCAGTATCTAATTTATTTCTCAACCAGTCGCAAGAGAAGTGGTCTCCTCAAAATTCATACACACAAGGAATTCCAAGCCATATCCAGCACCTCTGTTAATCCTTTCCCCCTTGATGATAACTTTCCCAATGTTTGTTGAATGCTTAAGAAATAATGTGACCCACACTGCCATTAATTTTGGAATGTGACCAACTCCATGTTGACCCTTATTTCGTTGGGGTGACCACAAGACTCCACTGTTGATGCACTAATGTTATTGTTAAACACATTTTTATTACGAATATCATTTATTGGTTTCTATATTAGTTTAATAATGGGAAAACCGTATCTTGCATCGGGGGGGGGGGGGAGGGGGGGGGGGGATGGGTGCGAGATTGACAGGGGGCCTGGGTACGAGAACCTCTATTGAGCGGACACCTCTATTAAGCAGACATTGTTATATAGCTAGAGTTTCGCTGGATACAACGATGACTGTCATTGGTTGGTTTGTGGTCACATGACCTTAGCTAAATTTCAATGTCTACCGAGCGGGCAATAATTGAGAACTTATTGCCTGCTCGGGCAATAAGTTTTCAATTGTTGACCACTAGAACTTTGAACTCTTCACGGTTTCCTATAAATAAAAGCTTGTTTGGTAAGAAAAAAAGAATATTTATAGGTCTTCAAAGCATGTGTGAAGATTAACTGGAGAAATGTATTGCTGTTCTTTTGTTCTGAGACTTATATTTGTTTGGTTGAAGTGAAATTACGGAGCCAGGCGAAATGTTTTGGTTAAGTCTTAGCGTTCGTCTTTTGTGTACTTTCCCTTGATAAACGTCGAAATTATTCAGCGACACTCAAGCTATATAACAAAACACTTAATGTCTGATCCCTCGAGAAACAGTTAGTTTTGTTTTCCCTCGAGTCTCGATGTTTCCCTCGACTTCGTCTCGGGAAATATCAAGACTCTCGGGAAAACAAAACTAACTGTTTCCCTCGGCAGCAGACATTAAGTGTATATTATTAACCAATTTCCCGAGGGTGTCCACTTAATACAGGTTTGACTGTACGCGTAAGTGACCTTTGGTGATTGCGGTGTATATTACACTAGATAATTTCTCTCGCAACTTGTGTTGTAACAAAAATGCAAGACAAGTTGCTTGGAAAATTGCCAACTGGAATTACACGTAAATAGTTTCATAATTTAATTTTTGATTAGCATTGCATGATAATTTGTAGGGTTTTTTATAAGAACTGGATACTCTGATGATAGATGTTAAAAATGTTAAAATTTGGTTTCAGTTTGTGAAAGGGCCATACTGATTGATTAAATTAACAAAGAAGCTTGTACTTTTTATCATTCACACTACGCATCAACATGCAACACATCCAAAAATGCCGCGAGGTGCCGACCTCAATCGAATTTAGCTCGGCATTTTTCCGCCGACCCTAATTTTCACTTTTTTTATTAGGGCTGCACATTTGGCTCACTGTTGCCTGCTCTCCTGCAGTGTTGCTTTTTGCTTGTTGGTTATCTTATTTTTATTTTGTTTGTTTTTACTAGTTTACTATTCCTCCTTTGCAAGTGTATTTTTGTGGTTCTACGAGTTTTAATTCGGTGCCTTCCATTTTGGAAATCAGGTCAAGTTCAAAAAAAGAAGAAGTTGTAGGGAATCTTTTTTTCTGTTCTGGACGGGTTTATTATTCAATAGATAGGGCCGCTATGCATTCTAAAAAATAGATAGCCATACTTTCATCCTTTTTTCAGATATTTTTCTAACACCTAAATCTATTTGAGGTGGCTGGTGTGCCTGGTCACAACTTGTTTTTGTAATAATAATCAAATGCAAACAAAAAGTAGAAGAAGAAATAAATATTGATTAATATTTTTGACCTAATGACAAAGAGGTACGGTACAAGGACGTTTAGTGCATGACGAAGGTCATGATAAATCTCACTTCTAAGGGACCGTTTACATGATCCCGCTTTGCCGGGACGGGATGTTAGCCGGAATGATTTTGATGTGTTGAAATAAGTCAACACGTAAAACAGAAATGCCACGCGATGCCTGAAGAAACTCATATTTTGTTGATCTGATCCCAAAGTTAAAAGTGAATGATTGTGGCAATTGAAAATGGCTTTTGTTGAAGTTATTTAGTATAATCTATAGGCCTTGAAAAATGTAGGCGAAAGCTTTCCGATGCACATATCAAAGACCGTGACGTGACGTATTTCAATACATCAAAATCATCCCGGCTACCATCCCGTCCCGGTAAAGCGGGATCATGTAAACGGCCCCTAAGCCTGAGCTTATAGAATTTCCTAAGAGTTTGTAGTTGTCTTATAACCGAAATGGCTTATAGGGCCAGGCTGCTGACCAGAATTGAAAAATCCGGGGTTTTACCGCAGGGGCGGAGATAAGAACCTGGGTATGTATCAAAATGTCAACGTCAAACATAAAAGTTACCCTTGGAAATAAGTTTCCCTTCGATACGTACATGTTTGTGCCAGGGAACGTAGCCAGGGAGGGAGCCGGGGGAGCCGCGGCTCCCCCCCCCCCTTTTTGATATAAAACGACAGACATGTAACTACAAAACTGATGCAATATCAATTGTGTCAGGAAATAAACTGTAAACAGTGTATTCAATATGGATAGTTTGGAAACGATGTTTGCACAACTTACTATGGTTATTATACCCTTATAAGCGGCTAATGCACTTAACGGGTGGTCCCACATAGCCACGGTCAGCTATTGCTGAAATTAAACAATAGTGTAATATACCAGGGGCGGATCTAGGAGAAAATCTGACTGTATCGTATTTGTGATGACACCAAAGTTAGGGGGGTCCGGGGGCATTCCCCCCCGGAAAATTTTGAAAATTAAGACACCGGAAATACGATTTCCTGCAATCTGAGGGAATGTTTAGACAAAATACAGCGGCACACGTAGACTTGCTCCAAGTCTGCCTCTTGTTGTTTCGAGACGGGTTTGTTTCGAGATGGGTTATGTTTTGATTTAAAGGTGTACGTGTGAAAAGCGGCGACGCGGGCGAGCAAAATGGCGAATACAAAAGGCGGTAGGCCACGGGAAGAAAAGTGGGCGAGCGAAAACCCGCGGGCAAACAAACCCGTCTCGAAATAACAAGAGGCAGACTTGGAGTAAGTCTACGGCACACGCAACTTAAATTTTTCATGAATATAAATAACCAAAAACGACAAATTAAAGTTAACTTGTATTATAAAAAGTTTGGTAATAAATATTGTCAACAACTAAAACTGTTTATGTTACTGTAGATTATTTAATACTCAATATATAGGTCAACATACCTGTATCGGCAAGCTATCATACTTTATAAATTAATTAGGCTATTAAACAAGCCCAGACGACATCTACTTTTATAAATAATAGTCATATTCCCATTCTAAATGCGTGGGCTACCTGGACATTGTAATATTATACTCAGAATTGCACATTCTAAATGTGTTAATGCCATTGTGATCAAAACGATGATGACACAGACACCAGTATACAGAGAGGTTCATGAACTAAATTAATGATATTTTCAAAAGCATATCAGAACAGCAACTGTCACTCGGACTTGGCTTTACGCCGACTCGAGTAAGTCTTCATTTTAATGTAAATCAATACACACAAGTCAAGGACAGTCTCAGTCACTCTCATTAGCATACTCCAAATTTGGTGCATATTGCATAATATTAGTAGCTAAGATATTTATTATTCACGAACTTTATACCTCACTGGGTGCTGATTTGAAGAGCGCGAGGGAACTGTAGCTTCGCAAAATTAGACACAGCAAATTCGGCTGTAAGACACTTCTCACAATACGCTTAAGAGGGAGTAATCTACTCGCCTTTTCCTCCGGAGAATAACTTCCATTATCCAAGACACACAACAGCTGTTGTAGAACACTGTTAGAGGCGCTTGTGAGTTAGAGGCTGCCGCTCGCAAAGTTGCATAAACTAAATCACATCACGCCGTAATCATATTTAGATCGTCGGAGACTGCTCCGATACAGTCAACTGTATCGGAAGTGTGGAAACTGTAGCAAAACGTGACCAAAATCAAGCATTTTGATTGGTTTGATACAGTCAACTGTATCAGATACAGTCGCTACAGTTACTATATTTAGCACAACTGTATCAATCGTAACCTCATCGGTAACACATCGCCATCAAAGAATCGAGACGAGAGCGCCTTTTGCGCGATGCTTCACTGGCAAGGAAACGCAGGCTGGTGGGGGTGCACTTACGGGCAATTTTTGCGGGCTACCGAGAATTTCCTGTGCGAGTTCGTCTCGCTGGTCGTAGAACAGAACTGATTTTAAGCTTTGAAAAATTGCGTACATTAACATCAAAGAATTTGAAAATGATGTTGCTGAACTTTGAAAAAGCTACTTGTGAATTGTAATTATTCGAATTTTAATTTGTTTTAATTTAATTAAAGTGAAAATCTGACTGTATCATACGATACAGTTGATACAGTCTAGATCCGCCCCTGTATACTTAAGTTCAGCAATGTCTGGTGTTAACCATGTTGGGACCACCCGTTCAGTGCATTAGTCGTTTATAAGTGTATAATTACCATAGCAAGTTGTGCAAACATCGTTTCCTAGTATTGAACCCGAACGGCGCTGCTATTGGATGATTGCTTCATGGTACCAAAAATACAATGTACTCACCGGGGGGTAAGAAAAAAGAGCGGTTCCCTGTTTGGTGCAGCCTGCGTGCAGACTACCCCGTTTCCTCAAAAACGTCGCTAGCTTGCTATGCATGGATTCCGCACGAACTAAGAAACCCACGGGTAGAACACAAAGTACTGCTAATTAAACTCGTGACGGCATTTAAACACAAACGAAATATATTGTAAACAACGCAAGAGTACGTTATATGTTGTTCACATTATACACTACGTGATCTCGCTGCGCGTTCTTACCTCTAGATAACTGGACTGCGGGTCCACGATACGTTTGTATTGCACGAAGTGTCCCCAATTAAACGGCGCCATCTTTGATTTTCTGGTTTGCTGATTGGTTAATTTTAGACCTAATAAGATGGCGTCTTGTCGGTCATCTGTGATTGGTCAATTTCGCGGCTCAGACCTAACAAGATGTCTCCTGATGGCGTGTAATCGGGCCATTTTTTCGTGGGGCACCAGCAGTCCAGTTACAGGGGTCATTGGTTATTACAGACTGATACAGATCATAATCAATTGCGTTTTATGCAAACTTGTAAACGTATTGGTACAGATTAGGGCGGACATATTCTTGGTTTTCATCTGACGTCACGGCGGCCATATTGGTGCACAGGGAATTTAATTCTATTCTTAATTTCGTATTGTTTCACCAACGGGGCCACCGATACCCTGCGAGTCAGAGCCCCTTTCCGACCTACGCAGGCTTCGGGGGAAAGTGGGCTCTGCCAACAAACTCGATATTTCTTTTTGAGCATGCGTGAACATGCCAAGATACTATTTTGGGCCCAGGCTCTAACGCGTCACTTCCTATTTTCCTGCTTACGCGTATTCGTAAACTAGAACTTGTTTGACCATTTTAAAATCTGACTGACTCCCCCCAAACTTGGGGCGAAGATCGAGTTTGTTGGCAGAGCCCACTTTCCCCCGAAGCTTGCGCAGGTCGGAAAGGGGCTCTGACTCGCCAGCATATCCTCCTACCTAGAATTACCAATAACCAGTAAGTGTGAAATGCCTAGAATTACAAATAATCGTTAATTTTAAAAACTAATTCCCAACTCCCACACCCCAACCCTAACCCTAACTCTAAACCTTACCCTAAACCTAACCCTAACCCTAACCCGGCAACCCTAACCCACAACCCCCGGTGGCCCTAAACCTAACCACAACCCTCCGGGAAAAAAGTCTCACCCCCCGACCACAACACCCCTACTGTGTTTTTAGTTATATGCAATTTAGTGTAACATCCCGCATGTGGAACAGAGAATTACCTAGTAAGTGTAAAACGGCCTTGAATTACCAATAATTGGTAATTGTAATTATTGGTAATTCTAGGTGGGTAGGCCACCGATCACGTGAGTGAAAACGATCGGCTCCTCAATCTCACACTAAGATGAAGTACTGCAGTTTTTAGCATAGATATTACTGACCAAAAAGAATACGGGCACTTAAAATTTCAAGATGGCGGCATGTAGAGTACTTCGTTCTTTTGGTTTACATAAAATATCATTGCCTCAAAGGAAAATTCACAAGCTGACTTTTGATTTAACAGTACGAACGATATGTACGACATCGACAAGAACGTATCCCATGGTCCCTATTGTTATTGAACAAACGGTAAGGCAACGTTATCAAGTAGTTCCAATGTGTTGTTTGTTGAATGTTATATCTCGTAAATTATATAATTACACAGTGACTACTGTACTGTACAATAAGAAAAATGATCACGAAGTTGGCACCATGCAATTAAAAATGCGACACGCTGAAAATTTAATATGTGCACAAATTGTGCATCAGTCAAATTACTCAATTCCAAGCGTTTCCCATTGCCTGATACATTAATTATATGCACCTGATTAGCATGCAGACGGCTACCGTGGACCATGGTGAAAGCAAGAAATGCTAGTTTTCATTTTTGTATGTAATTAGTTTAGTTAGTATGTGCAGTGGAATCCCACCATATGACCACCTCGTTAATACAACCAACCAGTTAATATGCCCACCTTGTTAATACGACCACCTTGTTATTACAACCACTTTTTTCTGGCCTGAATACATTCTAAGTAGTGTAATACTCCCCCCATTAATACGACCACCCCATTATTACGACTACATTTTTTGGCCCGACAGTGGTTGTATTAACGAGGTTCCACTGTATTTGTTCGTTCTGTCTTTAATTTGTATTAATATTGTAAGTTAATCTACCAGAGCTTCATTTACAGTGTAATTATAAGCAGCTTTGACTGGATAACTATTGCATCTAGTCTATATTAATTAGTGCATTGCATTCCATGTACAGTACGCGACACTAGGGAGCTCCAGTGTTGAACTCGTGAAAATGATTGGTGTGTCTGTTATGTAAGATTAGTCAAAATAACTTCTTGGCAGAGTGTAGTGTTTGCATGGAATGCACCCAGAATGCACCAATTGCATACAGTATATTATAAATAACTAAAAAAAATAATTAATTTTCACTTTTCAGGGTCGTGGAGAACGTGCTTATGACATATATTCTCGGTTGTTAAAAGATCGCATCATAACAGTAATGGGCCCAGTAAGTAATGATCATAAATCATTCTTTGCAGATCAACTGAAGTTACAAAAAAGCTATTATCAGTATAATATACAGTACAGTAATTGGCATTAAAATGTAAAGTGTAATAAATTAAATAGCTTATATGTTGAAAATGTAGTTTATATCTCATTTGGAAAGGTTTTTTTGTCATTTTTTTTCTGAAAAAGTCAACTTAAAGTTGTTGTAAGTCAATTTGCATTGTATATAATATATATGTAGTATCTATTTGTCATGTAACTGCACTATTTACCTTCTTTAGATAACAGATGATTTAGCAAACATTGTTGTTGCACAGTTACTCTTTCTGCAGACTGAAAGTGCAATGAAGCCAATTCACATGTATATAAATAGTCCAGGTAACATGATACACCCAGTTTAAGTATGTGCTAAATCATTAAAATATTTGACAATCATACATCACTAAATTACTGAACTTTAGTGAACATTACTTGGGCTTCCTGTGGCTGTGGTAGGCTGAGTCTGGGTTTTGACTCGTTTTATTTTTTTCTCCTTTTTGGGTGTCACGATTTTGCATTTTTGCACATAATCCACTGCTATTGTAGTATTCATGCTTCCAGTATGTTGTAAGCCATGTGACTGAGTGACACATGTTATAAGTTCTTTGCTCCTTTTGCTTTTGGAGTACTTTGGACAAAAAGTTGAACATCTTTTTGATCATAAATATGTTCACCATTGTGAAGTATGCATCACATTCAGCCTTCGCTTCAGGCTCCGCATACTTGCCAGTAGCCTGAGTGAATGTCTGATCCAGGTGTTGTGTTTGTAAGATGGTATGTAGAATCTGTGAACTGATCGATTACTGTCTAGAGATGATTTATTTTTTACATTGTTTTGATTTGCCGATTAGAGACTGTGATATCCCATGCAAATAATGCAGTTTAGTTTTCAGTATGGAATGTATACAAGTTTTAAAAGCAAATTAAACATTCTATGTTTGGATAGAAATTTTCTTGGTATTTTTTTACTTTTTAACAAGTATATATTTCTTAAGGTTGCTTTGAATATTATTCAGTATCAGAAAAAAATGCTCATTTTTTTTCTTTTCTGGGTTGTGCTGTTGTCTATGTACATGGCTGAATCGACAAATTGTTGTGAAATATTTCTGTAGGTGGTACAGTTACAGCTGGGTTAGCAATATATGATACAATGCAGGTACTTTACTTCAGGATATGTCTTACATGTAATTACAATTTATATCAATTTTCATGCCTGCCTGTACAAATGGTACAGAGCAACTCTTTGGCAAGTTGCTAAAAAAACATTTTAAATATTGGACTTCACATAAGTTTTGCTGAAAGTTAGTTTCTCTGACTTTGAGTAGAACTTCAAAGTGTTATGTAAAGCTTGATATTTAAAATGGGACATTTTGGCAACTTTCCAAGGAATCATCATTAACATTGCCATTTGGAAGTCAAAATTGAAATGTTGCTGTCAATATGGCAAGGTTCCATGGGAAAGAACATCTGGTTTAGATGTAAAATTCATTGAAATATAATAATTGCACCTCCCTCATGAATGATTCTTCTAATAAATGCCCATCTCTAATAAATACCCCTCTCTAATAAACTCCCCTCTCTAATAAACTCCACTCTCTAATAAACTCCACTCTCTAATAAACCCCGCTCTCTTATAACTGCCTTCTCCAATAAACGTGTCTCTCTAATAAACCCCCCTCTCTCATAAACCCCTCTCTAAGAAACCACCTCTCTAATAAACCCCCTCTCTAATAAACACCCCTTCTAACAAACACCCCTCTCTAATAAACCCTCCTCTCTAATAAACCCTCCTCTCTAATAACCCCCCCCCCCCTCTCTAATAGACCCCCTCTAATAACCCCCCACTCTAATAAACCCCCCTCTCTATTAAACACCCCTCTCTAATACTCTAATGAACACCCCTCTAATAAACACCCCTCTAATAAACACCCCTCTAATAAGTAATAACCCCCCTCTCTAATAAACATACCTCTCTAATAATAATGTACCTCTAACAAACGTCCTCTCTAATAAATGTACTTCTCTAATAAATGCCTTACTCTAGTAAACGTACCTCTAATAACCCCCCCCCCCCCTCCCCTCTAATAAACGCTCTCTCTAATAAACCACCCTCTCTAATAAACCACCTCTCTAATAAAAAACCCCTAATAAATGCCCCTGTCTAATAAACACCACTCTCTAATAAACCCCCATCTCTAATAAACCCCCTCTCTTATAAATGCCTTCTCCAATAAACATGTCTCTCTAAGAAACCCCCTCTCTAATAACCCTCCCCCCTCTAATAAACCCCCCCTCTCCAATAAACACCCCTCTAATAAATGCACTTCTCTAATAATAACGTACCTCTCTAATAAACGTACCTCTCTAATAAATGTACTTCTCTAATAAATGCCTTACTCTAATAAATGTACCTCTCTAATAAACCCCACTTTCTAATAAACCCCTCTCTAATAAACCCCGCTCTCTAATAAACCCTGCTCTCTTATAACTGCCTTCTCCAATAAATGTGTCTCTCTAATAAACCCCCTCTCTCATAAGCCTCCCTCTCTAAGAAACCACCTCTAATAAACCCCCTCTCTAATAAACACCCCCTCTAATAAACGCCCCTGTTTAATAAACACCCCTCTCTAATAAACCCTCCTCTCTAATAATCCCCCCTCTCTAATAAAGACCCCCTCTAATAACCCCCCACTCTAATAACCCCCCCCCCTCTCTATTAAACACCCCTCTCTATTTAGAGAGGGGGTTTATTAAAGAGAGGGGTTACTAAAGAGACACGTTTATTGGTGAAGGCATTTATTAGAGAGGGGGTTTATTGGAGAGGGGGGTTTATTAAACCCCCTCTCTTATAAATGCCGGGGTTTATTAGAGAGTGGGGTTTATTAGAGAGGGGGTTTATTAGAGAGGGGGTTTATTAGAGAGGGGGGTTTATTAAACCCCCTCTCTTATAAATGCTGGGGTTTATTAGAGAGTGGGGTTTATTAGAGAGTGGGGTTTATTAGAGACGGGGTTTATTAAAGAGCGGGGTTACTAAAGAGACACGTTTATTGGAGAAGGCATTTATTAGAGAGGGTGTTTATTAGAGATAGTGTTTATTAAGGTGGATTTCCATTCAGTGCATTTTATCGCGCAATTGACTTTTTGCGATCGCTTTCTTTTGAATTGTGGGTTGTCAAGCAGAATGCATTTCGTTAGCTTTGGTTGAATACACACATTTCAAAAGAAAGCGATCGAGAAAAGTTGATCGCGCGACAAAATGCACTGAATGGAAATCCACCTTTAGAGAGTGGGGTTTATTAGAGGTACGTTATTAGAGTAAGGCATTTATTAGAGAAGTACCTTTATTAGAGAGGTACGTTATTACTAGAGAGGTGCGTTTATTAGAGGGGTGTTTATAAGAGAGCGGGGTTTATTAGAGAGTGGGGTTTATTAGAGAGCGGGGTTTATTAGAGAGGGGGTTTATTAAAGAGAGGGGTTACTAAAGAGACACGTTTATTGGAGAAGGCATTTATTAGAGAGGGGGTTTATTAGAGAGGGGGTTTATTAGAGAGGGGGTTTATTAGAGAAGGGGTTTATTAAACCCCCTCTCTTATAAATGCCTTCTCCAATGAAGGGGTCTCTTTAATAAACCCCCTCTCTAATAAACCCCCCTCTCTATTAAACACCCCTCTCTAATACTCTAATGAACACCCCTCTAATAAACACCCCTCTAATAAACACCCCTCTAATAAACACCCCTCTAATAAACACCCCTCTAATAAGTAATAACCCCCTCTCTAATAAACATACCTCTCTAATAATAATGTACCTCTAACAAACGTCCTCTCTAATAAATGTACTTCTCTAATAAATGCCTTACTCTAGTAAACGTACCTCTCTAATAACCCCCCCCCCCCCTCCCCTCTAATAAACGCTCTCTCTAATAAACCACCCTCTCTAATAAACCACCTCTCTAATAAAAAACCCCTAATAAATGCCCCTGTCTAATAAACACCACTCTCTAATAAACCCCCATCTCTAATAAACCCCCTCTCTTATAAATGCCTTCTCCAATAAACATGTCTCTCTAAGAAACCCCCTCTCTAATAACCCTCCCCCCTCTAATAAACCCCCCCTCTCCAATAAACACCCCTCTAATAAATGCACTTCTCTAATAATAACGTACCTCTCTAATAAACGTACCTCTCTAATAAATGTACTTCTCTAATAAATGCCTTACTCTAATAAATGTACCTCTCTAATAAACCCCACTTTCTAATAAACCCCTCTCTAATAAACCCCGCTCTCTAATAAACCCTGCTCTCTTATAACTGCCTTCTCCAATAAATGTGTCTCTCTAATAAACCCCCTCTCTCATAAGCCTCCCTCTCTAAGAAACCACCTCTAATAAACCCCCTCTCTAATAAACACCCCCTCTAATAAACGCCCCTGTTTAATAAACACCCCTCTCTAATAAACCCTCCTCTCTAATAATCCCCCTCTCTAATAAAGACCCCCTCTAATAACCCCCCACTCTAATAACCCCCCCCCCTCTCTATTAAACACCCCTCTCTATTTAGAGAGGGGGTTTATTAAAGAGAGGGGTTACTAAAGAGACACGTTTATTGGTGAAGGCATTTATTAGAGAGGGGGTTTATTGGAGAGGGGGTTTATTAAACCCCCTCTCTTATAAATGCCGGGGTTTATTAGAGAGTGGGGTTTATTAGAGAGGGGGTTTATTAGAGAGGGGGTTTATTAGAGAGGGGGTTTATTAAACCCCTCTCTTATAAATGCTGGGGTTTATTAGAGAGTGGGGTTTATTAGAGAGTGGGGTTTATTAGAGACGGGGTTTATTAAAGAGCGGGGTTACTAAAGAGACACGTTTATTGGAGAAGGCATTTATTAGAGAGGGTGTTTATTAGAGATAGTGTTTATTAAGGTGGATTTCCATTCAGTGCATTTTATCGCGCAATTGACTTTTTGCGATCGCTTTCTTTTGAATTGTGGGTTGTCAAGCAGAATGCATTTCGTTAGCTTTGGTTGAATACACACATTTCAAAAGAAAGCGATCGAGAAAAGTTGATCGCGCGACAAAATGCACTGAATGGAAATCCACCTTTAGAGAGTGGGGTTTATTAGAGGTACGTTTATTAGAGTAAGGCATTTATTAGAGAAGTACCTTTATTAGAGAGGTACGTTATTACTAGAGAGGTGCGTTTATTAGAGGGGTGTTTATAAGAGAGCGGGGTTTATTAGAGAGTGGGGTTTATTAGAGAGCGGGGTTTATTAGAGAGGGGGTTTATTAAAGAGAGGGGTTACTAAAGAGACACGTTTATTGGAGAAGGCATTTATTAGAGAGGGGGTTTATTAGAGAGGGGGTTTATTAGAGAAGGGGTTTATTAAACCCCCTCTCTTTTAAATGCCTTCTCCAATGAAGGGGTCTCTTTAATAAACCCCCTCTCTAATAAACCCCCCTCTCTAATAACCCCCCCCCCCCCCTCTCTAATAAACCCCCCTCTAATAAACGCACCTCTCTAGTAATAACGTACCTCTCTAATAAACGTACTTCTCTAATAAATGCCTTACTCTAATAAACGTACCTCTCTAATAAACCCCACTCTCTAATAAACGCTATCTCTAATAAACACCCTCTCTAATAACCCCCCTCCCTAATTAACACCCCTGTCTAATAAACACCCCTTTCTAATAAACCCCATCACAAATAAACCACCTATCTTATAAATGCCTTCTCCAATAAACATGTCTCTCTAATAAAGCCACCTCTCTAATAAACACCCCTCTCTAATAAACACCCCTCTCTAATAAACACCCCATCTAATAAACCCTCTTCTCTAATAACCCCCCTCTCTAATTAACACCCCATAATAAACACCCCTCTCTAATAAACCCCACTCTCTAATAAACCCCGCTCTCTTATAAATGCCTTCTCCAATAAACGTGTCTCTCTAATAAACACCCCTCTCTAATAAACCCCCTCTCTAATAAATGCCTTCTCCAATAAGCGTGTCTCTTTAGTAACCCCTCTGTTTAATAAACCCCCTCTCTAATAAACCCCGCTCTCTAATAAACCCTGCTCTCTAATAAACCCCGCTCTCTAATAAACCCTGCTCTCTAATAAACCCCGCTCTCTAATAAACCCCGCTCTCTTATAAATACCTTCTCCAATAAGCGTGTCTCTCTAATAAACCCCTCTCAATCATTAGCAAATGCATCCTGTCTGCCTTCTCCAATAAACATATTTCTCTAATAACCCCCCCTCTAGTAAACCCCCCTCTCTTACAAATGCCTTATCCAATAAACGTGTCTCTCTAACAAACCTGCCTCTCTAATAAACCACCCTCTCTAATAAACCCCCTCTCTAATAAAATCCTCTCTCTGATAAACCCCCATCTCTAATAAACCCCATCTCTAATAAATGCCTTCTCCAATAAACGTGTCTCTCTAATAAACTCCTCTTTTTAATAGCCCCCCCCCCCCTCAGATAACTCCCTCTCTAATAAAACCCCCTCTCTAATAAACCCCCTCTCTAATAAACCCCCATCTCTAATAAACCCCCTCTCTAATGAATGCCTTCTCCAATACAGTGTCTCTAATAAACCCCTCTTTTTAATAACCCCCCTCATATAACCCCCTCTAATAAAACCCTCTCTCTAATAAACACCCCTCTCTAATAAACCCACTCTCTAATAAACCCCCATCTCTAATACCCCCCCCCCCCCCCCACTTATAAATGCCTTCTGCAACAAACGTGTCTCTCTAATAAACCCCCGTCTCTAATAAACGCCCTCTCTAATAAACCCCCTCTCTAATAAAACCCTCTCTAATAAACCCCCTCTCTAATAAAATCCTCTCTGTAATAAACGCCCCTCTCTAATAAACCCCCCTCTAATAAACTCCTCTCTCTAATAAACCCCCACTCTAATAAACCCCCTCTCTAATAAACACCCCTTTCTGACAAACCCCCCTTCTAATAAACCCCCTCTCTAATAAACACTCCTCTCTAATAAACACCCCTCTCTAATAAACCCTCCTCTCTAATAAACCCCCTATCTAATAAACACCCCTCTCTAGTAAACGTACCTTTCTAATAATAATGTAACTCTCTAATAAAGTACCTCTCTAATAATAACGTGCCTCTCTAGTAATATCCCCCATAATATCTCTCTAATAAACGTAGCTCTCTAATAAACGTCCTTCTCTAATAAACGTACCTCTCTCATAAACGTAGCTCTCTAATAAACGTACTTCTCTAATAAATGCCTTTCTCTAATAAACGTACCTCTAATAAGCGTACCTCTCTAATAAACGTAGCTTTCTAATAAACGTAGCTTTCTAATAAACGTACCTCTCTAATAAACGTAGCTCTCTAATAACCGTACTTCTCTAATAAATGCCTTTCTCTAATAAACGTACCTCTAATAAGCGTACCTCTCTAATAAACGTACCTCTCTAATAAACGTAGCTCTCTAATAAATGTACTTCTCTAATAAACGTACCTCTCTCATAAACGTAGCTCTCTAATAAACGTACTTCTCTAATAAATGCCTTTCTCTAATAAACGTACCTCTAATAAGCGTACCTCTCTAATAAACGTAGCTCTCTAATAATCCCCCTCTCTAATAAACACCCCTCTAATAAACGTACTTCTCTAATAAACGTAGCTCTCTAATAAACGTACTTCTCAAGTAAATGCCTTTCTCTAATAAACGTACCTCTCTAATAAACGTACCTCTCTAATAAACGTACCTCTCTGATAAACGCCTTTCTCCAATAAACGTACCTCTAATAAACGCATCTCTCTAATAAATGCCTTTCTCTAAGAGACGACTCTTTCTTATAGACCTCTTTCTCTAATAAACGCCCTTAAAAACGCCTAATTTGAACAAATACGGACAGGAACACGACTTTTGGCCAATCACCAAGCATGATTTTAAGATTATGTTTTCATAATGTGCTTTGTAAGTTTTCTACCAAACAGTTCAATAATTTTTTTATCTTTATATACATACATTTCTGTAGTACATCCGATCTCCAATATCTACATGGTGTGTTGGTCAAGCCTGCAGTATGGCATCTTTGCTACTAGCTTCTGGTACTAAGGACATGCGTCATGCACTGCCACACTCTCGCATAATGGTACATCAACCTCATGGGGGAGCATCAGTAAGCTATAATTTTTAGAAATTTTGATGTGTGTTAAAATAAAATTATGATAAAGTGTACTTTATGCAATAAATAGTTCAAATACGAGACGGAGGACTTTACCGGGATTTCAAAGTCCGAGTGCTTTTTGAAATGGCGAGCCTTTTTAATGCACGAGGGCTTTGTAATCCCGGTAAAGTCCGACGTCGAGTATTTGAACTGACTTCTCAAACTCAAAACTCCGAAGATACCTCTGAAACGTAATATAATTTGCCTTATTTCAAAGTACTAGTACTTTTCCTCCGATTTCAAAGCACTAGTACTTTTCCTCCGATTATCCTCCGAAGCACTGATTAAACATTAATTCTTTTGAATTTTCCTCATGAATTATTGATGAGTTTTTGAAGTATATAAAGCCTTGGCAGTAGATCGAAGAATGTTCTATTGTTCACGCCATAGTTAATAGAAAATATACACGGTTTGGAAGCTCACAAAAGTCATTGTTTTATGTTTTTGTTCAGGTTTATGGAAATTTTTGCACTTTCATGGCTACTGAACATATTGTGTTTTCTGTATAATGAAGCAATCATCCAATAGCAACGTTTGGCTTCAATCACTCAACCGTACTGTTTAAATACTAGGGACTTTAAGCAAGCACAACGACTACGACTACGGCAACGTGTTTGAACAATAGAATTTCATGTCATATACAAAGAGCTTTTGCAAATGACGGTCCCAAGAGTAATTTTCATGCCGTCGCGACTCTGTTGACAACGTAGAAAAATCATTTTTACGTTGTAAAGACAACGCGGAACCTGAGTCACTACAGAAGCCTTGGAAAGGCTTAACCTTACTCTCGCGAATAACAGATTGAACAAGTGTTTTTCTTCAAGAGTTTAAGAACAAAACGAGCCTGTGCGATTACGTATCTTGAAATTTGGATGTATAAAAACACCGCCATTTAATACCACTCTGAAACTTTCCATCGTAGCCGTAGTCCGTTGTCTGAAGCTTAAAGTCCCTATTAATAAACCTAAAACAAAGGGTTTGGCACCTTCGTGTACCTTTCAAGACGAATCGTAGCTTGATTGTTAACCGCTTTGAAGTTTGCCGGGTTTCCAAACCATGTATATTTTCTATTAACTATGTTCACGCTAAGTGATGTACATACATATTACGAATGGCTGACGGTGTGTTTTCCAGTCTATATAACGTTGTCGTAAATTGGCTGTCGATAGGAAGTTCAAGCCGGAGACACTATGCTGTCGCCATGTCGGCAACTCAGCGAGCCTTCTGGATTATAATTAGTATCGCGTTTGTCTAAAAAGACAAAAGAATCTTTGTCGAAAACAATGAAAATGAGTTGATAGTTTTCAAAATTTAAAGGTCTACACATAGTTAATAGAAAATATACATGGTTTGGAAACCCGGCGAACTTCAAAGCGGTTAACAATCAAGCTACGATTCGTCTTGAAAGGTACACGAAGGTACCAAATCCTTTGTTTTAGGTTTATTAATATTTAAACAGTACGGTTGAGTGATTGAAGCCAAACGTTGCTATTGGATGATTGCTTCATTATACAGAAAACAATATGTTCAGTAACCATGAAAGTGCAAAAATTTCCATAAACCTGAACAAAAACATAAAACAATGACTTTTGTGAGCTTCCAAACCATGTATATTTTCTATTAACTATGATCTACATCGTTTTAGAAGAACGCTTCAGTCATGAAGGAATTAACACTGCTTTCAGCACATTTACTACAATTTAGACGCATTAATAGCTTTTTTTTAAATAATTATATAACTAAGCTTCGAGTATCAAAGAATGAAGTCAATAATGTACCAAAAATTATATCGCGTTTCACTGCTGTCGCCATGGTAGACAAAAGGGAGCTTGAGCAAATACAACACGAACGACAACGTACTTAACCCCTTGGCTAGCAGGGGTATTCCCTTGACTACCAGAGGTATTCCCTTGACGAGTTAAATCGTCTGGCGTTAGCCAGAGTAAAATACCAAAGGTGCGTCTACATGCGCGCTTAATAGGAGTCAAAGGTTAAATAATACAATAGAATTTTCCTCACCCAACAATGAAAATGAATAATTTTCAGTCCCAAGAGTAATTCTAACGTCGCCCCCGTTCTAATAACGTTATTAGGGATCTTAAGCAATCACAAGGCGAATGTCACGACGACGACCCAAGTACAATAGTATTTTTCATCCAAAACAAAGCTTTGAATAATTTGCAGTACCAAGAGTAATCCCAACACCGTCCTCGTTGCACATACAACGTCAACTGAAGCGTTTTCACGTTTTCAAGACGCCGTTGTGGCAAGGAACAGCCATAGTCAATCGAGATATGGTCTGGAAACTCAGCTAAAGTCTTTGGTCTATCTTTTTGTTCGCCTTTATGCATTTTTGTGCACGGTGCACGGTCACTGAACACATTGTATTTTAGTATAATGACGAATTGTCCAATAGCAACATTTCAGTTCAATCACTCAACCGTGCTATTTAAATATTAATAAATCTAAAACAAAGGATGTGCACGGTGTAAGGTACGGTTCAACATAATATCGCAGCTCATTATAGGCGCTTTGAAGTTTGCCGAGTTTCCAGACCATATCTCGATTGACTATGGTACAGCAAAAGTTGTTAGTTTACTTAGGCGTTAGTCTAGCATACGCCATGTTGTCGAAGCTGTGGCTGCCTTTTAAATATCTTACAGAATACGTGGTTTCTTTTAAATGTAGTAACTTATTTGCCGTCGTCGTCCTAACTTGCTTAAGGTCCCTACTAACCAGATCATTTTCACGTCTTCAGGACGACGTTAACTCATGAAATAGCGAAACCTGTTACTTGAGTTTGACTTCAAAGTATGCGACGAAATCCTTTTCGAACTCCAAAGCTCTTGGATTTCGGAAAACATACTTTAAGTATTCAATACTACGTAACTAAATGGATTTGTGGGTTCTGCTGGATACTGAAGTTTTGATTGCCATCGTCGTCCTACCTTTCCTTAGCTGTAAATTTGCAGTACAAATTCTTGGTTTTGATTGCCACAAATGCAAGTCGACTTGTCAACCAAAATTCGAATCATGCACAATCTCTCAGCGACATTGCAAAACTTTCTCAAAAAGCTAGCTACATCCCTAGTATTTTCCTGATATATATATATTTTTTCTTCTTTTAGGGACAAGCTACTGACATTGCGATCCAAGCTCAAGAAATTTTGAAATTAAAGAGAGTGGTCAATGAAATATATTCAGAGCATACGGGAAAATCTCCAAAAACGATAGGTATAGTGACCAGCACTTTGATAATTACCGTAATAATTAGGAGTTACCTCTGACATATAACATATTGTAATAAAGTAACTGCAATCGTAGACAAAATTGTTGAGATAATCAACGATAATCAATACGTCATCAATATAAATGAGTTTTCATCCCCCCTCTCCCCCATTTCAATGTTGAAAATGTGGTAAAAATTATCTTATAACTGCCCAACATTGCCAACATTGTTTAGGGGGGAGGGGGTGCTGCATTTGTGCAAATTTATATTAAATTTTCATTTAAATCATGTTTTTCAACAACTTGTGTCTACGATTGTGGTTTAAACTTCGAATTATCAGTGAATATTAGTTGAAGTTGAACGTCTGACAGAGTACAAAGGTTTTTATGTCAGCGTTTGCGATAGCAATACTAATTATTAGATGTGGTTGTGATAATGATGGGAGTTGTAGTGGTACGGGGGTAGTGGTGGTGACAGTAGCAGTGCATGGTGGCTGCAGTGGAAGTCGTAGTTGTACGGTGGTGTGGTGATGGTGGTGGTGTGGTGATGGCGGTGGTGTAATGGTGGTAGTATTAGTTGCAGTGGTGGTGACAGTGGCAGTGGTGGTGAGTGGCAGTGGTGGTGGCAGTGGCAGTCGTAGTTGCGTGGTAGTGTGGTGATGGCGGTGGTGTGGTGGTGGTAGTATTAGTGGCAGTGGTGGCGGCAGTGGTAGTCGTAGTTGTGCTGGTTGTACGGTGGTGTGGTCATGGCGGTGGTGTGGTGGTGGTAGTATTATAGGCAGTGGTGGTGGCTTTGACAGCGGTCGCGGCAATGGTAGTCATAGTTGTACGATGGGTGTGGTCATAGCGGGAGTGGCAGTTGTGGTGACAGTGGCAGTGGTGGTGGCAGTGGCAGTCGTAGTTGTGTGGTAGTGTGGTGATGGCGGTCGTGTGGTGGTGATAGTATTAGTGGCAGTGGCGGCGGCAGTGGTAGTCGTAGTTGTGCTGGTTGTACGGTGGTGTGGTGATGGCGGCGGTGTGGTGGTGGTAGTATTAGTGGCAGTGGTGGTGGCATTGACAGTGGTCGCGGCAGTGGTAGTCATAGTTGTACGATGGGTGTGGTCATAGCGGCAGTGGCAGTTGTGGTGACAGTGGCAGTGGTGGCGGCAGTGGCAGTCGTACGGTGGTGTGCTGATGGTGGCGGTGTAGTGGTGGTAGTATTAGTGGCAGTGATGGCGGCAGTTCTAGTGATAGTCACTAACATTTGAAAGCTCTCGGCAACAGTCGTTCATACAAGTATCCTCAAGTATCTTGAGGATTATCGCCGTTGAGTCCTTTGCAAGATATGTTAGAGTGTTACCACCAACACTGAAGCTCAGTTTATGCTTTCAAAGTCATGTGTCGTGCGACGAAAATTATGTAAATGTGTATGTAAAGACATGTGTCACCTTGTGCGTGACACTTGATCACGTGACATATCTCTTTTAAAGCGTAAATTGAACTTAAGGTGGTAAAGAGAAAGACCGAAGAACGCACTGATGTTGGTCGTCGAACTGGCTGCTTGTTGTCGTTCTTTACAACGAATCCACTTCAATCGACGACACATAAGTCTGTTTCCTTTGAGAAGGTTGGCCCCACTAACACAGTTGAAGATCAAACGATCAATCAAATCAATCAGAGGGGAAAACATATGCTGCAGGAACATTTTAACATGTATAGTTGTATTGACACAAAGAAATGTACTTTGAATGAAATTGAAATCCAAACATTACTTCATCTTAAAATTCTATTTTCTGCATTTTAAATTTTTTGGGAACTGTTCACAGCTTAATAAAACCTGTCAATCAAGACTGGGTGTGGCCCAATTGCCAATGGTTGCAGAAAAAATTGAATATTTTCTACACTAAACATGTATATATATATATATATATATATATATATATATATAACATGTATAGGTTTATTGTGTGGCACTATCTTCATATAACTTATCCTATTAATATGAACCTCATATGTTATGTAATATTGAAGCTATAGCTGTTGGCGTGAAGGCTTAAAAATGGCTTCTGAAGGGCGTGGCTTGGTTACCATGGCAACCATTTGATAAAATAAAAGTGTCACAGTTTCTTTCGAAGTGGGTAGATAGATGGTAGCAATAACAAATGCTATTGAGATGAGTTTGGGAATTTTTATTGTTTTAGTATCCTTCTACCTTAATAGTCTTTAATTTATGAGTACATTAACTCTATAGACGAACAACATTCCAAAACACTTTGTATTGATAAACAGTGATTTACAAATAGCATGTTATTTTTTATTTGGGGTTATAAAAGTTGAATTTGATGACAGTCTTTGGGTGTATAGGTAGACGGAGGAACACGATTTATCAGCCTTTTAGTTTTATCTCACTTATTCGTCATCCACTACCCTGGTCCAGTTTTTTCTCCCGTAATTTAATTATAGCGGTAAGACGAGAGAAAACATCTGGTAGAAAGCGGTACGAACCTCACTTTCATGCTATTCAGGCTACAAATCTCATAAGCTAATCTCATACAGGTTACGTTTAACCAATCATATCACCCTAGTAATAAGAAATTTAGCGAATCAAAACTCTGTTTGAGGGTTATCCAATCAGAGATGGTGAACACGTTCTGTTCAGCTAGAATTCTATTGGACCAGAGGTTTTCTCTCCTCTCTCGTCTTACCGCTGTAAACTTACGGGAGAAAGCCTCTGGGATCAGGGTAGTCATCCAGGGGTCACTTTACTACAACCCTTACTTTGCAACGTAACCTGAATGTCAGGCCTTTATTACGACGCTTTGCATGTTTTCAAAAATAGTTTGTATAATATATGTCTATTTCATTGCTGTTTTAGAGGAAGCCCTTGAAAGAGATAATTTTTTATCACCTGAAGAAGCTAAGGAATTTGGACTCATTGATCGTGTATTGTCACAGCCACCTAGCAATGATACACCTAAACATGAAACAGATTCGAGCTAGAATTACGTGAAATTGTATAGCACATATAGTCTTTTGTAAATTTTCAATTGTACATTGAATTTGTGTTATTCTTTAAATTTTTAATGATCTCTAACTCCTGAAAGGTGTGTAGATATTTAACTTTGTATCTTTGTTTATATTCGTCGTATTTGTGATTTTGAAATTGAAAGTGAGTTGAAATCGAGTGGAGTGAAGTGAAGTGAAGTGAAGTGAAGTGAAGTGAAGTGAAGTGAAGTGAAGTGAAGTGAAGTGAAGTGAAGTGAAGTGAAGTGAAGTGAAGTGAAGTGAAGTGAAGTGAAGTGAAGTGAGGACAGGTAGAGTAATTAAGTGAAGGGGAGTGAAATGGAGGAAGTTGAAGTGATGTGAAGCGAAGTGAGGTGAAGTGAAGTGAAGTGAAGTGAAGTGAAGTGAAGTGAAGTGAAGTGAAGTGAAGTGAAGTGAAGTGAAGTGAAGTGAAGTGAAGTGAAGTGAAGTGAACTGAGGACAGGTGGAGTAATTAAGTGAAGCGGAGTGAAATGAAGGAAGTTGAAGTGATGTGAAGCGAAGCGAAGTGAGGTGAGGTGAAGTGAAGTGAAGTGAAATGAAGTGATGTGCAGTGAAACGAAGTGAACTGTCGAAGCGTAAAGCCGGTAAAGAAAAATGATCTAGTTCAGTGGCGTTGCAAGTGCCAGGCAAGCTAGGATTTGGCATATAAAGTGCATATCATGGCGGTGCTGTTGCACTGAGTCTTTTTTCTCGTAAAACTAAGAACCCATGTGTTGGTGCCGATACAACCATAGTCAATCGAGATATGGTCTGGAAACTCGGCAAACTTCAAAGCGCCTATAATGAGCTGGGATTTTATGTTGAACCGCACCTTACACCGTGCACATCCTTTGTTTTAGGTTTATTAATATTTAAATAGCACGGTTGAGTGATTGAATTGAAACGTTGCTATTGGACAATTCTTTCATTTTACTAAAGTACAATGTGTTCAGTGACCGTGCACCGTGCACAAAAATGCATAAAGGCGAACAAAAAGATAGACCAAAGACTTTAGCTGAGTTTCCAGACCATATCTCGATTGACTATGATACAACCTTAACTCATTCCTGTCCGGGGGCTTCCCCAGAGGTGAATAAAATCGTCTGGCGTTAGCCAGAATAAAATACTAAAGACCGATTCGGACAAGAAAGAGTTAAAGAGATAGTTTATAACTCATTCCTGTCCGGGGGCTTCCCCAGAGGTGAATAAAATCGTCTGGCGTTAGCCAGAATAAAATACTAAAGACCGATTCGGACAAGAAAGAGTTAAAGATTGACAAAAAAATGCTTGGGGAAGCGTAGCCATGCATTGGTATTTTCGAATGGGCGTACTAACCTTTTGGCCACCAAAAAATGTACTTCAAGGATTTAAAATTGTATTTGAAAATATGAAATGGATTTGAAAACTTTCTTATGACATGGATATGCAAAAAATTACGACCGAAATCGAAATATCGTTCCACGTGGTCACGCGGAAGTGATACTTCTTGCGAGAGTCCCGCGAGATTTTTGTGTGTGCCCACGTTTCGTAAACGCGCTGGTCTTTACGTTCTTTCAGTAATAAAATGGCGGCTCGATGTATTAAAATTGGAAAGCAAACGTGTTGTCCTTCTATAGACTTACTGTATTTCTAGTCATTTAGTTCAGGATCGAAATGTCGTGTGGCTGATGAAACAAAGGAAGGGTTACTGTTAAACGATTTAATCTTTATCATCGTGGTGGTGGTTTTAAAGTGTGGTCTGGCGCGAGGTCTGGCGGTCCGCTACTTTGAAAGTTGAAAACGGATTGTTTTCTTGTTTGGAAATCGAGATGGAAGAGAACTCGGAATTAGAGAATATCTTAACAATGGTTCAACATCATGATATTTATAAAAGGATACAAGCAAGTGATGAATTAAAGAAGTATCTAAACGATCCGTTGAATCCTTTGGCCGCTGAAGCAATAGATTGTTTGGTGGATAACCTGAAAGCTTGGATCAGTAGTGGGAATTACAAGGTAAGAAAAGTTTGCCAATATTCTCTGCTTTATCAAGCAAAAATAAAGCTACAAAGTAGAGATATAGTTCCTCCTGATTGTTGACATTAGATAATAAATTTCGCTTTCTCAACCTGTATTTTGCCATTCGTGTATTTTGTTTTAGAAAGTTGTCTATTTCCTTTACGATTCATGAAATGTATTTAAGCTTATATTATTTATATTTAAAAATACAGGATTTAGCTTTGCGTGTTTTTTGGCTGTAAATATGGTTTTGTTTGAGCTGTTGAGCACATTAACAAGCTGTTTTCATTAATTTTAAATTCGGTTGAATGTCAGAATATATAAAATCCTTGCTCTTTTTGTCGTAAATTGGGCCACGTTACACATTGTTTTTGTATTTTATGTCGGTATTATTAAATTGAAGTCGAAGTGTAGAACAAGGTTTAAATTACAGGTTTCAATATAAAAGAGAAAAAAAAGGAGACTGAAAAGTGATGTAATCAGTCTCTGATATGTTGACAAGTTTCCGTTCAAATGTTATCTTGTCTAGATAAGTGCTAATGGCTTGGGGTTACTAGCTTTGGTAACACGGAGGGGAGGCAAGTCTGTCAAACTTCACTTAAATTCAGGTTAGTGATATCTTGCACTATTTTATACATTTGTTAAAGTCATTTTTTGACACTTCTTAATTGATTGTCTATGGTTCTAATTTTGTTCACTGTATTAAAGCCAAATGCATGTATCCAATATACAGTAGTTGACTGTATGTATATGCAATATATATTATGTGCAATATCTTGCTAAGAGGGGGTCCAGACTCCAGACCATAGAGGCAATTTATGCAAACTACTAGGGACATTGGGGGCATGAAGTCAGTTGACCAATAAAGAAAAAACCTTTCCCCTCTAATAGTGTCATACAGTACTGTGCTTTTCTTCTAAATTTTGATGAATGACATGTACGATGCATGTGTGGTGTATCTTTGAGGGGTAGAGTCACTAATCTCTATATAAACTGGATACCGTAGGGCATTCCTTATACAGTAGTCAATCTAGTCATCAGTCAAACATTTTATGCCAGTGGCTGCTATCTTATAGTAGTGGTCACATCAGCATATAGCTGACACATAAACTTCAGCCCCATATCCTATCCAGTTATATCAAGATCAGTGGATAGAGTACCAAACTCATGCAGACTTGAAAGAAGGAAGGAAGATTGAGTTGCCGATATTTGGTAATGCCTGAAACAAAATAATAATTGTTACTGCAAATTATATCAATCATCCAATAATGAAAAAATTATTAGATGATTGATGACGGTGCCAGTGGCTGAGATTATTTGAAGGGAGCATGGTACTTGGATGGGTGACCACCTGGAAATGACCCCATTGTTGAGCTTTGAACTCATGTGAGTAGAGTTGTAGTTGATCTCTCCTATGCTTCAAGGGGTTTTAGTTGAAGTACAATTTAAGACTTTAAATTAAATTCTTCATAGATTTTATACTAGACAGTCTGTTAGAATCATGAAGTTTCTTCCTTATTAGCACTGAAGAAATACAACTGAAATTTAAAAGTTTTACAGCTCAGTAATACAAACAAATAAAAAAAAAATAGTGTTTTAAACCTTATTGAGTACTTCTTGTATCATTACATATGTTTAAATTTTCTTAAAATATCTCTTTTTGTCTGTTTTCAATTAATGAAAGTTTATGGACTTTAAGTGACAGCCATCTTAGGTAGTGGTCACATCACCATATAGCTGGCATGCTAAATTCAGCTCCATGTCCTTCCTATTGGTAGTCTTATATTTGAATATAATGTCAACCATAATTGTCATAAGTACTTTTAGTTATATTACAGTTCTTGCAGGCCTCAACCTCCACCTTTGTCAAATAAGGCTTACTGTACCTTACTTTATAGCTTCATTTATTAATTGCTAAGTGCAGTAGTTAGTACAGTAAGTACTATATTCTCAAATGTTGCATCATATTAAACTATAATTCTGAAGTCTTTCATATACCAGTGACAGTGATCACAAATGGTTTTAGAAAGGCTGGAATTGATGGCTTTGATCTTGAAAGTAATGACTCCCTCGACGACTCCAATGATGATGACAACATTGAGCACTGGGCATCAAACCTTCCTGCAGATATCTTAGTGCTTTTTAACAGTGATAGTGACACAAAGAGTTTGAGGGATTTTAGTTTAAGGCGACATTTAAGATTCGCACATCTCCAATATTAGCTACTTTACTTTTAATCTTAATAATTTGTTTCAATTACTGGTACTGCACTTTTTTTAAATTTTGTGGTCCCAAACCTATTATTAGCAGCTGTGGGTTATCTGATAGTGTGGGTAATACACTGATTTATTTTTCCAAAAGTGACATTTTTGTTGCTGTGCGGGTTATACACTGTGCAGGTTATCACCCAGAAAATACGGTACTCCAATATTCCAAGTATACAGTATGGTAATGTTGAATTCTTTGGTATTTTGTTATAGTGATCCCAATAACTATTGATAGACTGGGTGACAGTAAACTTGCGGTAAGTTCATGTAAATACAAGTACATTTTTTTCACTGATATTTTATTAACCAAAAAATGTTGGAAAATGTCCAGCAGCACCGCTGCCAGGAAATTATTTTTTGTATCTTGCAGGAAATATTTGTCAGTTTTTAGTGCAAAGTTTCACAGAAACTTTGCAGTATTGTGATGAGGGGTGAAAATTCACACGATAGATAGATCGATAGATAGATAGTGTAAACTTTCTGGGGGGTAAACTTACCAGGTTTAACAACATACATACATGTCATAGTTGAAAGGCTAAAACCAGTGAAAATGTGAAACACTAGTATCAGTCATTTATATACGACAAATAGTTATGTCGCACAAATAGTTACGAGCTCATCAGTCTTAAAGAGTGATAACAGACAGGTTTGTACTTTATCTATGGGTATTTCTTGAAAGACGTGTAAAATCCTGGTAATATCTTAATATATCAAGAATGAAAGAAGTTTCCCCCCGGCATACATTAGAATAGCACTGCGCACACGTGGTTTTGTTTACAACTGGCGAATGCTACAATGGCGGAGAAATGCGAATGGAGCGGTCAATTTTCTTCTCAAAATAATGACTTTCTAGGCTTAGCTGCATAGCTAATTAAATATGGTCTGGACGAAAGGATCTATAGTCTGCCTAGCGGAGGTGCAAATAAATGTTAAAAGCTTTATATTCGACTTTAATATGGTCTGGCATGTTGCCGATGTTGTGAAGTCAGTTTGTAGAGTGTTGTTTGTTCGTGTCTGTTATATTTTATACGAGTGGTGCTCGAGCAGTTTTGCACGTCAGCTCAGTAATAAATTCTGTATACTGGAGATTGTAGACTGTCTTCACATTTTGATTTGGCATTCAATAAACAACTGTACGAAGAAACCTGGCCATATATTAAACATGATTGTTTAAGTTTTACATGTATCTGTACCTGCGTGAAATTAGCGTGATTGGGCAGACAATTCGCAAGCCTACATAACCTGAAGCTAGCAACATAATCATCAGACGATTATAATTTGTAAAGGCAACAAAAACTTTTGTATCTTTACATCCACTTCGCAGATTTTAGTCAATTTTGATCTGGATCGACCACAGGGAGCCCAACTCTGATGCCTGTGATGATTCTTCCCTTTTTTTTTTGTTTTATTATATTAAGCTTCTGACTGAAAACCGAGGCTGCTTAACAGTTGTGTAAGCTGGGATCGTGGCACTTCTCTAAACAGTTGGTAATATATGCATATATATATATACAAATTGCAGTGCGCAGTAATTTGAAACTCAAAACAGCTGTGGGCTTCTGTGCCACGTGAATGGTGTGTGATGCTCACTGAAAGCTGAGACAACTAAACATCACACCGCAGGTACGGTGTTCTGCCAACGTCAATTTGTTTGAGCTCATATTACTAGGAGCTTTCAGTGAGCGTCACGTGCCATTCATGTGGCACAGAAGCCCACAGCTGTTTCGAGTTTCAAATTACCGCACACTGCAATTTGCATATATATGCATATACATACCAACTGTTAAGAGAAGTGCCACGATCCCAGCGTACACAACTGTTAAGTGGCCTCGATCTTCAGTCAGAAGCTCAATATAATAAAACAAAAAAAGAGGAAGGACCATCACAGGACGTCACACGATACATTTAGTATCAGAATTCTTGTGATGCACCAAGCTTTTTACCCAAAAATTTCAAGGAGTTCAAAAAGAACTTGTTTTTAAACAGACCGGAAAACAATAGCATAGGGCACAAAGTATTCATGTTTGTCAGAGTTTATAATTGATTTTTTTGCGTTCTTGACAAGAGAAAATGACTCTTTAAGAATCCCTTGAGATTCTATTTTGGGTTGTTTGTCTGAATTTTGGCTTGTATTAAATTAACTTGGGCTTTGCTTTAGAAAATGGGCTGGCAGGCTGCGGGGCTAGCAGCTCTGTCCATACACATGGCAAAAATTGTTATTATCTTTGACTAGAAACTTTGCACTACCCTTGGGATCTAGTTTTAATCCAAGTCAAAGTTTAAAGATAAATATCCTTCCAGGGTCCGAATTAGCACTCAGAAACAGCTTCGCAATTTTTTGAAAGATCTCTCCTTAGAATATACATTTTAGCCCCCCCCCCCTGAGAGTATGAATTTTCAGAATGTCACAAAAGTGAATGTGCTGGATAATTAACAGGCCTTTTCATAAGGAAAACTGCACGTATGCGGTAATTCGCACGCATAAATAACTTTGTGCGTGCGAATCACACAAACTGATCAGTTATGGCACAGCAGACCTAACTTTTATATTCTCTACACACCTGTGTTGTCCTTTTTTAAACGAAAAGAAAGCTGTATTGCTTGTATTGTTATCTTTCGCTTTAATGTGTTAGTTTAGTTGTAAAACGTAAAACCTACTATGCTGTGAAAACTGTTACTCCAGGCTGAAAGACGATATACGTCAGTTGCAAGACTTTACGTTGGGAGACCTTACTTTGCATTGTGAGACCTTACTTTGCATTGTGAGACCTTGCGTTACATTGTGTGACCTTACATTACATTATGAGATCTTGCGTTATATTGTGAGACCTTATGATGTTACGTTGTGAGACCTTATGACGTTATGTTGTGAAACATTACGTTGTGAGATCTTACGTTACGTTGTGAGATCTTAGGTTAAGCTGGTTTTCCACTGGTGAATTTTGTCACGCGAAGCGACCTTTTTCTTTTGTCTTATAAACTCTCGAGTGGAACTAAATAGAAATCTATTCCAATCTAATAGAAATGTCACCTTGTGTGGAAATCCCGCTTTACGTTGCGAGATGTGACATTGCTGAAACTTCCATACATTTTCAAATGAACAATTGAACATGGCTTTTCATACCTGCGATTTATACTTGTCTCCAAGCGTCTGAATATCCAGCGATTGATTGAACTCTTGTCGAAAACTCCTCGCAGACAGGACATCTTAATTTCTCAACCTTTTTTTTTTACATGACCTTAACCTGTCAAAGTTTCGTATATCCTTGCACAAATGATGCAGTGATTTGTTCTAGAAAACAATGAAATATTTATCATTTCAGTATAGTGTTTCTGTTGCAGGCTGCATCTGTCATTGTGCATTTGCAAGAATGCAAGCTGCTTTTATCTTATTCAACTGTTTCAGCATTTCAATTTTTGATGCTAGTACTTGTATTACGTAGTATTCATTGAAAAGGTTCGCTATTTCAAAGTATGTATAGGTACCACATTCAGATAAATTACAGTTTTGAGATACAAACTTGCAAGTCTGGTGGTATCACAACTTATAAAATTGAAAAATTCTATCAGGCAGGAAATCATTAATTTAGTTTAGCAGGAAATATTTATTTTTGTATTTTGCTGCCAGGAAGAAAAAATGCTTTATCTATGTATATGTTCATTCAATTGTTTTTACCAGGTGGTGTGAAATGCAATATCTGCCCAAGTCAAACTCTTTAAATAAAGAGATGTAATCTTAAATTGTAATCACCACAGGCATTGATTTTTATGTCTGAAAGGCAATTAGACACATTTATGGACTGATTTATAAAGAACACGTAAGATGTAACATGAGTCATGTAACGTGTGTCACAGACATTATGTAACTGTTCTACCTATTGTCATTTAAAATTCAACTAATTTTAATGCAAATAATAATATTTGTCTACCATAAAGTCTCTAAATTCAAGATAGATTCTGTTTTCTCCCACTTATAATTTCCGAAGAAAATTCAGAAAACGTTAAAGTTAATTTTGGGTGATGTCATGAGTCACACACCACTCTATTGACCTAATTAGTGGCATTGTACAATTAAATATTCCATCCTAATCATTATTTGATATCTTAGGACCTTAGGTGTTTACAGACAATAGTTGAAGTGTTAAAATAAATTAATCACTAAACTAGATCAGAATTGATCCATTGTTTTTGTTCAAAATGTAACATGACTTACCATGGAATTGCCTCTTTTCATTGTTTTACTCTGTCTAATGCCAGATGATTTTACTTGTCAAAGAGAGAAACCTCAGATGCATTAGGCAGGCAGCAATGAGTTAATACAGTACAGTACAGTACAGTACAGTACAGTACAGTACAGTACAGTACAGTACAGTAGAAGCTCTTTGCATTAAACAATCTCAGCTATGGTTATTCAAAAATTAAGTAACCATTTATAATTATTGTAGCTACTTAAAATTATTATTTAAAATTATTAAATTATTAAAATTATTAAAAGTATTATTTTTGCTTTTATTTTTTAGGTTCGTGAAAGTGCACGTTTGTTTTTACAAGAGTTAATGAATTCACTATCTCCACAGGTATGTATTGTAGTACTGTATTAGCTGTCACAAGTTTACATGTAAAATCACTTTAATTTTTAATTTATCAATTAAATAACCCATTCACTACTGCTGGGACCTTTTAGTATTTTAGCTAACACCAGACAATTGTACTCAACGAGAGAAGAAGTCTAGTAGTGAAAGGGTTAACATCTCTATCTGTATTAGTGCCCATCCAAATAAGTATGTAGTGTCCTCCTAATGGTCCAAAAAAGAAATAAGCACAACTGCTCAAAAAGTGTCCCTTGGGTGCCAGGGTTCTGCCCAGGAGCAATGGTGAGTACTGGGTACCTACAGGCCCAGGGCCTCACCCCCCCCCCCCCCCTAAGAATATGTGAAAATTAGTAATTAGTGCCTTACCCGAGTATCAGACAATCCAATCAGGCTTTGAAGGAATATTGTATTTCACCGAATCACAAGTCTAGTAGCTAATATTGTGTGTGCTGTGGTGCTGAATTTCACCAAATAATATTGTTTAAATTTAAAAAAAAATTCACCAAAGACAAAAAAATACAAAATGATGTATATTAATTAAAAGATACAGTACACTGTATATAAAAAATACAACACATGAGGTTTTCTTAGTGCATATTTTGAGTGCCAGGTGAAATGGTCCGTTTTGGTGTGAGTGCTGGGCAGCACTGCTGAGTGCCGGGTGCCACCACCCGGTGCCACCCACCATGGACAGAAGAACCCTGGGGTGCTCTTGGACTTACCCCTGTTTTTTTTCTAAATATTATAGGTGGTGTTAGATATGTTGATTCCAGCTTTTTCTCACAAAGGCTGGAAAGTACGAGAAGAAGTTATGATCTGCCTAATGGACACTATTAATATGTAAGCTGTTTCAATATAATTTACTATTAGATTTGGTACAGTACTGTGTTGTACAGTATATATTAAGTACAGTACATTTAGTACAGTGTAGAACAGTATGCAGGGTGTTAGCTACCAAAAACAATTATATTATAAAATATTACAGAATTTGCGAATATCTCATAACATGCTATCTATAACCTACTAGAGGTCCCATTGAGGGCTATTACAAATCTTTCCCAATGTTTGGTAAAGGCAGAATGTTTTTTTCTTTCTTTCTGGCTAACACCCTAGTACAGTGCAGTACATTACCTTTTTACAGTACAGTGTAATACAGTACATTTAGTATTTTACAGTACTGTACTGTACTGTACTGTACACATGTAATATGTATGTGTACATTATACACTTGTTGACTGGCGCCGAGGGAAACATCGAGTTTTACGGACCCGAAGGCTTCAATGTCACCCGGGGGCTTTAGCCCGAGGGTGACATTAAAGCCTGAGGGACCGTAAAACTCGATGTTTCTCGAGGCAAAAGTCAACAAGCGTTTTGTTATATACCAAAGACTTTTAAAATACAAAATACGAAACTGCCTTGAAACTTGCAAACGGCGAAAAGACTTACCAAAACACTTTGACTTTGTCTTTGTAATTTCAATTCAAGTCATTCAACTAAACAAATACACCAGACTCAACACTAAGAACAGCTTTAAATTTCTCCAAGTATTTTTCAGACCTTTGAAGATATGTATAGAAATTCTTCCTTTCGGAAAATGGACTATTTCGTACCAAACAAGCTCGAAAGAAGCTCTTGTTTTCAAAATGCCCGAAGAGTCCAAAGTTCTTGATCTGATGCAATAATCGTGTATTCACGTGAACAACGCATGATTAAAGCGACGTCAGAGGGAAACATTGCACTGTTTCCCTCGGCAGAAAGAAACATTGGGTTTGTTGAACAACACGTGACCATGATTTGACCAATAGGATTTCATTATTGGCAAACGAAAGTCTTTGGTATATAACAATATATATTGTTTGATCATGTAGCACTGGTATGTGGTCAATCAATAGAACATCAATCTATTTGCTCAGTGAATGATTTAATTTTCTAATCTTTATGTAGTTGGGAAAAAAACTCAAAACAAATCAAATTCAAAGCAGAAAGTTGGTTTAACAAACTTCATCAAGTGTCTTTGTTTTGAATGAGTCTTGAAATAATTTGTTAGGAATTGTTAGAAATTCATAAATATGGTGGAATACAGTAAAAAATTATGGAACCACTGAATATTTTGATAAAATGTAACATTTTTGGCATTCATAGAATTTTGGTTGAATGTCTTTAAAATTTAATTTGTTTACTTTTAGGTTTGGAGTATCCAAGTTATCTGTTTCCAAATTTACCCCACACGTATGCAAGCTCTTAGGAGATGCCAATAGTCAAGTATGTACTACTGTATATATCACTAGCCATCTTATTGTTTAGTTATTTATCTTATAAATTAGCCAACATAAATCCAAGGAGTTTGGAGACTGGAGCGTGTTGGCTTTTTTTGTTTTCTTTGCTAGAGTTCTCTGTTAGGTCTTTTGATTGTTTCTATTTTTCTTTTTATTACATGTACATCACCCATTAAACAATAACTGTATGTTGTCAATTCACAAACTAGTTCTTATACAACTGTATGGATATTTGACGATGTATTGTAGTTCCATTGTACTTCATAATACACCACTGTAGGCAGGACCAATTTAAATAGCATTCATTGCTTTCTTTTGTAAAATACACGAAGGCAACGATTACCAATAAAATATCAAGGCAAAGTGAAAATGTGGTAAACTGCTTGAAGTTTTTTGGTAACAGAAAAAAGAGTCACATTTCACTCTGATGAAGGGCTTCGCTCGCTCGAAACGTCAATTTTCTGTTACCGAGAATCCTAGCAGTTTACCACATTTTCACTTTGCTCTATCTAAGACAGTGCCTGCGCAGCACTCTACTTTTAAAATATCAAGGCGTTAGGCCATCAGAATAAAAATATTCAATGTCTTATTGCATGTACATGTACTGTAAGATAACCGACAATAAAGAAAATGTAGTGCACAGTACAGTACAGTGTCGTTTTTTTGGTTTTTTTTTATTTAATATATATTTATTCTGGAGGTTTGCCCCAAAAGCAAAATGCTTATCTGAGGGGGTTCACCTAAAATATTGTAAAATTGAGTACAGTTTATAGAGTACAGTAAAATAGAACTTGTAAAATTGAGTACAGTATATGGATTCATTTTACTTTTTCTTTTATGAATTTGTTTTTGTTCAAAGATATATTTAATAATAATCATCTTCATCTTTATTGAGGAAGTCTACGTCACCTACTGTAGATGTGATTTACAGAAGGGTCATTTTTCACCGCAAGCTTCAAGTATATTTGAATGCAGTTATTCCTAAAATCTTAAATTATTTATATGTGCTGATCAATAGTAAATAAGGTGATCACTGGTATACAACCACTCACTACATGCACTTACTACTTCGTAATTTTATAAAATAAAAACATCAGTATTACGTTTTACACCAGCGCAATAGATCCTTCGATGCAGTAAACGTATTTAATACCAGCCGTAAGATAAAGATTAGACGGTATTCATTACGACTTACAAAAATGAAGAAAAATATACTGCTTAGATTTTAGATAAAGAAATATTGACGTTTCGAATCCAAGCCTTCATCAGAATAATGTAAATCATGGATCACTTATTCACTTCGCGGTTTCCTCTGATGACCAGCTCTTATCTACATGTATAACATATCGCTGCACAGGTCATTATACCTTCAAGATTCTTTGCACGTCGACGTCGTTTCATAAATCTCGTCATTTTTCAAAAAAAATTTTATTTGCATTTAAATTACCTTTGAAACCTTGGGAGAAAATCTTTTGAATTATAAAAAAAACGAACAATGTTCGAATGGCTAATCTAAAAGCCATGTCCACACTAATTCAATTTCGTTTTATTCAGCGTTTATGTGTGAACGGAATACAAGAATGAAAGAAAAAGTCTTCGTTTTCGCATAAGATTAAAGCATGTACTTTCGAGCGGAGTCCCAAGTAACAACAAGAATGGACAATGATCGTGGTGATTTTTTGACTCTATTTCTGAGAAACTGAAATTACCGTCTATATATATTATCACTAGAATATATTATTACGGTTACTTCATCGTCTAGTCTTGTTTTTTGAATATAGTTTCATAATATTTATTATCATAAAATGTCGGCAGGTGGTTTTATAATGCTGCTGGCTTCTTTATCTCTGTGTGTTATTTGTTTGTAATAGTATTATAAGGTAATTGTATATCTCTCGGTGTAGTTTACGAAAGCAGTTTGCTTTGTGACTTAGGGGCCGTTTACATGAATCCGGATTGAGTTTCAATCCGGATTGAAATCCACCTGTCGCCTGAAATCCGTAAATATTAGAAAACATGCATGCATTGTTTGTTCTAGTCCTCTCTGTCACGTTTTTCATTCCGGAATGAAACTCGCACCGCCTTTACATGATTCCGGAACGAAAGTTCAATCCGGAATGAGATGTCAAACCGGAATGAGAAACGGATTGAACTCAATCCGGAATGAGCTAATCTCAATCCGGATTCATGTAAAGAGATAAAGGGATTTGATCAGAAGCGGAATGAGTTCAATCCGGATTGAAACTCAATCTGGATTCATGTAAAGAGATAAAGGGATTTGATCAGAAGCGGAATTAGTTCAATTCGGATTGAAACTCAATCCGGATTCATGTAAAGAGATAAAGGGATTTGATCAGAAGCGGAATGAGTTCAATTCGGATTGAAACTCAATCTGGATTCATGTAAAGAGATAAAGGGATTTGATCAGAAGCGGAATGAGTTCAATCCGGTTTGAAACTCAATCCGGATTCATGTATGAAATGAAAAACGTGACAGAGAAGACTAGAACAAACAATGCATGCGTGTTTTCAAATATTTACGGATTTCAGGATCTCAGATCCAGAAACCCAATTCCCATGTAAACACGGATTGACTTCGCTTTTCAATCCGGATTGAAACTCAATCCGGATTCATGTAAACGGCCCGTAAGACTGTCCACACGGGGAAGTTTTTCTGCGTTTTTATATTGTTTACTGTTCTCAAGGGAGTCGAGAGTAATCAGCTCATTACTTGAAACAATACAAAAACGCAGAAAAACGTTTCCGTGTGAACGAAGCCTAATACTGTATAACGGTTATTGTATATAGTTATTAAATTAAACATTCACTGAGCGTATGGTATCGTGAATTAGCATATTTTTATCTCGCAGGTGCGCTTTTCATGCAATCTATTGACTCCTCAATGATCTCATTGAAATAAGATGGCTTTTAATCTTTTTTCACTAAGTAACAAAGCGACCAAGCCTGCAAATACTGCTGATCGATTAACCAATCGCATGCAAGTCATTTTGCCTTGAATTAAGAAAAAAATACCCTTTTCATTAACCAATCATATCTCAGTAATTTTCCACTATATTATTAGAAGTAAAATTAACTAAAGTATATACTGCACTTTGTCAAATGTCAAACCTGTCACTTTTAGAATTAGAAGGTTCGAGCGCGTGACATTTAAACGTCGAACTTTTCATGTGTCGAATAAAATGCAATTAGTGAAATTATTTGTTGAATCTCATTGGTAGGTAATTGTATATTCGTATATCTTTGCACGGGTTGTCTACGAGCGCGGGTTGTGACTAATGGTTATTAGTTATTAAAATTAAACCCACTGCGTGAGACTGAGTATGATATCGTGAATTAGCATATTTTATCTCGCAGGTGAACAGTGCTTTTCATCGGCAATCTATCTCATTGAAATTAGATGGTTTCTCATTTTGCTTCACTCCCCAAGCCTACGTCATAGGGGCTGTTTATATGAATCTGGATTGAGTTTCAATCCGGATTGAACACACTCCGCTTCTGATCAAATCCCTTTATCTGTTTACATGATTCCGGATTGAAATTTCGTTCCAGAATCATGTAAAGGCGGTGCGAGGTATCATTCCGGAATGAAAAATGTGACCGGGACGACTAGAACGAACAACGCATACGTGTTTTCTAACATTTATAGATTTCAGATTTCCCGCGAATTTCAATCCAGGAACTCAATTCTCATGTAAACACGGGTTGATTTCGCATTTCAATAAACAGTTATTTACTGGCGCCGAGGGAAACAGTGTGTTTTGTGGACCCAAGACTGCCATTGTTTCCCGAGGCGAAGCCGAGGGCAACAACGAGCTGTCGAGGGGCCACAAAACACACTATTTCCCGAGGTACCAGTAAATAAGTGTTTTGTTATATATCAAGTGTTAAATGACAACAAAAATGTTGAGTAAAACCTTCGGATATTGTTTTTAATGAAAGAAAATTGGAGAAAACAAAGACAAACTGAACCTGACCATCTACTTCCGGCTTTGATATTTTTCCCTAGGGAAAAATAAATGTAATGATACCCGCTCGCCCAATCAGAGAGCTAGAAAAACAGACTTTGACACTTGATATATAACAATCCGGTTTGAAACTCAATCCGGATTCATGTAAACGGCCCCATTGCCTGTGTCTACATATTTTCCGCCCGCGAGCGTCTGTGACGCAGGCTACACCCCCCGAACCAGAAAAAACATTTCCTGACCCTGTACATACAACACAAATTGGCTTGGTGTTTGATTTAGCAGCGTTCACAGCTATGAATTTTTTATCTTTTCGGCTATAAATATGCTAAAGTTATAGTTTGTTCAAACCATTTTGTTTACAAACTATGTGTATGGAAACACAGAGTGTCAGCTTACGTATTACAGTAACTACTAAGCTTTAGTAATTTTTTAAAATGTATTTTTGAGCTTGTTTATGTGGTACTAAAAAGTTATTGTTAGCTAACTTTTATGTTTTTGACATGCAGTCGGTCTTGACTAGTAATTTTATTTCCTAATTTTTTTATATATATTTGCTCTTTTCGCGCACTAATAAGAACTGTTGTTGTTGTGGTGGTCGGTCGTCGTTTGTTGTTGTTGTTGTCGTCGTGGTCGGTTGGTTGGTCTTCCGTCCGTCGGTTGCCTGTCGTCGGTCAGTTGCTCTCGTCGGTTGGTTGGTCGTTGTTGTTGTTGTTGTTGTTGTTGTTGTTGTTGTTGTTGTTGTTGTTGTTGTTGTTGTTGTTGTTGTTGTTGTTGTTGTTGTTGTTGTTGTTGTTGTTGTTGTTGTCGTTGTCATTGTTGCCAATACGCGCAACTGGTAATGGTTATTTTTACACAAACAACACCCTAAATAAGATTGCTTTACGTTTTCGTAGGTCAGAGACTGTGCTATACGTACTTTGGTTGAAATATACCGCCATTGTGGAGAGAAAGTTCGAGTTGATTTAAGCAAAAAAGGAATTCCCCCAACAAGGTACGGTGAAGATTGAATTAGGAAAAAAAACAAAACTAATTCTAGTCATTAGTGAGCTGCCTAAATACAGGAATAAGCGGCTAAATGCAGGAATTACTTCGACTTCCGGACAAAGATATTTTCATATTGGGTGAAATTATGATATTGTCGTAAATGTTTCGACAGTATATTGAACAAATATCAACTACATTATTTACATAAAAAGGCTCTCAAGTACTTTCGCTGTTTTGTTGTTCTACTGTCCTTCGGTTTCTCACACTCACACACATATTTTCCCGAGCCACTTCCGTCTCATTCCGAACCGTGAGATTGTTACGTATTGTCCCGAACCTCCCCGACACTCTCCCCCTATTTTTGAACCTCCCCGACACTCTCCCCCTATTTGATTTATGAGAGTGAAATAAATAAAATTAACAACATCAGTTAATGTCTACTCGACAACAAATTTAAGGATACAATGTTCAGATTGGCACAAGTTTGACAATCGTTGACTTCGTTTGACTTCTGTCTTCGTTTACGATTTCTCTGATACGTTCTTTTGCAACCACAGCTGCTGCTCTTCTAGGAGTAAACTCTCTTGCCTGCGGATCCAAATCCTGCGTCTGAGCTTGTCGCTTTTCTATGTCACAGCTCAACTCCATAGGACATAGTTGTTGTATAGCTCGTTCTAAATACGGCTCAGTTCCGGATCGTAATCTCGCCGCCCGAATCTCTCTATCTTGGCCCTTGATAAGCTTTACAACTATTCCGATATTCCATCTACCACGATTCCATTGCTCACTTTGAACTAGAACTACATCGCCAACTTCCAACAGCAACCTCTTACTCTTGTGTTTCAAGTTGTGTGTCTCTCTCAAACCCCTCACATATTCCTTTGTCCTGCGTGACCACAACACGTCCTTACATCGATGTAAGTATCTCGCCCTCTTTCGCAATTCCGTATCTTCGATAGAATCTACACCCGTTTCAGGTAAGAGATTTGACTGGCCATACATCATCAGATTCGGTGTCAAAACTGGAAGTTGAATGTCGTCTTCAACATATGATAACGGACGGTTGTTGATAGTAACTTCAACATCGGGTAAGACTTCTTCCAATTCATCAAAGGTCAGGATTGCTCGACAGGTCGCCTTGTAAAGGGCTTGCTTCATCACTCCGATTAACCGTTCGAATTGACCACCCACCAAGGTGCTCTGGCCAAGTTAAATTGCCTTCTGATGTTATGATGGGCAAGGTAATCTTGAAATTTCTCCTCCTTCATTACGATCTTTGACCACTTAGCGGCGGCCACGAAACTTCTTCCATTATCAGAATAAATCTTGGAGGGTCTCCCCCGTCCTGCGACAAACCGTTTTAAACATCTAATAAACCCATCTGTAGTCTGGTCTGTCAGTAGCTCCAGGTGGATTGCTCTCGATAGACTGCACGCGAAAAGTGAAATGTATACCTTGCCTTCGTTCTTCTTGGAAACTTTATAGGCCATCGGGCCAGCGTAATCTACGCCAATAACTTGAAACGGTGACGAACCCTCGGTGGGAGGAGGTTTATAAAAAGCTGTCGTGTGAAATCTTTTGCACCCATAGTAATGAGTAAAGACGCTTCGTGCAAGTTGACGTAGGCGTTGTATCCAGTAGTCTCGGCGAACTAGAGCCATGGTAAGACCGACTCCCCCGTGAAGCGTCAACTCATGAGCATCTTGGACAATCTTCTCTGATAGGGTGAGTTTAGGTGGTAAATATACTGGTTAACTTCCTTCCTTGAATGCGTCCCCTGCAGTCGTAGTTTTCTTCGCTATTTTTCTGTAAGTTTAGACTGAGCTGATCCACACGAAACGTCTCCGTCCTACTTCACCTGCTGCCCTGTTTCAACGGTAGTCTGGTCCAGTAACTCGCTCTTGTTTTAAGATTTGGCAGTTCCGGATAAATCTCACAATCCAGGCTGTTATCCTGATCGTCCGCCAGTAAAGGTGTTTCCCCAAGAGATCATCAAAACAATCTCCAGCCTCCACTGCAGTTGCGAATGCTTCCTTGATCTTCTTCGCTTCCGCTTCTCAGACTTGACTGGACTCGATCACTACTGAGGGAGGTCACCTGTCAGGATCAGAAAGCCACTCTGGCCCTCCAGTCGCTCACCAGTTAGACGATCTGCTCCACATCCTCTGCTGCCTCGGTCGGCTGGGTTGTGGTCGGTGCCAACGTATCGCCACATTATGAAATCTTTGGCGTTGATCTTCCTCACCCTGTTTGAAACAAATTGCTTGTACGTTCCCCTTCCTCTAATCCAATAGAGGGCTACGAGACTATCTAGCCACCCATAAACTACTTTTACTGGACAACCAACCAGCGCTGTTCGTACATTGTCGACTAAATTTGCTGCCATATGGGCTGACACTAGCTCCAACCTTGGGATTGTGAGGTTCTTCTTCGCCAATCGAGATTTTGCTGCTACTAATCCTGTACTTTTTCCAGAGGATTGCTTGATCACTGCATAAACTGCCGCAGAAACCCCTGAACCACTCGCATCCCCAAATGCGTGGAGCTCAACTTCATCAATCGGTTCTCTGTACTCTGGGATACTTCTCGCCATCTCAACTTTCTCGGGAAGGCCTCTCACAAACTTCAGCCATTGTTGTCCTAGGTTATCTGACAACTTTTCATCCCATGGAAGATATCGGTCACAAACCTCAACCTCGTAGGGTTGCAGGTGATACAATTCCAAGAGGGTCGTAAACTGATGCCAGAAATCGCAAAATCTCTCGCTTTGTGATCTCCACTCCAGAAACCCCACAGCAAGTGTATCATTGTGTTTGTTCCATGGAAGTCCTAGCAATTTTGTTTCACCACTTTCCACTCCCAATCGTTGCTTCGCATAGCTTTGTTGGTGGTTACCAGTACGATCGTTCTCACCGTCTAGGCGGTCTAGTCGTGGCTCGTGGGAGTGCCATTTATGCACCTCAATGTGGTCCTGTGTTTCAAGCTCAAGACTTCTTCTGTCGTGTCCCCACCTGTGATAATGTCATCAACATACAGGCATCTTTGTATCTCCTCAATCTCTTGGGGAAATATCTTTCTCAGGCTGTTCAAATGTTGCTTCAGTGGACTGAGACTGGACTAAACCGAACAACGCTCGTGGGATTTCCCTCTCCTTCCTTGGCCGACGCATCGAATACGATTCTAACTTTGGTTGTCTCCATAGTTTCTCTGACCACGGCCTTATGAGGAATGTAGAATTCCCTACCTTGTGGCTCTTCAACAGCTCTTTCGACATTACCTTCCGTCAGCTGCTCCTGAATGATGTTGTCGTATTTCTCTAACAGACCAGGCTCTCGCTGCAGCTTCTTCACTATAGGCTCTCCAATCGTTTTAGGCTTCCACGCTTATTGGTTGGTAAATGACCATACCCTGGTTTCCATAGCAGACTGGTTTCATACCAGCCTTCCATGCTCCGGCTGAGCTTTTCAGCGAACTCTTCATAAACAACCTGCTGGTCTCCATCTGGTTGGTCCTCCAGACCCAATCACTGACCTGTATATAACTGGACCGCTTGCTCTTGCCAAAAAAGTGTGGCCATTTGAACATGGCGTCAAATGGCGAATTTGAGTCCTTCTGCTCATGGGAGCAGCCACTGACCAGTGCTTGACACTGGTCTGTAGGCGTTTTATGCTTGTTCTTTTGGTTAAAAAAAAATTCTCTGTTTGAAAATTGATCTAAACTGGCCATGTTTTTTTCAGTTTAATATATTTTTACGCTCCGTTGTTGGCAACTAGTGACACCTGGAGAACACCAGCTTATAGTAAGTGCAGTTAAAACTTTCAATGTAGTCTGTCGAAATATAAAATAAATGTTTTACATCGTACGTTTTTCTCATGTTTCGATTATGTTTAACAGTTATGTTTACTTCGTATTTGCTTGCCTTCACTGGCCCTTCTGGTTCAGATTTCAAACTCACTAGAACATTTCAACATAAGGACAGACTTTTTCGCAAGATTTGGTATATGTTTTACAACGAGAAATACTGATGTTTTACAACAGTAAGCTCATTAAATCCTTTTCGAAAACTACTAAAATGTGCCGAAAGCCTACGAAAAGTAGTAAAATACAAGCCGTTGAATCGCCGACCTGGTATTCACTTGTCAGTTCAGTTGTCCCTTCTTCGTTTCGGCAACAAAAACAATTAAATATATGCAACAACAAAACCGAGTAACCAACCGACAGGAATTAACAATATGACTGCTTTGTGTATTTATGTCTGTACCTTTTTTAACCTTTCAAAAAAGATTTGTTGTGTTTATCTTTGAAAATATCAGCGAGTCAAGGATTTTTTTCTTCATTTTCACGGGATATTTTATAAAGCCTGCGTCCGTAATCCAGTCAAAATCATGGTCAGTGTTGTCTACCATGAGCAGAAGGACTCAAATTCGCCATTTGACGCCACGTTCAAATGGCCACACTTTTCATAACTCAAAGATAATAGGAGCAAGCGGTCCAGTTATATACAGGTCAGTGGACCCAATACGTCTAAACTACAAAGCTGTTCATAATCTGTAGCCGATATCCTGGGCAGATAGGTGTTAGACAGCTTGGATTCATTTCCTGCAGACATCACCGCCCACCCTAGTGCTGTAAGCTCTGCAATTGGCTCCAATGGTTGACCAATCCTTGATTTTGTTCCAGTTTTGCTTTGATTTTTAGAGCCGGTAAAGCCTATACTGCCAGGTTTTTAAATGACTTCTAAAATTCATCACTTCATACGTATATATGGCGTAGTAATTTTGAAAATTAAGCTTATCTCAGTCGTTAAAAACCAGCGAGAAACTTAGAGCGAGTCTATATCACATATATAGATCCGATACGCTTATGATTTTTCTTTGTATCTTCCTCATGAATTATTAAATATATATAATATATAGATCCGATTCGCCTATGATTTTTCTTCAGAGAAGGGCAGTCCTCTATCGGGTTGACTGTTTGTTGCATGCTATGTAACAAAGCGACCAATCGCATACAAGTAATTTTGTTCTGAATTAGGAAAAAATGCACTTAAGTATATACTTTGTCAAATGTCAAACTTGTCACTTTCAGCGAATTAGAATGTTCAAGCAGTGACATTCGAAATTTTCATGTGTTGAATCTAAAGCCCTGTTTACACGGCCAAAATTTAAGCACGCTGTTACACGGTCATTTAATAATCCCTTACTAAAACACGTACACCATTATTCAACATGGCGGACGAGCTATATTTTTGGTTTTGGAAGCTTCGTATGGGTAGCGTGCAGAAGATATTGGTACACGAGAAAGAATAATAGCTAAAAGAAAGAAAGAAACAAAGGAACAAAGAATAGCGAGATGGAAGCTTCTACAGCAGGGCAAAAAAATGCATTTTATCGTATTAATAACACCATATTAATAGCAAGCGTTTTTCAATCCCGTTGCGTTTACAGCGATTAACTGATCGTACTCAGTTTAATCCACCTCCTTGAGGTAGTGCAAACTAATCGCGATTAATTTACTCCGATCTGTTTACACGGACATTTTAAGCCCGCTTAAAGTCAGATGTGGCTCAGATCCCGCTTAAATTTTGGCCGTGTAAACACGGCTTAATGCAAACTAGTTCTTCATAATTCTCTGTTGAAATTCATTTGCATTAGATTCAACACATGCATGATAAGTTCGACGTTTGAAGTGGCCCGAAGCTGAATTTTCAATATAGACGTAAATTGCGTCGCGCTTGTGAGAAACTGCACGAGCAGGAACCAAACCTGGGCAAATTTTTGCTAGAGTATTTCATGCACTTAAACAGGATGAACTTTCCATCTATATGTGCGGCTCGATAGCTCAACAGGTAGAGCTGCGGACCAGTATTCCGAAGGTGCGAAGTAAATCCCGCTCAAGTCGACCAATTTGTCGGTTGAGTTCAGCACTAGTGCAGGAAAATCACGAAATATTCTTTTCATGTTTCTCCAAGGATGATTCCGGGGGCGGAGGTACGACCCTAGGCATGAGGTTGCTATACTAATACAGCCCTCCCGAAAGTAAAAGCTGTTTTCCATTACGTCCACTTTGCCCCCCGCGTGTAGGAAGCGTCCATTCTTCAGTTCTTTTTGGAATTTGAAATTCCAACTTTCAAAGCCCGCTCTTGCCGCGAAAACGGAAAACGGCCTTAAACCAAGTTCAGGGTTTGTTTGGTATCGAAAGAAGTTTTTTAGACCATCGGTTACAGTTCGAATACAAATTTTCTGAAACTCTAATGTGCAGTTTGCAGCTGGCTATGTTAGGTGGTGTGCAACCATGCAACCAATCTCTTGAGATTGAAGGCACCTGTATGTTTTGTCAATAATCTCATGTGTGATAACTGCATGTGTAATGTAAACTAACTGCCCAAAATGATAGAATAATCCAATGTTCTTTTCTAGGCTAACGTTGATAAATTCTAAATTTGACGAAGTCGCTCGATCTGGAAACATGGTTGCCTCTGTTACCGACGGTAAGAGTTTTGAATATAGCTTGTAAAAGCATACTGCTTTTTGCCCGCAATGTTTCTCAATTTAAATAAATGAAAGGATCTTCGAGGGAAGGCTCAATAATGAAAAAAGTATATGTCAGAGAAACGTTCAATTAATTTTGCAGCGCTTACTGTAGCGTTGAGTATAAATGGAATGAAAATAGTAGTTTCAACAAACTCTATTTGAAAGAACGTTTAAAATTATAAATCCTAATCTTTTACAATTTTTACTCTCGAGATTTTTAACTGATATGCAAATTAGGACCAATGACATCTATACTGTGTCCAAACGGCATTTGTAATTTTTTATTGGCAACTATATTTTATGCAGTGGTGTCTATTTATATTAACTGTAGCAACGTGAAAACTTAGTTTGTTAAATTAATTAAAAATATACCTAGTTTTCCAACGCTGTTTACACACTGAATTACGTCATATTTGTTGCGATATTGGGAAGCACGGGTGGCGAGTTGCCCTTAGCGTACTGGCTGCCGCTGGCTGCTGAGGACCGAAGTTAAGCGTACTGGCATAGAAGTAATAGACCAAGTGACCCCACTATAGGGAGTCAAAATGGCTGATTTTTAAGGGCAAAAGGAACTCGTCGTCTGACTTTTCGACAGTTTTTAACACGGCGGTAGTTGACAGTTTTTAACACGGCGGCGGTTGGTGACCGTATGGAAGAAAGAATAATTTTTATATTTTTCAAAAGATTTTCTGAGAGAACAAAAAGCTGCGTTGACGTGACCTCCTTCCCAAGCCCTGCAAAATTTAAAATGGCGGATTTATAACGGGAAAATAATTTCAATAGCACTCCGTCGTGATGACGTCACTATTTAATTATTGTAGTCCGCATAATGCAAATTTGCAGTCATTTCAAAGTCAATTTTGGTTTGTTTGTTTGTCCGCATTTTGTGCTATAAATAGCAGCTCGACGGTACGCTATTGGAGCCCAGTCACGTGACAAAGTCCGCATTCCTGAAACTCGTGTGTGAGCAGTGACGTAGGAAGCATGTTGATGTTGGAGGGCACAGCTTCAAAAGAGCGAGTAGAGCTTCAAAAAGTCACTTGAGGCACGTGTTTTATCATAAAAATGGCACTTTTCTGTTGCAAAAAGGGGACTATACGGTTCCTACGCCTCTGCGTGTGAGTAGAGTTATTGTGGTTCTCTCCTGTGCTTTGAGGGGTTTTCAGGTTCTCCGGTCTTCCCTCCTCCACAAAATCACCTTTAGTTTAATCAATCTTACCTATGGTGTCTTCGATAAGTAGACTATTTTACTGTAAGCTAGAAGATATAGACACTTGAATAAAGTTAATGAAGAAGAGCAAAGTGAGATATTGAAAACTTGTACAACGTCAGTACTTATAATTCCAACAGTACTTCCAAATAATGCATTCTTAAAGGTGTACTCTCTAATTGACATTGGCTTGGAAGCTTTGTATGGCGATGTGTGAGTGACTAGTACAAAGTACAAGTTCAGTTTTTGGTTTACACCATGTATATTATGTTGAGTATCGTGACAACCGAGAAGCAAAGTCTTCTCTAAGACCCCATTTACACGATGCCGGTACAATTTGAAAACGGAACAAAATCATGCCGGTGTGTAAATACAGGCCAAAAAGTCTTGCGTTTACACGGTGCCGGTATAATTTAATAACGAATTAGCATGTGACTATTCTCTCCCAATGAGAATTGGGAAGACTTTGTGAATACTGCTGACCCGAATACTGTGGTCGTATATATCGTGATTACCGTTATCAAACTGTTACGGCTGTTTGTACGATACCAGTTAGTGTTCCGTTTTCATTTCATGCCGTCAAGGAACCCGTTTTCATTTCATGCCGTCAAGGAACCCGTCTTCATTTTGTGCCGTTTTCTTGTCATTTTTGTGCCGGTATCTTGTAAACGCAAGGCCTAAACGGCATGATTTTGTTCCGTTTTCAAATTGTACCGGCATCGTGTAAACGGGGTCTAAGGCCTAAGTCAAACGTCGCTCTTCTCATGCGCCAAACCTAATGAAAATGAGCTAAATCCTTTGTTTATGCTGATTTGCATTAGGTTCGGCGCATGAGAAGAGCGACGTTTGACTTGGGCCTAAGACGTGTCTAGTTAAGAAGGGACAATGCAGGGCGGAAATCAAATATCTCCACGACAAATCTAAAGATGATAAATGAGCCCCAATTCGCTTTTGATCATGCTACAGTCTTGTCTCTCAATCTCTTTTTGTTCTCAGATTTTAATATTTAATAACTGGAAATTATTCAGATTTCGTTTTCGCCCACGCGGTTGACGCGCATGTATGCATAACGTTTATTAAAGAAAGACAGAAAGTGAATAAGTACTTTCCATTCACACAGAGAGTTTGATTATTTATTAGCTAAACAATAGTCATGTCAGTGGACGCCATTAAGCTGCTTGCCTTGTGACGGCGTAAATCATTCACAACAGTATTTGCGGTTGAACTACAGACAAGTGAAATCGCGTGGCTTTACACCGTTTATATGCGAGCCAGCTGTCAACAAATTTGTTATAAACGTTCAATTCACAACGCGTGACTCTGAACTGTACTGTGTTTGTACGCAAAGAGGCTGTTTTGTACTGACAGCTGTTCTTGACATCAATGTACGTATTATGCCCAGGAAAATGCAACGATATTCAAGATTTCCTACCAAAAAGACACAGTGGTAAAGGCGATGCCTCGTTGTTTACTCTCTGAGTCTGAACATCGGTTTCATCTTCGTGATATGGACGATGAGACGTTTTTGACAATCTCTCGAGAGTACTATGAAATTCTGCACGATATCGATAACTTTTGCCAGACAGTTGGATCCCAAGGTAAGGAATGTGACTGAGACACAGTTGGCAGTGAACCATGGCGCGTATATTGCTTAGAACTCACTGATATCATTGTGTTCTTTATAATATTTGTAACTCCATGGACTTCCTCTTGATCTAGTCACTATATATTAAAACACATCCTGCTGAAAACACAATGATTTCTCGTGGAGCGTTTTGAAATTCATTGTTTGTTATGTCAAGTTACTTAATCGTATTTCTCATCACGTTCCCCTTTAATTATTGTCAACGTTTTGAAAGCTTCTCTAAACCATTTATTGTACTGCATTGAAATAGAAGCAACCATGCAGCTTTGACGTTTCGTGTATCGAATTTGGGGTGCTATTCTCCAAAGACAAAATAAGTTGTGAAACTTGATCTGGTATAAGGTAGATTAAACTGCCCACGACCTCACGATAAATTGTTCTTGCGAATGTGTAATGTTATTTTAATTTTAAATCTAGCTGCTAGATGCTTTGTGTGTTGTATTTAATTTGTCCACGCCGTTATGATCACAACGCTACACCAACATAGAACGCTAATTTCTGAATATATTTTAACAGCAGATGTACACATTCAATTGAAGCATTGGAAAGTATGTCACCGTATTCCTTAATTATAGTATGTCACCTGTGTCGCGACCCCGATTCAATTTCCTGCATACTTCAAGGGAAAGCAGCCGCTCTATAAACGTAACTCCAAAAAGGTGCTTTTAAACGTTGGGAAAAAACGTCCGAAGAATGAGGTGCTACTAGTAATTCCACCAAAGTTAAACAGTTGTGTCTTCTTTTGAAAAATTCTTAGTCAATAAACAAACTAACGAACATTCAGCTCAAGCACTTATACATAATCAAATTGCTACGATTTGTTTTAGCGAATTGCTAAAGAAAGTTTTCATGCGTATACTGTAACTTTGGAACTTAGCTTCTAAACTATATATAAGCAATTTTAGCTAGTATACTTATACAGTACACACTGAATTTCTACCCGTGCTCTTGTCACAAAATGCCGTAGTAAGCCTTAATATTCTTTGTTATTAAAATGATCGTTTTTACGTCGCGGCACAAGATGGCTTTATGTATATCAATATTTAAAAAAAAAAAATTTGCCCGTTTAAAAAAGTCATAAACCGTACTCCTAACGGTAACATCAAACCGTAATCCTTTTTCACAGACTTATTAATTCAAAAATCTCTGTGTTCCCTAGCCTGGCCAAACGCTTTCAACATTTCATTCAACATCGTTCAACATTGTTGAACGCGTGTTGAACGAAAATTTGAACATATTCAAATGTCGTTCAACATTTAACAACGTTCAACATCATTCAACAGGGGTGGCCAAACGCTTTCAACATGTTGAATCACGGCTGAATTCAACAATGTGAACGATGTTGAATGAAATGTTGAAAGCGTTTGGCCCAGCCTTAACCAAAACAAACAACTCAACTAGTCTCAAACTAGCGCGTATCAGGTTGAGCAAAAATCTCGTGTCGCCACTATAAACCACTTATATTCCCTTAGGGGCTGTTCACATGAGGCGGGCTAGTAAGTCACGAAAATCTTTCTATGACTGCAAAAAGAATTATAGAGTACCCTGTGTGCTATACTTACAGAAAAACGAAGGTAATTCTGCTTTGTTATATCATTCTGCCTTCCACAAATAGTTGTAATAAGATTTTCGTGACATAAAATCAGACCGCCCATCTCATATGAACAGCCCGTTAGTAGAGGACAAATGCTTATAAACAATAAAATTTCCATTGATTGTTTGTTTTGTTGAACGTCGGAACTCTGATCCACCGTTTTGACGTCATGTACAAGAGGTTTATATAACAATTTGCTTTTATGTTTGTTTTTATAAATTTGTTTGTTTTTGATCTTTGAATAACTTTATAATTTGGTATTTCCCGTTTAATACTATATATGTACTTTTGCGTTTCGCCGCTTCTAGAATATTAAGTCATTGATAAAAACACTTGAAAGGTTAAAGACGATTAACCACACAAACGCCATAAATAACGTAATTCGTTTTCGCGAGCCTGTACGATAATTTCGGAATATCAGTAATTATAAAGTGCAATGAAATTTCGCAGATTGGATATACTTCATATCGGCTATAATATATAAATTTCATATATAAATTTCATGAAGGTATTCAAGAGATCAATACGATTGAAGCAGTGCGCATTGAGGCATTAAAATCATGCGTCGTCTACATTTTTAAATTTTACAAAGAAGCTCTGGCATATTCTCGAAAGTAATTTACATGTTGCTATTAGCATTTAACAGCAAAACGAGGTGAATTAGACAGGAATGTCGACAGAAATAGATTAATAAGATGATTCTGAGACAGGATTGAAAAATTGCTCGTTAATAAGTGCTATAGTATACATTCGTTAAGTTGTCAGGAGAATATTTTAGGACTTTAACAACAGGGATTTTCATCCCGCGCTGTAATCTGACTTTAAAATGTATGAGCCCAACTGATCTGGCTAAGATCTATGAATTAAGTTCATTTTACGCAATTAGGTTCACATATTTGTCATTTGAAATTCGTGTTAGTCCCAAAATTGCATTTGAGTAGTCAATCTTCATGACTGGCGCAGCCGGGAATTACGGCTGAAGGTAGATTGTGGGTCAAACGTTGATATTTACATAAATCCGAAGTAAATACATAAACGAAGTTTACAACACTTTTCTTATGTATTTCACGTTACAGTTTGTGTCTGACTAAATAAAGTTTCATGTTTGACTCAATGGGCGAACTCAATTTGATGGATCTAGACATTTTAAATCATGTTGTCTTTTTTGTATGGAAATTTCAGATGACAAAAATGTCTCTAGTTTTAACATTTCATTCTTTTAAGTACATAGTTAGAAACATTACATTCTTTAAAACGAGGTATCAGCCATTTTCACTGGTCACCCATTTATCTCTCCAAGGGTATAAAACATCCATGACGATTTAGTACACAATACGCTCTTCGTACATTATTTACTGAGTTGCCTGCAGTAAAGGTTGCTCACTCCACATTGGAGAAACTGGCTGTGATAATTTCTGATAGAGTTACTGAACATCTTCTCCACTCCTCGTCAACCCTATGCTGTTTTCCTGCATGACCGCGCGAGTCCTGGTACTCAATTTTCTATTCGCTATCCATCGAGTGGAGTAGCCAATCACATTGCAGCATTTGCAATTTTAAAGGTATTGCGTGATAAGGATAAGTGTTACACGGTGCAACACTGAAAAAATTGTTGCAGCAATCAGTTTTGCAACGATCTTTGCTATTGCACACCTTGTTACACTGTACATGCTTCGTGCAACTTGTCTTGCAACAGTGTCGTTCTTATAAACAGGAGCATCCCGAGTTTCCCAGACTAGTCAATGCAACGGATTTCAGCTTGTGACGACCTCGTTTTACAAATGTTAATTATTGTTTGTTTGTTTAGGTCCAGTTAGAGTCAACGGAGAGACGTCTGATCCTGCAAAGGTATGTTCATCGAGCCAGGCTTTGTTTTGTTGTGCAGGAATATTTAGTCTGTAATAATAGGCTCTAGCTGTTACACGATTCAATTCTTCATGCAACTTGTCTCGCAACGCTAAGCGTTGGGTAATTGTTGCGAGGCAAGTAAGTTGCACATGCCATTGCAGTGGATGACAAACCGTACCAAAAGATTTCCGGGATCTATTTACTCTGTACCAGTTTCCTGGCGTGCATATTACCATATTTCTATTATACTACTTTTTCACAAATGTTTACAGAACATGGGAAATTGCTCTTGCCTTGCAGTGGCTTGTGACACCTGCATGTTCAGTAAAGTTAAAAACATTAAGCGAAGAGCTAGATTGGCTGTTAGATAAGCCACAAAAGAGCCCAAGGCAATTTTTAGTAGCTTCGTGATTCCGGCAAAGGTCAACAACGTTTACCTCGAATATTGGCTCAGCTAGGTTTGTAAGGCGATAAAATACCACTTAAAACGCCACCGTATATAGCCTACACGCAGGTTAAAATCCCATACAATAAGTATACTCATGTGTATCTATGCAATACATCACAATTTTCAACTATAAGTTTCGACCATTTGGCAAACTGTGTAAAATGGGGTGTAATCAATCAAAGGGCTCAAAGCACCCCACATGACTACCAGTTTATTATCCAGTCTTTCTTTTATCTACGGTTTCAGTAGAACTTAATTAACTAGCTCTTTCCACAGACATAACCAACTTGAATAAACAACAAGATACCTAAATCGTATTTGCAAGAGTTTATAAAACAAATTTTATTGTAGTCGGAAATATGGTAGGCGCTCGTCGTGCTCACATACTCAGGATGCTGCAACCATTCGATCATCAGTTGGTTGCCAGAGCTCATGAGCAATTTCGGAGTCTTTAAGCCTGATTAAGGTCTATACTAAACCTGTCCAAACGTCTGTTATATGGCTAATGATTGAGGATTTTATTAGCCTTTTACTTAGATTGATTTATATCTTTCTCGTATCTTTATTAAGGCTCGACCTACCAGTTCACAAAGTTTAAAACGATCAAACTCTAGAAATGAGGCACGGAGCGAGGGTTCGTCAACGTCAGGTAATTTTTTTGATATAGCAAAGTGTAATTGTGCATGATAAACTGTGGAGATGTTTTGGAACGAAATACTGAACTGACATTTAACTTCGGGGAGTTATCCACATTAAGCGCTGACCCTATTTTTCTATAATTCTAATTTCATTTACTTATTTAACAAGTTTATTTGGATCATTTATACTTAACTATACAATAGAACATTAATAGTATTACATAACAAGATGACGAAAGATAGTATAAAAATATAATAATAAAGATAATTAAAGAGATTTGATCAGAAGCGGAATGAGTTCAATCCGGATTCATGTAATCTCCAAAATCATCATGTTCAATCCTGGTCGCACTTCCAGCATTTTTAGGCCCCTAAGATGCCTGGAAAGTATACTAGTTTTACAGAGAGGGACTTGAAGAATGTCACTAGAAGTTTGACTGGGCCGATTTCGGAGAGATACCTACTTTTTGTGGTGATCCCATATAGTTCTTTTTTTTCCTTATTACTTTATTTCAAGATATATGATTACCTTAGTCTAAAATAGAAAACTTGAAAGAGTAGCACTATACACGATGTCTTTGTCTATGTAACTTCGTACAACACATACAGCTATTTAATGAAGTATTGGTTTTTTAATAGGTCTTGCTGTGGGCGCTGTCGATGAAAATGATTTTATCAGGGCATATAATGATACACCAGCTGTACCGGTAATGATCAGACGACTTCTTATAAATATCTTTCTCGTAAATATTGCTAGTGGCGTAATTAGGATTTTACCAGGGGCGGCCGGTCGCAAAAGCATTGCGTAAAGCGATTGGAGGAATAGGACCTCGTTCAATCGTAATTTTCTGCCTTTGACACTATCCTATACTGAATAAGCCACTCAATGTTTCTCCATCTACGATCGAGGTGTAGTTAGATTCGAACCCGCGGTCTTCGCTTTACTAGTCCGACGCTCTACCGATTAAGCTACATGCACGGTCAAGCTGGCTGGAATGATGGTATTTCAAAACTGTTGTCTAGTTTCTTCAATATTGCATCAGACTTATAACTCTTCATCTTATGTTATTTATTTATTTATTTATTTATTTATTTATTTATTTATTTATTTATTTATTTATTTATTTATTTATTTATTTATCTATAAACAATATTTAGGCAGGGTTGTCCATTCAGCTAGAGCTGGTTTACGTGGAGCCCTGTTAAATTGTATTGGTATATATAGTTACTACTTGCACTTTTCATTTATTACTGAAGTATTATTTTTTTTACAAGAGAAGACCTCAGTTATTTCAAATCTTTTCTTTAGATTAATTCTGCAAAAGAACTGGCAGACGAATTAATGAAAATCTCCACTACCTTGTCATCTCCACCAGATGATTGGGAAGAACATGTCGCTGCGGTAAGTCATGTGGCCCTGTCCATAACTTTTTGATATAAAAGCAATACAGCTGTGTATATACATTTATATCTTGGATGTTCAGAATTTATTTCATATATATATATATATATATTACAGATTTCTGGTTTCTTTTCTTCTTTGACCAAAAATATACAGTTTACTGCTTCTAATGTTTACTGGCAGTAGAAGTGTTCTTAAATGAACTGATCCAACCCACTGTGGCCGGTTGTACAAAGCCACAGTACACCTTAGGATTATAATTCTTATTTTTTTAGTTGAAAAGAGTCAGAGGTTTAGTGGATGGGGGTTCTTTGGACTATGATTTCCTCCCTCAGTTGAAGCCGCTGGAGGGCGTTTTCAATATTGCGGTACGTTTCATTTTTCAATTGGAAAAATTCACAACGTACAGTACAGTACAGTACAGTACAGTACAGTACAGTACAGTACAGTACGGTACGGTACGGTACGGTACAGTACGGTACAGTGCAGTGCAGTACAGTACAGTACAGTGCGTATTATTTACATGTAGTTGGTAACTGTGATTTGTAATTTTAGGTGAAATCTTTACGATCGGCTGTAGCAAGAGAAGCGTGTGTTACTCTCAGGTAATTAATGTACTAATATTTGCGGAAGGACTTATAACTACTTACTATTGACGTTTCCACACAATGAAGACACCACTTTCATAATAGCGATTAATTAGAATATTCTTTTACGTGCATCTTAATAAGCCCTTCTGGCCTCGTTTGTGTGTCTGCAATTCAAAAGAATCTTTGCTTCATAACGACGCCAGAAAGGCTCATTTAGATGCACATAAAAGAATATTTAAAGTGAAGGCCTTTATGAAAGTGGTCTATGAGACGAATAAAATTCCTACATTTCAATGTTTATTGTTAGGCATGGTTTGTTTTTACTTGTTAGAAAATTTCGTATTAAATATACATGCAAGTATCTTGGCCGAATGTGAATTTTATTGACATAACATTTTTTTCGGCAAAAAGTTACAAACCGATATTCTATTACAATGAACACCATTTTCCTTTCTGAATAACATTTGACATGAAGAATCGCGAATGCTTTTTGTTCTTTTTAGCTATCTTTCTACGACACTCAGGAACAAATTTGGTCACATGGCTGACTCTGTTCTTCCTACTGTTATCGACCTTAACGCTAATACTGCCACAAAGGTAAGTGTGATATAATTATCTTGAAATCATGTAATTCATATATCTTACTATGCAGTTACGTCTATTTTTAGGTGATGGCTTCATCTGGTGACACTTGTGTGAAAGTAATTATCAGGGTAATGTATATTGTATTTTAAAATAAACTTTTGTAAAAAATCTACCGAGTTACGTACCTCCCTATATACTTGCCTACTCACCTATCCACACCTCTATCCAACCTCGTACCCAGGGTCTTATCTCCGAAAAGACCCTGGTTGCGGCTGGTTACGTGCCGCCTAAACGAATTTTAAATCATGGGAGGGGTGGTAAGCTTTAGGAAGCTGCACACTCAATGACAATGCTACAACACAAGTCAGTTTTAATACTCATATTCTAAAATCTGATGTTAGATTTAGGCGAACTATAAAGTTTAATAAAAGAATGAAAAACGCGATTCAACAACTGTATTTATATCTGAGTTTCTGTTGATGACAAATGTGCGTGAAAGGACAGTCGGTTTGATGTTGTATAGTTGCAATATTTCCTGAATGTGGCTGATTCGCTTCTTTCGGCACTTTTCGCTGCTGTTATCGGGGCATTGGCTGAAATGTCAATGCACTTTTGATGCGAGAGAGAGCGGTTTGGCTCTCGCAAACCAACGTCTTGAATTTTGTGAAATTTTGTAATCTTCTTTCATATGGCCTTTGGACTAAACGAAGAAGAATACTCGTCGCAAGGAAGTCTTTTGCCGTAAGACATTTCGGCTGAATAAAGCAGTTCAAAATTTGCCTGGTACAAATTCTTAACTTAAGGTACGTCACATCACCAACACTGCGACCGACAAAGTCGATATGTATTCGACGGTATGTACATATTTAGTCGATTGGTATATCTTCTTCGGGCTTTCTTTAACTTTTTGATTCGACATGATCTTTTGTTCTTCGACGACGTACACCACTGAAGAAAGCGAGATATGTTTTGTCAACACCGAGTAGATATTTTGCGATCAGACAGCCAGACAACGACGCCAGACGTAATATATTATTTGTATAAACAAAACGGTGAAGCGGTTGTAATTGTGCCTTTGTCACTCCTCCCTGAGTATTTTTTAAATCGTTAATTGAAAACCCCCCAGTTTTTAGGGGGCACGTGACCAGCCGCAACCAGGGTCTTTTCGCAGCGGTGGGCGGAGCAGCGGAGATAAGACCCTGGGTACGAGGTTGGCCTCTATCTACTTACCTACCTACCTACCTACCTACCCACCTACCTACCTACCCACCTACCTACCTACCCACCTACCTACAGTACTTACTTACGTACCTACTCACTTACCCACCTATCTACCTATCTATCTATCTACCTACCTACTTATCCACCTATACTTATCCACCTATCTGTTTACCATCTTACCTTCTTTCTTTTCTTATTTAACTCTCTCCCCCTGTTCCTCCCTCCTTCCCTCACTTCCTCTCCCTTCCTTCCAAATGCCGACCATGCTTAACTTTTGTTTATTTTTAACATAGCATACCCATTTTCCAAGACTAATTCCCCATATCACAACTCGCATGACATCAAGGTCAACTCCAGTACGAATGTAAGTAATCTTTTAGTAATCTTAGTTTTCTAAATTAATTTTCTATAAAGACATGCATGTATGTATATTGTTCGTTACATGTTCATGATCTTCATATTTATTCAATCGTTTCCTTTGTTTTTTATATTCTTCTTTATTCTAATAACTGTTGTCTGTATTTTTAGCCGCTGTGCAGATTATATCGTGTTGCTTTTAGAATACTGGGAACTTCATTATCTAAAATCGTAAGTTGTACCAATACAGCTAAATTAAGTATACGTTAGACAGTTACCTCGACGCGGAGCCGGGTAAATAAACTAGTAGTTAGCTTGGCCCTACTAAGTTCATTCATGATCTAGATTATATCTGTCGTTATTTACCAAAAAATAGTATTCTGGACGTAGTGTAGAGCAATATTATATGTCATTTAATAGGCAAGGTATATAACCTACATATAATATACGAATTATGATTCTCCAATCAAAATCATACAGCTGTAAGTAAATCAGTTATTCCCAACAAAATTAATTTAAATAGTGTTGACCAATATTGTTTGCACTTGACTTTAATATTTTTCCTGGGGGGGGGGGAGGGGGGTAAGATAGCCTTACTGATCTGACCGCATACATATTAATTATATTAATCTTTATCAAGATGATTGTTGTATCTTAGAACGCTGTGATCTATCGATTGTTCTGTTTGCACGACACTACACAGGCATGGTCTAATGTCACATATTACATTTCTTTTCTAAGTTTAAGATATCTGAAGGTTCTCCCTTTGGCTTTGACGAGTAAAATCGTCTGGCATTAGACAGCGTAAAACTTTAATTAAGTGGGCCGTTTTTGTCCAGGCAGGATTGGGTTAATATATGAAAGCAGTTAAAAGTACCAATGATTTTGGTATATGAAAACGTTCGTAGTTTTTCGTAGTTTTTCTCTTCTTAACATCTATACGTTAACGTAGGTTTCTATATCATTCAAAAATGCATTAATAATTCATGAGGAAAACACAAAGGAAAACCATGACCGTGACGTGTCTCTATATGTGATAGAGACACGGTCGCTATTTTCGATGAACTTTTTCTTTGATTTTGCGGCTCAGGCAACTTCAATTTTCAAAATTGATTTCTGTATGAGCTTATTATATGGATAGATTTTGAAGCCATTTAAAACATTCGCAGTACGTGTTTTATCAGATATTTTTATCAGATTTCTCGGCTATCGCCTCGTGTTTTAAAATTGATAAAACACTGCTGCTCATGTTTTAAATATTACTTAAAAACATCAGACGTGAGTACCGTGGTGTTTATTTGAGCACTGCATGTGCGAGCTGTCGGAATTTTTTTTTATCTGATACTGATTCATTTATTGTAATTTTTTAAGGCATGCGAAAGATATCGAAGACGTTGTTCGTAATGGTTTGAGTGATGCTAGCTCGGAAGTGCGTGTACTAATAAGAAGGTATAAAATATACTTTTAAAATAGAAAAATGGGGGGGGGGGGGGGGGGGGGGATATGTACAGTGGAACCCCGCCATACGATCACCCCGTTATTATACGACCACTTTTTTCTAGCCTGAATACATTCTAAGTAGTGTAAAATTCCCCCCGTTAATACGACCACATTTTCTTGGCCGGACGGTGGTCGTATTAACGAGGTTCCGCTGTATCGTTAACGGTTTTAGTGAAAAGATATTTAAGTATTTATGTCAACAATGTGCCAACGATTATTATTGGGCAATATACTGACTATATACGTCTGATTGCTTTACCTTTTTTAGAGCGTTTTGGCAGTTTTCTAAACTCTTCAAAGAAAAAGCAGATAAGTAAGTTGATTGACTTTGTACAAGAGTATTTTCTCCTTGTAAACAATAACATTTTTATTGATTATTTGTTTTGTTTAACATCGCAACTTTGAAGTTAGTTGTCCTCCAGTGAAAAATCATATCAAAATAAACTCTCTTACTTGAAAGAACTATAGAAATTATAAAGATTAGCGTTTCTTGAGATATTAGAGAGTTTTAAATTGACGTTCATTTTTATAACCGCAAACTGCAAACCGCGGTTAGACGTTTGCGGTTAGAAGTTTGACGTTAACATGTCAAAGAGCGTTTAGGTTGGCGTTCGTATTTTCACTTGTTGCGAGCCGCCATGTTTGGTTTTCAATCGTTCATACGTATTCACCAAAAATTGACATGAGCTTCAGTGTTCAATTCAAAAACGTTGTGATTCAAGAACAACAGACATGTACGAGTATAAATTTACACCCCAAACGTGGGTTGGTTGAGTAAAAGTTACATGAAAACCTTGCCGTAATTCACGTAGGGCTCAAGAAGCCGTTCTAGCAGTACAAACGTGAACCGCAAACGTGTAACCTGACCGCTGGACGTTGGTCACGTGGTTTCTAGCGGTTCGCCGTTTGCGGTTATCAAGAAAAAACGTCAATCTAAAACTCTCTATTAAGGACTTTAAGATCCACGACGCGGCAAGCTCGATGACGCGCCTTAAAAACAAAAGAATTCTTAATGAAAACAAAGTGAATGAATAATTTGTAATCCCAAGATTATATATGAATACTGTCCTCGTTCTCTAAACAACGCCACTCTCAGCATTTTTACGTCTTCAGAACAACGCGAACACGCTGAGAAGTGAGAGTTGTTTCTTACGTTGACTTCAGCGCAGACACTGCAGCCGTTTTAGCAAGAACTGGAGTGTCTTGAAAGTCATTAAACAAGCTTAAACATGAAAAACGGCAGTTAATTTACCATGTCTTCTTTTAAATGTACTGCTGTTTAACCTTTCTTAGGCCGCTTCGTCGAGCTAGCTGCGTCGTAGATCTTAAAGCCCCTATATTGAGATTTGTTTGATATTTGAAACGATTCTCACTTTGACGACGTCACACTACATACATAATGACTTAAAAAAGCCTGTATATATGGATTATGTAACGAAATATAATGAAACTGTGCATGTGTGTGAGCGAATTCCATGTTACTAAACGTTAGTTAACTTTCCTAGTGCCATGATTTGATAATAGTTCTTTCAAGTAAGAGAGTTTGAGAACTGAATTTTATATTGCGTAAGCACTTTAACGTTTTGAATATCGCGTCGTCGAACTTGCCACGTCATAGAACTTTAGGTCCCTTAAGCCGTTTTTCCAAAGCCGTTTTTCCACTTGCGCGCGGAGCGGAATTTTTCTTTGTCTTTTCCAGGGCGTTTATATAGGGGTCTTTTCTAATTAGTTCCGCCCGAGAAATCACAAGACAAAGAAAATTTTCGCTCCGCGCGCAAAATTCCGCCTCGTGGAAAACAGGCTTAACATAACTGTCAAGAATGAAAGTGTCTATATAGGCCTGTGTGCGCGTATGTGCACGTCATAACCCTGATTGCTCAGTTACCGTGTTTATATCGTTATGACGTCACGGCGCATTTTTTAAGTCTAATGTTGTTGTTAGTCTGTGTTCCATGCGTTCAACCTGATGATTGCTATTCTATGTATGTTTTTAGGCTTTTTAATAATTTAGACAGCAGTAAACAAAAGTTACTTGAAGAGAATAAGAAATCATTGGATGGTGATGCAGTATGTGGAGTCCCATCCAGTGCTGTTAGATCTTCCAAATCTTCAAGTCGTGTGCGTCCTTCGTCTTCATCGTCTAGCGCAAGGTACATGTCATCTTTTCTTCTTGACCTTTTGAGGTCAATTTTCGAAATTTTTACGTTGATGAACTTACGAAATGACTCGATTCTGCAGTTGTTCAATTAACTTACGGTTTGTGTTTTATACCTTGGTAAAGCACTGACTGCTAGTTTATTCCAGTCAAAATGGAAATACCGTCCCACTTCTGCTTCTGTAGTTCGTTGCGTATTACTGTATTTTATTTTTATTTTAATAACTTTGCCAATAATAATAACAATATACACAGTAAATAATTTGGCAGGGTTACCGCAACAGCTAGTTGCCAATTACTGCGGGCCTAAAATATAAATAACAACAACAACAATAACCACATAGTCAACACGAAAGCAACTAACAACGACGCTTTTGCGGTGTGTGAACAAACGAAAGCCTGACCCTGATATTCATGACCCTGTCATTGTTCATACACCGACAAAGCCTCCAAAACATAACAGTACAGTTCCTACATACAACACGATATCGGTGTTGTGAGCCTACGGACACAATTACACTTAGGACAGATAGTTTTATAAGAACGAGGATCATCCACGTTATAACATGTGTGTAAAGACGAAATATAGTACTTAAACATTATGGACTTAAACGAACACAGACTGTCCGTATCTAACTTCAGTTCATCAACAAGATTATTCCAAACTGTATTACTGTATTTCTGTAGCCGCTACCGAAGCCTGAGAAATTTTTTGTTGAAATAAATAGTATAATTTAGCTTTAAATGGCATTTAATCGTAATACAATGGATGTTTATCCCAAATCATTACCAACAGACGAATATACATCAAGAATTAGTGACTTTTATCACTAGACTGTCCTCACGCTTCAGTAGCGGCTACAGAAATACAGTAATACACAACCAACTACAGAAGCGGAAGTGGGAAGGTATTTTCATTTTGACTGTAAACAGTACATAAAATAAAGCCTGTTTTATATTTGGTCTCGACTGTATCTTAATGGCCGCGGAAGTAAGGCATGTATAGTGACGTGTTTCTTTTGTTAAAACAAAGAAATACGTTGCAACACTTCGGTTCCGCGACCGTTAAGACAGCGTCGCGACTAAATGGTAGCCAGGCTTTACTGTAAGGTGGTGTACAGTGTACTGTATGCCAAACTTTGAAAGAACGAAATTCTGACGTATTAAATCAAACTTTTTTATAAGTGCACATTATTGAGTGAATTGAAAGTGGACATTTTTATTTAAACTATAATTAAATAAACTTTTTTTTGTAGTGTGTCAACATCTAGACCTTCCCGAACTGAAGTGGCGACCAGTAAACCGACGAGAACTACCTCGAGAGAAGGTGAGTGTGGATTGACAGACTTTATTACAACCATTCCTAATGTTATGGTATTATCTCTCCGAGTAAACAAACAATATCACAACCTTGCACCCAGGGTCTTTACTGGCCCTCGCATACCTGAACATATCAGAGAACTGATATTTCATATTTTCTGTTCAATTTGTGTGGATTTCTTGTTGTCGAGCATAAAAGTTATGTCTTCTTGCCACCTTTCATTACACCAGCTAAGAAATGGTTTGTGATGGTTTGGCGTGAACCATCGACTTATGGATGCAGGCTGGAAGTTGGGAGAGCACGAAATACAGTGGAACCCCGCCACCCCGCCATACGACCACCCGTTAATACGACCACCTCGTTATTACAACCACTTTTTTCTGACCGAATACATTCTAAAGCCCGTTCTCCACTAGGCGAATTTGTTCGCGCGAAGCGAATTCTCCGGCAATATGATTGGCAAGCAAGAAAATTGGCGCGAAAACTAGCAGCACCAACCAATTACATTGCATGAACGGGTATTTCGATTCAATTCGCGCGAACAAATTCGCCTAGTGGAGAACGGGCTTAAGTACTGTAATACTCCCCTGTTAATACGACCACCCCGTTATTACGACCACTTTTTTTTGTCCCAATGGTGGTCGTACTCAAAATGATGATAGATCTGGTTTGAATCAACGTATGTATAGGTTATTTTGAGGCCACGAGGGGATACGTGATTTATTAAATAAAATAAACATTATTTTTCACATGGCGAGGTTGACAGGATTTCATAAGATAAGGGAGTGGTGCATGGGATATTAGACGGGAATATTAGAGGAGAATATTATGGCGAGGAATGGTAGAGGGGAATATTAGAGCCTTAGAGGGGAATATTAGAGGGGAATATTAATCTATTGTTTTGCCAGGGGCTATTGAATATATTCCCCTAAAAGAACAAAGGAAACCGAGGCATGTGAAAAATAAGTAAAAGAAAGTGCTCGAGTTGTGTTTTCTGTTTACTGTTTGTTGCTTCAGAACCTCTTTATATTAATTATTTTAAATATTCCAAGGCTACCAACCTAAAAATATTGTCACAGACCACTTATGATAAGTAGTTTGTTTGCTTTGTTTTTAGCGAGTGTTGTTCTTCTTTTAGTTTCAAAATGTTTCCCCGCGTTTTCAGAAGCGAAACACGCACGACAACCAATTAGAAACGTTGTTATATCAAATCTGTGCTATAAATAATCGTTGCACAAGTGAATGCATATTTCTAAACAAAGTTAACACATGATCGGGTTCTTTTTCCTTGTTAGACACGAATACAAGACACGTCCCAGCAGCCTCTCCTGGCCGCCGAGTTCTTCCCGCCAAGAAGGCAAATTCTACTACTCCCGGCAAAATGATTGGTCGTTCAGTCAGTAGCATCGATACCCGTGCTGCCGAGAGAGCACGCATGCGCAGGAGGTCCCGGACGGAGGGCATCTCTCAAGAACAAGAACGACATAGACCAAGTCGAGCTGCGACCAAAGTTGTTCACAGAGGATACATGTCACAACGTAAGGAACTAACTTATATTCAGTATTCTTACAACCGTCTTTGATCAATGATGCAGTTTCCTCAAAATGCTCAATGAGTTTCATTTGACAATTAGTTTATGAACTCGAAATTTTTAGAGGTAATAGTTGACACTAGGACAATCAGATTGCACTCGAGTAGCCAATCAGGTTGCAAACATTTGTCTTACAGTGTAACTAGTTATTGAACTGCATGCTATACACACGTTATAGTACTTCGCACTTGACATCATCATTTTATTGTAAATATATACAAAACCCTAAAACAATAAAAGATTTGAAAAGACTGGGTTTGATGTCAAGTGCAGAAAATTGACTTATTTTGAGGAAAATGGTTACTGCAACTGTACAGCAGTAAGTACTGTGGTATTGATTCACGATCGAAACCCCCCTATGGTCACGTTAACATTATTTTTTATCTCGTATTTCAGCTGCAAGTAGGTCAACGTCACCCTCGCGACTTAATACCTCGTTTCCACCAAAAGAAAGATCTGATGTATACTCCAAACTTCATAGTCCACTCAAATCCAAGATACCAACTCCGAAGTAAGTACTTTATGTGCACAAAGTATATTGTCACTTGAAATATAACCGAAGAAATTACAAAAATTAAGGTTATTGCATAATCTATTGATAGATCTTTTTGTTCAGGTTTATGCAAACTTGTGCACGGCCAGTGAGCATAATCATTTTTAAACCATATCTTGATTGGTAGCTCTGGTTACTGTAGATCTTCGGAGTACTCATGTACAGTATAGTGCTTCGTATTAATTATAGCAGTTTCTCACACGCAACATTGCAATTTTGATTGGAGGATTCAATCAGCAACTCAGTTGCAAACGCGTTATCACGATTCCTCGACAGGTTGCTTGAAATATCGGTTTTAAACATCGAACAACACATAAATGTGATGTTGTACTTGAAGTTATTGGCTCTAACTTTATGTAACATTTCGCATTATCCAAGGTTTGTCATTTTAAACGATTTTAGGGCAACCCGTCGAGGAATCGTGATAAATAAAGCGTTTCAAGTTGTTCAGTGAATCTGCCAATCAAAATTGCAACGTTGCGTATTAACCCTTTATCGCCCAACGATGTCTTTAGTATTTTACTCTGGCTAACGCCAGACGATTTTACTCGTCAATGGAGTGGCTACTGGGCGATAAAGGGTTAATAGACAATCTCGGTTAACCCTTTATCGCCCAACGATGTCTTTAGTATGTTACTCTGGCTAACACCAGACGATTTTACTCGTCAATGTAGTGGTTACTGGGCGATAAAGCAAAGTCGTACGCAAGATAACATCCTGTTTGACTACAATTGACGGTACCGAAAAAGATGGCGGCGGTACATTTAACCACAATGCTTTGCGACCTCAAATCAACTTAAATAACAACTAAACATTGTTTATCATGCTAAGATGGATTACGTAAGCAAGAACTTCATTCTTACCAAAGTTGATCGTTGTGAAACCATATGTTCCAGTAATTCTGCAAGAAACAATTTTTACTGCACGCAAAAGATTGTGATTAAATGTACAAGTCGCCTTCTTTTTCGGTGCGGTCAATTGAAATTACCTTCATTTATACATGAAGACATTTGGAACCGTCTGTTCTCAAAACGTCTTGGTTTTCAATATTCCAAATACCTGAAAATTTATCGCGATCTTGATTTTTTACAGAGACGATCTTAATTTTTTTCCAGACGCAATTTAATTATTACACGATATCAATCTTTCAATCTGCCAATTCTTAGACAACTCTAATAAATAGGACTTGACTTTTAACTTTTTAAACTGTCTACTTTAGCCAAAAACATTTTCCAGAGAAACACTATTGAAATATATCTAATTAAAACCGTATTACCTGTGCTAAAGAGAATGCCAATTTACCATATGTACGAAAGTTCTTTACAATGGTAAACGGTCACATTTAAAGCTAAAAACAAAATAATCGCAATTTTTATCTCTTGAAGATCTACACTAAGCCAGCTACTCTTGAATTCCACTCACCTATATTTCTCGTCTAAAGAAACGATCCTGTTTCATGTTTCTAACAATTTTGTATTTTATTTCATTGTGTTAAAGTTCTCGTTCGGCATCGCGTTCCAGTTCTCGTGCAAGCAGTCGTGATCCTAGTCCTACTCGAGGAGAACATCCATTACGAAGTCTCAGTAGCAGTAGTGTAGGAAGGAAACCGGCGCACGGTAAGATATTAATTGAACCACTCAGTTTTTTCTCAGAATAAACGTGGCTTTTTGTTACCCTTTTTGCCTCTCGGGTTGCGTTCAGGTTGCGTTTACGCAACTACTTGTAGCGCTAAGTCAGCAGCATAGAAGTTTCTATTATGTGCCTGACTAGTGACTATGTTTTGTCAAGTCACAGGTCGCCTAGACACGTGATATATAAACAGAAAGCAACCAGTAATGCGAACAAAGACGGTGGAAGTACGAGTCTTTTCTCTCATGGTAGCAACCGCTGACCCTATTCTGGCAATATATTTACTTGACTGTGGGCTCAGCCGCGCCCGCAGGTCGATGAATTTAGTTAAAAGTTATTTTATAAGAAAAAAGGTCAGCGGTTACTACTATTGGAGAAACACAGAGATTATAATATAAGACAAGAGGGGGCATTGTAGCCAAAAATGTGCGGGAAATTGAACGCCGCCATTAGAGGGGTAAAAACGAGTTAAAATTCGTCTAAAACAAGCCTTTTACTAAATTTTAATTTCCAAAGTTTTGCCGTTTGCATGAAATTTGGAAGTGAGAGTATAGCGACTGGAGGGAGACTTAGAACTATACCTTCGTGCTGTAAAACATCACCTTGATAACAATGAGGGTGGGTGTGGGTGGGCGGGGGGGGGGGGGGGCGGTACAAAGTGCACGCAGTTTAGTTTTATTTGTTTCGCTTTCACAGTTAGAAAACTCGACACAAAGGACTTCACCGAAGCAGCTGTTTGGGATGCACTGGTGAGTAGATTATGGAATATGTAGCAGTTTGAAATAGTTTTATTTACTAGAAACAGTGGACTGCCTAACACCCGTTAGATAATAACCGCGATCAGTAGAAGGTTGCAGATTCTGTCTAGGGCTCAGAAATATTGTTATATTCGAGCTTGACGAAAGACTGTTACATTACACCAAGCTAGCATCTGTATGTACTCTGGCGATGTGACAATCTTTAAACAAGACTCATCAATATATGAACCATCCTCTTCAAAACACTTGCTACAAGGGCCAATACATTTGCTGTCCGCTCCGTTGGTCATGCAGTCGACAATAAAAACGTGTTTTATACATATGGTTGGTTTTCAGTGGTATATAAATGATAACGTGACCTTTGTTCTGTCATATAGACCACTATCATAATGGCCACGACTTTAAATATTTTTATGTGCATCTAAATTAGTGTTTCTGGCCTCGTTTTGAAGCAAAGATTTCTTTGAATTGCAGACACACAAACGAGGTCAGAAAGGCTTATTAAAATGCACATAAAAGAATATTCAAATTAGTCGGCATTATGGAAATGGTCTATATATTATTTATTTATTACTTTTTTTAGCTCAGATGACAAATAAATAATATGCCCCTCAAATGTCATGTTATTGCCTTGATATCGCTTATAATGCACTGAGGATGGTGTCTAATAATCATAAATAAGAAGTTATCCAAAGTATACTTTTTCTTAAAAACACTTTTTAATAATATCCAAATATTACCGGGTTAAGTCACGTTGGCGTGAAAAACAGAGAAAAATCTTCTCGACGTTTCGAGCGAAGGCCCTTCGTCAGGAAGGCCCTTTCTCCTGACGAAGGGCCTTCGCTCGAAACGTCGAGAAGATTTTTCTCTGTTTTTCAGGCCAACGTGACTTAATCCTGGTAATATTTGGATTTCAACCGTGGCCGACGCTGTCCTAGAAACTTTTTAATAATAGTTTTTGCCATATTTTTTCTTTTCAGTCGAAGAGCCCGAGACCTCGAAACTATTCTTTTAATTCAGCGTGTTCTGAAGATCTGGATGATGGTAGTGATACGTCGAGTATCCATTCAGATCGATCTAGTTCTTCTCTAACGACATCAATGGTGGGTACTTGTTCTTATTTTAGTAGAATTTATTTGTTTGCAGGAAATTGGGAAGTTTGTTTGGAAGTTATCAACTACGTTGTTAAAGGGGCTTAAAGTTTTGAGCTGCAAACTACAAAATTAAAGCTGTAACTTAATTTAATTGTGAAATACGAATCATTTAACAACTATGTAGGATTTCTGAACTTTTAAGACCAAGTTTTTACACAAATTATATTATTGCCTAAACTTGATTGCCGCCGGGTCACCAGAAATCAAGATGTCGCATTTTGACTCTTTGACTCGGAATTTGCAATTTCATTGGATAATTGACAACGGTGAATTACAAGCTATTTGCTGGTTTCTGAGCGAACTTAAGTCCTTAAAACATTGTGGTAAAGGAATATGACAACAAATGTAACAAAAGTGTCTCCATGGTGACCAAATAATCCTTAACAACTTGGATAATTCTTTCCCTTCGCAGGAAGTTTCAGAAATTATTCGTCTTTGTACCAGTACTGTTTGGTCCGAACGTCGTGATGGCTTAAATTCGATCCAGGCCTACTTAAGGAGCTCTCGTCTTCTCAACCATGCAGAAATTGTGCAATTTTTAGAATGTTTCAACCGTCTTTTCTACGATCCTCACAACAAGGTACGAGTCGCTACACTTGACTTATTTTATACTTCTTAAGGGAAAAAGATTAAAACTAAAAAGGAAACCTTAGACTGAACTACGAGTACGACAATGACGATGAGTTTATGCAAAACAGGTGTTGACTTTCGCCACCAGTTGGTAGGTTGCATTCGTCGCTCTGTTTCACGCGAGTTTTGTGGAAAATGTCGTACACGAATAAAATTTTTGAAGTGCATATGAAACGGAAATTAAGTTTGTCTTATTTGAAAGAACACTTAAAATGATAGAGTAACATCTTTTGCAGTTTTTCATTTCCTTGCTTCGTTGTTGAGATATTTCAGTTTGTTTGAAATGTAAATTAAACAACTTGACGTCACATGTGCATAATGAGTTATCAGAGAAGGTTATATATCTTTGCTATTGTCAAACATAATCACTTGAAAATTCTACATGTTTGGCGTTGTGAGAGAAACACACGCACATACGTTCTTCGAATTAAGTTTGGTTTGATAATAGCAAAGATATATAACCTTCTCTGATAACTCATTATGCACATGTGACGTCAAGTTGTTTAATTTACATTTCAAACAAACTGAAATATCTCAACAACGAAGCAAGTAAACGAAAATCTGCAAAAGATGTTACTCTATCATTTTAAGTGTTCTTTCAAATAAGACAAACTTAATTTTCGTTTCATGTGCACTTTAAGAAGTACCCTACGAAATAGGGAACTTCGAGACAAAACAATGCTGCATCTCCCTAAAGTAAAAAGTAAAATGGGTCAAACAATGTTTAAATACGCAGGAGCAAAAGATTGGAACTCTCTGCCAATAAATATCTCAGAGATAACCTCTATAAATATTTTTAAACAGACATTTTTTACATATCTTTTAGATAGCGATGTAAATTCCAATAATTGTAGTCTTTAGTGTAGTTTTTGGTAGTTTCTTTTTATAACTTTGATACAATTTGTAAACACTGTTCATTCCATTAAAACCAGTTTTGTATAACTTAAGGGATCTAACAGTTTAAATAAAGATTATTCTTATTCTTATTCTTATTCTTATTCTTATTCTTATTCTTATTCTTATTCTTATTCTTATTCTTATTCTTATTCTTATTCTTATTCTTATTCTTATTCTTATTCTTGTTCTTGTTCTTGTTCTTGTTCTTGTTCTTATTCTTATTCTTATTCTTATTCTTATTCTTATTCATTACTATTAGCCAGAATAAAATAATATGGTCTTTAATATAGAATTCAATTTTGAGATGCAATTTTCTGTTTTTATATATAAGATAGAGAGATTTGGATCATTGTAGTGTTACATATTAACTATTAAAGTCTTAGAAATCACTTTGTGAGACATACGTATTAACACACATATATTAATATTTTTTCTTTGAAGGTCTACAGCGCCTTTCTCGACACAATCTCTGATTTTGTGGTTATTCACAAAGCTGAGTTAAACGAGTGGCTTTTTATTCTTTTAACGAGACTTCTCAGTAAGCTTGGTAGTGAGCTTCTTGCATCAGTGCATTCAAAAATTGCTCGTGTCTTAGATGTTGTCAGGTGAGTAAAATGTAGTGAAATATAATTTAGGCAAAGTTAACTGCCGACGTGGTTAGCCAGCGGCTTACCCCTGAAATCATGGGGAGTCCCAAGTTCTTGAGGAGGCCCAAGGGCGCACACGCACGTTTTCCATTTCAGCAGAACTTGTTTTTACCAGTGCTGCTTTCTTTACTGGCTGGCATGTTGCTCACTAACACTCCAGTGTTGGCAATTTGCGGATTGTTTGCTTGATTCCCTCTTTCATTCTTGCCCCATTTCAGCTGAGTAGAATTATATAATATAGACTAGTGCTATATAAATACCTATAATACATATTCCACTGATTACTCAGTGTGACAGGTGCCAGGAGGTCTGCCTTGGCAGAGTTGTCATGGTGACCTCTTCCTGCTTCCAATCTTGTCCCAAAGCCGGTGTTGCTCAATTGCTTGCTATGTTGCTTAGCTCATTGCTTATGGCACCTACTGTGGCAGTTAATGCATTATGGTGGCGACACTAAGCACATTTTGTAGACAGTTATCGTTACTTGTATTGTGAATCCATGAATTTGATAAAAAAAATCTCACAGATCTCTATATTTTTGGTTAAAAGATCAATTCAGGTTATTGATAAGCTTTTTTTGTAGAAACTAACCCTTTAGTAGGCGAATCGCGTAAATCACGAGAAGTGTATATTTTGGAGTTTACTAAATCCATACATTTCTTGGGGTGTGGGCATGCTCTCGGACCTCCTAAAAATTCTCCTTTCAATACTTTTATTTGCATTGTGTCATTTATATAACGTGACAAAGTTATCTTGATACAAAGACAAGTCGTCGAAAACTCGCATGCAGACGTCATTGAGAATTTCTTTTGCGGGGATTTTAAATATCATAAGATTATAAAACATGATAATTTTTTTTGATAATAAATTACTGTCATTTAAGAAATGGTTCATTGTTTGGCGTGCTCCATCGAGTTATGGATGTACACGGGAAGTTGAGAGCACGAAAAAGACGTAAGAGTTGGTCGAGGCTATAACCGAGAACAACTCTAGATTTTTTAGTGCTCTCCAAATTCCCAAGTACATCCATAACTCAAAAGGAGCAATTTCTTTTATAACAGAGAATCAGATACAAAACAACGGAAAACAATATTTATTTCGCTGATTAAAAATGGGTTTCTCATTACGTTTGAAATTGCCGTGCTCCATCGAGTTATGGAGTACGCACGGTGGCCAATCAGAAACGCCGTTGTATTACATCTATCATCTATGTTATAAAACCAAATAGATTGTATTTTTTGTTTGTTTTAGAGATTCGTTTCCTTACGACATTCAATTCTCGGTCATGACGAGATTTATTACAGATAACAAGCAGATTCCAAACGTCAAGGTAATTCTAAGTTTATTTATTTTGACGTGACTGAAGATTAATTATATTCTGTTAGCCTGCGTAGCGGCGCTTGGGGTTGGGGGGAAGGGGAGAGGGGGGGAGAGGAAGGGAAGGGAAGAAAGGGAAGGGGGAGAAAGAAGGGGGAGGGAAGAAAGGGGAATGAGAGGAGCTTTCTTCCCCCAACCCCAAGCGCCGCTACGCAGGCTAAAAGTCGTCAGATGCTTGATTATTTTCTTTTGTAACACGAATTATAGTTCATTTTTGTACTCAATTTTTAGGTAAAGATTGCCATTCTTCAGTATTTACAAGGTCTTATTGCGCGTATGGATCCTGCCGACTTCGTCAATTCCTCTGGTATCCTTTTATACATTCTGTTTTATACGACAGTCTTCAGTGAAATACATGTTTATCTTTGTACGTTGCTATCATCGTTTCATTTATTGTTAATGAGGGGCTATTACTTCATGATGTTTATTCTTGTCGTTCCTCGTTCATTATAACGCAATTAGTTATCATCTTAACAACTAAAAGAAACTCGACTTACTGTTTCCCGATTTCTAACGTGGACATCCGATCCTAAGAGTGCTGAAGTCAGAAAGGTACGACGGGTGTGGTTCACTTGTAATGTTTTGGACTATATATACAGAGTTGGAAATAGTATTCAACCTTCCGCCGGGTTGGATTTTAAGTTTTCACTTCCTTCTTCAAAATAACGGAAATTTTGGCTTTTGCAATATTCGTAAATAATGTAATTTTTATCTTGGTAAGCGTTGTCATTCTCCTTACTACTGCATAGACCACTTTCATAATGGCCACCTCTTTAAATATTCTTTTACGTGCATCTAAATAGCCTTTTTGGCCTCGTTATGAAGCAAAGAGTTTTTTGAATTGTAGACACACAAACGGGGCTAGAAAGGCTTATTAAACTGCGCACAAAAGTATATTCAAATTGGTCACTATTATGAAAGTGGTCAAGTTCATTTATTTCACACTATACAAGGTTTAAAATTACATCGAGTGAATAAGCATAAAAAAGAGAGATTACAAAAATAAATTTACATATTCAATGGAGGAGTATTATGAAGAAGTGCACGGTAGCCAAAGTAGCGAGTGCTTTCGAGTTGGCTACCGTCTACGTTTAGGTAAAAAAGAGGAAAAAAAGTTGAGTAATTGAGCTTATTGATAGATAATTGTTATTTGTAAATGTTGTATACAATTTTCTTGAAATTACAAACTACTGTATACAAAACAGAATAGAAGATATATATCAAAACAGAAGGAAGAGGAAGTAACTAAAATAAATATAGATAAAACTTATACTTGGTTGTAAATTAGATGGAATTTGGAAGTTGTTTTTTCTAACTGCTTTAGGCAAATAGTCTGTATATAGTACTGAAGTAGTGGTCTACTAACTACTTCCTATGGCTGTGGAAAGGCAGTTCAGGTTTCTTACCGTGACTGCATGGTGCCAGTGCTGCTTATTTGTTTGTTTGGCAAAGTTTTGCTGCCTTCTCAATTAGAACCTTTTCAGATTCTAAATGATTTTATGCGGTGCATGTTGAGCATGTTTTCATGCACTTTGAACCTTACTCACTGGTGAACCTTCACGGGGGCTACCCTGCATCTTTTCTTTAACTCTGGCAATACGGTATATTTTTTAATGAAATTATAATTTAATTTAAATAATGTCCGTTGAACTTTCATTTTTAGGAAGCAGCTGCCGTGATTGTGGCGTTGTTTGAACTGAATACTCCCATCTTCAGCTCGATGCTTCCCCACTTTCCTAAGTCGTTTCACGTAAGTTTTCTCTGTTCAGGTTTCTCGTCTACGTGTTTCTATCAGTGACTTTTTATCGACAACATAAGAGACATAAACTCGTGTAGCAACGAAACGTTACTTCTTTCTATTCTTTACTTTCACGTGACGTCACTTCCGTTTTATCTATCCAGATGGTAGTCAATAGTAAAAAGGAAGGTCGATTATCACTTCAAAATATTTACATGATCTTGATACTCTAGAGTTGTTTACGTTCGTGTTTTAAAATACCGTACGCTTGTCTTGTGCTAGGTTGTACAAATCGATCCAATTTTATTTTGCCTGACCACCATTTGGAAATCAGAAATGAAATCTCAAACAAAAAGTCACGTGATTGAAACTTATTGTTAAAATACTTTACTTTGTATTATTTGCTGAGCTTTGATATTTTTACAACGCTTATGATTTCCTCCTGGTACATCTGTTGTTCAAATTATCCATTAGAGATTGCTGGGCAGACGATTCGCAAGGCTAATAACGTGAAGCTAGCAACATAATCATCAGACGATCGTAAATTATGTATCTTTACATCCACTTGGCAGATTTTAGTCAATTTTGATCTGGATCGACTAGACGTCACACGATACGTATTAGTATTGGAATTCTTGTGATGCGCCAAGCTTTTTATGCAAAAATTTCAAGGAGTTCAAAAAGATTTTGTTATTTTAAAAACAGACTGGAAAACAATAGTGAAGGGCACAAATGAAAAGATGTCAGTATTCATGTTTGTCGAAGTTTATAATTTTTTTTGCATTATTGACAAGAGAAAATGACTCTTTAAAGAATCCCTCGAGATTCTATTTTGGGTTGTTTGCCTGCTTTGCTTTAGAAAATGGGCTGGCAGGCTGCGGGGCTGGCAGCTTTGTCCACACATGTGGCAAAAATTGTTATTATCTTTGACTAGAAACTTTGCACTATCCTTGGGATCTAGTTTATGCCTGTGTGATATTACTGCTATATAGGATTTTATTTTATTTGTACACTTTTATTGTGTTTAGGATGGTGCGTCAAAACTGATACGGAACCATTTGAAAAAAGTTAACAGTGACTCCAAACTCTTCACTTCAAACAACTCTTATCACGAAGTTGATGTGAACCCACCCAACTCACCAGGCAGGCTTGGTTACCGTAGCATACCGTCTGGATCAAACAGACTGTCAAGTAAAGAAAGTGACGTCACTGATTCCTTGGAGATTCCTAGCTACTCCAGAGAGGACTCTGAAGTATTTGAACGAGAAAATAGCACTACGTCACTTCATTCCAATGATAGTTCTGAATCTATTGAAGGTGCAAAAAAGTACCCAAACACTCATTTAGAAAACTCACCAAGTATCACGTCATCTGGGTATCATAGTGACGACTTGCACACGTCAGCTAGTGAAACTGGTATTGTGGCTGTTGATGGTGAGAGCAGTCCATTCCGCGCTCCGTCAAGTTCTATCGCAAGCACCATACCAGCAAGTCCTTCTCATTCTGTAACAAACACTACAACATATGATCCAAAACACTATGAAGATGAAAACAACGATCAGACTTCAACTTCGGTAAGTTCGTATCCTGGCGTATGATTTTTCGCTCTTCTTGTGGTGGTAAACACGTACTCGCATAGACTGAGTAGTAAGTTCTATATATAAACGAGAGTGATCTTTTTGGCTTGTCGATTGAAGCCAAACACGGTGGACATGCAGACTATTTATATATTGACAAATATAAAGTTAGAATAATTCATGCTATATTTCGCCGCTAGTCTCTAACAACTCGAGGAAGACATCTTGATATCACGTCACACTTTATAATCTTGACGTTTTAGGAAACTCCGGTAAATGGTGTTGCTATTAAACCCGAGTGCGCGGTACTTTCACCAAATGATTCAAGTGATATCTTCAACAAAGGTCAGTGATCACTCTTGCTATTTTACTTGCCTTTGTTTTTCCTTCCTTCCTTCCTTCCTTCCTTCCTTCCTTCCTTCCTTCCTTCCTTCCTTCCTTCCTTCCTTCCTTTCTTTTCTTTCCTTTCCCTCTCTTTTCTTGCCTTTACCTTCCTTCTTTTGCCTTCCCTTTTCTTACTTTCCTCTCTCTTTTCTCCCTTTTCCTTTTCTTCGCTTGCTTTCATTTGCCTTTCCATCTTTCCCTTTTTTCCCCCATCCTTTTCTTCGTCTTTCCTTGCCTTTTCGTCTCTTCTCCTCCTTTTTATTTCCTTTCTTTGCCTTTCCTTCTCTTTTCTTTCCTTTCTTTCCCTTTCCTTCTTTTGCCTTCACTTCACTTCTCTTTTCTTTTTTTGCTTTGCTTTGCCTTGCCTTGCCTTGCCTTGTCTTACCTTACATGCATTCTATTCTATTCTATTCTATTCTGAGACGAAGTTTGCTTTTCTTTTCTTTCTCATCCTATAGAAATCCACGATGAGGCAGAAAGTGTTCAGCAATTGCTTCGCTTGCTTTCTGATCCAAGCGTTGAGATCAAACAGAGTGCTCTTACTGACTTAATGAAAATGGCGAGGGAATCTTCTCCAAGTCTGTGGGAAAACCAGTTTAAAGATATTCTAATGTCTGTTGTGGAGAACATGAGAGACTCTGAGGTATTTGTCAATGTTTTTAACTATAATGTGAACAATATGTTGTAATTATCTTTACCCAATCATTAGTATTTCATAAGAAAAACTTAAAAGAAATTATTGTTTAATCAATATTTGTAAATACTGTTAAAACATTGATTAATAAAATATCAATGTTTTATCAAAGTTATAAGACACTAGTGGCTCAAATTCAGCACTATATGGGGTCACCACAAAGAGTGGGTATTTCCCCGAAATTAAATTATGGAGGAATGGGGTCACCACTTAACTCTTTCCGGACGACGGACGACTCTCCAGTCTTACGTATTTTACTCTGGCTAACGCCAGACGTATTTTTCTCTGGCTAACGCCAGACGATTTTACTTGTCAAAGGGGAAATTTACCAACGAGAAAGGGTTACAGTTGATTTCACATTACTTTTTCGTTCGGAAGTTCGGAATTACGTTGCCAAGGTTGAAACGTTGTCCAGTCATAATCAGTTTTGATCCAAAGCTCGCAATTTGATTGGATAATTTTTCAACCTTGGCAACGTAATTCCGAACTTCCAAACGAATATCTGAACTTCCCAACGAACTTCGCAACACACGGCGGAAAAGTAATGTGAAATCAACTATAATGTGGATATCTCCCCGACATATTTAAGTAAGTGTAAATATACATCTGTGTTTTCTAGGCATCGATTAGAACGTTGTCTGCGAGAGTTGTTCGAGATATGGTTAAAGCTCAACCTTACTGCTTCAATGAATTAAATGGCATAGTTATATCTGAAGTATTAAATCTTCATCAGGATTCGGTGAAAGAGGTAATTTTGTGCATGTTATTTTAATGGCCCCTTGCAAGTCTTGTGAATGGATTTCTTTAAAGCTTTGATAGAAAGGTGGTGTCACTTGGTGGTGGGGAGGGGGGGGGAGGGGGGGGGGGGGAGGAAGCTTCCCGCCATTATACACAGACGTATATCTTGTATACTTAGATAGTTTCACATTTACATTCTCGTGCTTTAACTTCTCGCCTTAACACAAAAACACATACACACATTTTATCAATCTGTAGCATCTTTTAGGTTTTGGCGCCTATATATAGAGGTCGCGTTTACGCAATCACGTAGCGCTAAGTCAGGAGCATGGATGTTTCTATTATGTGCCTATATTTCGTCAAGTCATAGTTCAGGTCGCCCAGACGCGTGATATGACGGAAGAAACCAGCAAACTCGTTCTCAAGGGCCTTGCGGGTTTAGCGCGACGGCTGAAAAGCATAATTAAGATTATCCAAATAGTGAAATAAAAATAGCGTGCTACGTAGGCAGTGTTGAAACAACAATTGAAATATAGTAAGGTTAGATATACTGCCGAAACAGAGAACGTAGGAGTCTAACGTTTCGAGCGAAGGCCCTTTGTCAAGTTTCTCTCTGAAGATTCAGAAGGGCCTTCGCTCGAAACGTTAGATTCCTACGTTCTCTGTTGCGGCAGAATATCAAACCTAATTAATATTATGTCGGCCTCGCACACTTAACACCGTTCCCTGACAAATTATACGAACCACCATGCAGTTTCACGAAAAAATTCATCGTGAACACGCAACAACTTTAAACTATTAGTTGCATGTACGCAGTGCGTGCTTATCTTTTGTTTTGTTTTGACTGAAGCCAGACGATTTTGCGCATTTTGGGGAGGACGTCTTGGATTCCAACGAGTAAATGACAACGAGTAGAAGATAGTTACAGGAGAATATTTTGCGAAGAACAAACTTCCCACTTTCAATTCTGCAGTTTGTTCCGTATTTTTTAGCTGCTAGCACCAACCGAACTGCAAATGATGTGTATAAAAGTATAATTTAGCTTTTTATAGAATGTAATCGTCTTGCAATCGGTGTTTTTCGCAAATAGATACCTACAAACAAATCTAAATTATATGTTCTTTAAATCTAAATTAACAATAGACGAACTTAACACCATAGATTGTTGTCACGCTTATATAGGTAGCTGCTACAGTAATATAAAAGTAGCGTGCTGCGTAGGCAGTGTTGAAACAACAATCGAAATATAGTAAGGTTTGATATACTGCCGAGACGGCGGTTATACTGTTCCCTGTTTCGGCAGTATATCTGCAAACCTTAATATATTTCGATTGTTGCTACAGTTTAGACAACAGCCTACAAAACCAAAAGTGGAAAGCTGATATTTGTATTTTTACTGTAATGGACATTTTCATATACCAGCACCTAAATTAAACCTAAATCATCTTTTAGCAATCAAAAGATAACTGCATGTTTCCATTCTTGTTCGAGTCTCAGAAATTGTTTGAATATGATGGTTTTATTAGCTATAAACTGCATCTATACTTCATCCATTGTTCATCGTATGTATGAGTCTATCGTTGATATTAGCTATACGTATTTTTAGGTTGTCCGTGCTGCTGAGGAAGCTGCTGCTACATTTTCTAAAGCTATAAGTCCTGATGAATGCATGACTGTGCTGTCTCCACTAATCAGCGACTCCGACTATCCTGTTAATCTGGCGGCAATAAAAATGCTTACCAAGGTATTTGTTGGTCCCACTTTAGAATAGCATGCTTGAAATTACAGATCATACACTGACGTAACATTTGGAACATTAAAGGCCCGTTCGCAAGGTCCGTTCGCACGTGCGATTTTTGATGCGATAAATATTGCCAACTTTTGGTTTAGATGCATGCTAAGCAATTACGAACGAGCAGAATGTAAGGAAGATGAAACCTCGGACTGTGACTATACGGCACAATCCTCGGACTGTTTTTCTACTTAAAGTGCCTATCTCGTGGTTGGGGACTTTGAATATTTGTAATCTTTAGATTGTTCTGAGAAAAATTGTAATATATCTTGTCAGACGAAAATTTCATCTTCATGGGCTTTTTCGCTGTTGAAGGTTCCGGAAGTGATGTCAAAGCAGGGATTTAGAAATAGGGTTTAATATACACATATTCCTGCTTTGACGTCAAAATGGCATCACTTCCGGAACCTTTAACAGCGAAAAACCCCATGAAGTTGAAATTTTCGTCTGACAAGATATATTACAATTTTTCTCAGAACAATCTAAAGATTATAAATAAGTTTTGTGGAAACACCACGTAAAATATTTCTTTGCTAAGCTTTCGGCCGGTTTTAGCTAACAACGGTTTTCCTGGGAAGATGATTCAAGCTTCTATGACTCCTTCGGTACATCCAAAGCCGAATACACAGCCACAGCAAGAACCACCTTCAGTTTCTCTTCCGTATATCGGACCAGCATCTCACAAGATTGAGAGGATTCTAAATCGTGCTGGTATGAAGGTATTTCACAGTAGTCAACACAAATTGTTCAAGGTACTTTTCACACATAAAGATGAAGTGGATAGCTTATCTAAGCCTGGAGTGTATCGCATTCCTTGTGAGTGTGGCTTGGTATACATCGGAGAAACGTGAAGGAATCTCTCAACTCGCCTGAAGGAACACAAGACATGTTGCATAAAAGCGCAACAAGAAAAGTCTGCTGTTGCCAAACACGCTTGGAAGTATGACCATCGTGTTAAGTGGGAAGAGTCGTCACTCTTAGCCAGCGACAAGCAACACTTCACGCGAAGAACTAGAGAATCCATTGAGATCGCTAAACATCACACTATTTCTCAGGAGGGACAGCCATTAAATAGCACGTAGCGTGCCCTATTCGGAGAACATTCTTGATTTTGTTTTCTAATTAATAAAATTAACGTGATACGCCATTGTATTCTTACGTGATTTAATTGATCAGTTGCTTAGTTTATAAATGACGTGAGCCAACAATTTGTTGTCATTGCTCTGATGAAGGCCTGAGTCAACAGGCCGAAAGCTTAGCAAAGAAATATTTTACGTGGTGTTTCCACAAAACTTATTTATATTACTTTATCGCCATGAAAACGTTCAAAGAATTAATCTAAAGATTACAAATATTCAAAGTCCCCAACCATGAGATAGGCACTTCAAAGCACTGACCTCTATAATATAACATTATATATATTATAGAGGTCAGTGCTTCAAAGGCGGTTTTCCACTAGGCGAAAAATGTCGCGCGAAGCGACATTTTCTTTTGTCTCGTAAGCTCTCGGGTGGAACTAATTAGCCAAGACAAAAGAAAAAAGTCGCTTCGCTCGAAAAATATCGCCTAATGGAAAAGAGCCTTTACATGCATCTAAATCAGAAGTTAGCGATACTTATCGCATCAAACATCGCGCTTGTAAATGAGTCCTAAGGAAGTAGTAGAAAATGTGTTCTTTGAATGTATTTTTTACTTGTCTTACACATTTCAATTATTATAGGCTTTAGAAGACGTAGACCACACGACAGTTGAAATAAACTTATCTTTACTTGTCCCGCCTTTACTAAAGGTAAGAAAAATGACAACTGTAAGAGATGTATGAAAAAGATAAACCAGTTTGATTAAATTTGTTTGCCTCTGTCTGTCTACTTGTCTGTCTGTCTGTCTGTCTGTCTGTCTGTCTGTCTGTCTGTCTGTCTGTCTGTCTGTCTGTCTGTCTGTCTGTCTGTCTGTCTGTCTGTCTGTCTGTCTGTCTGTCTGTCTGTCCGTGTGCTTGTCTTTTTTCATATTTCTTTCACGTTTCCTTACTTCTTTCCTTTCTTTTTTTCTTCTTTCCCCCTTCCTTTCTCCCCTTTTTCTTACGTTTCTTTCTTTCTTCTAGTTGTATCATTCTCTCCCTCTTTCCTTTCTTATTTTTCTTTATTCCTTTCTTTCTCCCTCCATTCTTTTCTTCCTTCCTTCCTTCTCCCTCCCTCCCTCTTTTTTTATTTTCTCTTAGGTATTATATGTAATAGATAAACCATGAGCAGCGATCTGTATCTGATTTACAAGGCGAGCTGTAAGCAAGCCGTAGTAAATCAGATACAGATCGGCTGCGAATGCTTTATCGTACTTATCAAATGGACGCATCTACATAGCCATGTTTTCAAAGTATTTTTCAAGTTGGAGTGATTTTAGCTAAGTAAATTGAGGAAAAAGTTTATGTAAACCAGCACGAATCTGTATGCGATTTATAGATATTGATTAAATATTCATTTCTTTTCAATTTTCATGAATTTTTAATGATTTGACAATGATGCTTATAATTCATTGGTTTGATAATGACTTATGATAATGAAATAATAGAACGAAAAAATGATAATGAAGCAAAGTCGAAATATTACCTCTCATTTTGTCTTATCTTGTTTGTAACTTGAATATCAGGTCACAAGATGACGATTTTTGGATTATGTTTTATTCTTTATTTTTTTAAATTGTCGGCTGGTTATGCTTATACGTTTCTTCTTTTTCAGTGCTATGATCATTCTGAGAGCAGTGTTCGGAAAGCCAGCGTCTTTAGTCTGGTCGCAATTCATAATATTGTTGGGGAAGTCATTGTGCGTCCTTATCTTCAAGAATTGCCCGCAACCAAAGTAAGTAACGTTAGCAGTGTTTTTATCCAGCACACCGGGTATATTACCCAGCACACCGGGTATATTACACCATAGTCCCTAGAAATAAATTGTCTGGAAACGCGGCCAAAGTTTTTGTTCTAGGTTTTTGTTCACGTTTGTGCACCTTATTTCACCTTAACGCTTGCTGAACACATTGCATTTTTGGTACAATGAAGCAATCAACCAATAGCGTTGCTTTATAAATATTAATGAACGTAAAACAAAAGATTGTGCACCTTATTTGCCACCCTCAACCTAAATTGTAACTCATTGTTAACCGCTTTGATGTTCGCCGCGTCTCCAGACAATATAATTCTAGGGACTATGATTACACACACGTTCTGTTTTACATTCTCTTGCTATTTATTTTGTAGATGAAGCTGTTAAACTTGTATATAAAACGATCCCAGAACAGTGGCAGCGCAGATTCGTAGAACGATGTCCGTAGAACTGACTCTGCTGTCATTCAGAAAGATGTAATGTGACCATGGTAAAGAACAGAACATTACCGACTCTGCTATCATTCTGTATGGAGACCTCGCTAAGAGATGTCCCTTTTAGAAGAACACAGATGAAACAACCAAAAGGAGATTAGAAAATGAACGCATTTCATTTTAGTTTACTAAAATCTTCTACTTTAGTTCTCTCGTTCTGCGATATTCTATGACAAGTAAAGCTCTATCTACACGCTGCGATTTTTTCTTTCGATTGTTATCCCAAACGATGTCATGTTCATTTTTCGCAATATTTCCGAGACTGATAAGTAGCAAATTCTCCGTGTAGAAATAATCCCATACACGACAATTGCAAGAAAAACTTGTATTGTGTAGATAGACTTTTTTCTGTAATTCGTCAATCCCATTACTAATGTTCCTTTATGGTTTAGTTGGGCAAGCAAAAAAAAGGATATTACAGAACTCTTTCATATTTTCGTCACGAATTTAATTCGAATGCCCAAAGACTTTGAGACGCGACATGATTATAGGGGACGTATAGATACATGTATGATAAATATGTACATTTGGGTAAAATATGAGGAGTAAAATATTTCAAAATCTGTCATTTTGTGCACATGCAGTATTATTGAAGTTGTTGAATAGTTGCCATGCACGTCTTCACTCCATGATCTTTACATGATCCTCAATGAATCCACAGAAGTGGTAATACTCAATGCCCCCCTCCTATAGGTACGTTTAATTGGTGTACGTCGGCGTTGGCACTTGATGTAGAGAGAGTGGGGCTGCCCGCAACGTCCGCCACTGCTTCGGTTGTACCCAAGTGTTTCGCGCACCCAATATTAGGGTTAGGGTGTGGTTGTACAATGTGTATATAGAATGGAGTTGACTGTGTTATTGTCTTCCATGCACGTTAGAATTAACCTTTTTCAAGTACTCGCTTCAGTTTTTCTCAACAAATGCTTTAATTGGTTCGTTTTTCGTCCAAATATGAAAATAGCAGGTTTCTTTGTTCAGCTCCACTTTGTCGCTGGCGCGTCGCAGAACATTGGCTAGCATTACAGAGCAACTAACGACGCCATTTCCCTTCGTCTTACGAACGATAGTAAACCCGACTTTATGACTATTCTCTCATAGAAACCTTTAGCTTGATGCCTGCATGAGTGCTCACTTTATTAGAATATAAATTCTCCCAACTCGCAAGAAATCCCATCAGCTCTGCCATGTTTCGATTGGTTTAAGAAAACGCGACAAACAGTTGAACAATCACGAACGTATTGAAACTATTATTTTGTGAATGTACTCTCGATTATCTAACCATGTATAAAGCATTAATTAGCATTCCTTAATCACATGCTTCCAGGTTCTGATTAAATTCCTCCTTGCTCTTCGTCATATCCAACCTCATACCCAGGGTCTTATCTCCGCTGCTCCTAGGTAAGAGGTTGCGTCATATCTTTCTTGAAAATGGCTTTTATTCATCAATGGCAGTTTCTGTATAATCGTTGCGGAAAAAGACTGACTTTAGTGTTCTGTTGATGTTTATTTGAATTTCCTTCAGCGTTTCCCTGTACTCAACGTGTTTGAAAGCATATATAAAGGGATCGGTTGCACTGTGTAGGTAGATAGCCCAAAATGCCAACTGGCCTAAAAAGTCCGTGGCGTTAATAAAACGCATTGTTATCAAACAGAGATAAATGAAGAAAGGCGTTCTACATATTAAGAATGTGATGACAACAATCACTACAGTAAAACAAATCTTTGTTTCAATGGACACAGAGACATTCATGCTGCTTTGGGAAGTGCTCATGATCAATTGTGTTTGCGCCATGCGAACGCTATGGTCACGTAAAGCTTTCAAAATTGCTGTGTATGTAAACAACATGGTCAAAAAAGGTAGCGTGAAGCCATATACCATTAAAGTTATATTGTAAGACATTTCCAGAATTCTACTTGTGTGTTCTGCATGACAATCATAGATTGTGTCAGTAAATTCATAACGACCCCAGTGCATTATAGGTCCTAGAGCCAAAACAAACGCGACAGTCCATCCACAGACGACAATCAGCAAAGACTTGGAGTTGGTCATGATCTTCTTCAATGGTGATACAACAGCGAAATATTGAGATATACTGATGCACACCATCATCGACGTACTAGCCAAAGCAAAAAATAAGTTCAGGAAACCACTAAACTGGCAAAACTTGTCACCAATGCCCTACACGGAGAAAGTATAAGATTAACGTATAATTAATCATATGTGGGTGGTCAAGCCTTTTTATCTCTCGGAACTCCAGATAGGAGTTCAACTCAGTCATAGCAGATCTCCAGTAAAATGACCGGCATCAATTTAACTATATTATGAATACATATATATATATATATATATATATATATATACAGTAGATGATAATGGTGTTCATATATTTATATAGGTACACCCCTTTTTAGGACTAGTTATAGTGACATACCGCAAAAAATGTACCATTAATTGGACCTTACCACTCTATCGTCTAGCACCCTCGGATGTCCCCTTTATCCTGATTACGAGCGTGGGATTAAAAACCCCTGACTATACGCGCAATTCAAGATTACGCACGTTGATCATATCTGCCCGTTATATATCCAATATAATTTCCTTTGTGTTTTCCTCATGAATTATTAATGAGTTTGAGACTGGCATTGCAAAATAAGGATTGATTTAAAATTACGTTTTGTGGCCGGCAACTCTACTAGTGTCATTTTTAACATTTCTTCTCAACTTGCGATAAATAAAACTAACATGATACTATAAATAATTGTACTTACATTTGGTTGAAAGAATACTGTGGTAATAGCAAAAGGAACGCAAGACGCAGCTACACCGAGATCAGCTATAGCAAGATTTACAAGAAGCATATTAATCTGCGTTTGCAAAGAGCGATTCCAGTAGACCACAAGCAATACACTAATGTTTGCCAAAATCCCAGTCAACGTAGTAAGACCAAGCAAGATTCCGATGGTCAGAAATAACGCGGAGGAAACTGCCATTTAATTGATGAAACAAAGTTGTTCCCGGCTGGGTATGTGACAAATGGTTAATCAGATCAATCCTATTGTCTTTGAATAAAAATAGTTAAGTTTCCGTGACTGCTTATAGCTTTTACAGTTGGTTGTCTTCGCCTATAGTCTTTGCCAGTTACGAGTTCTCTCAAACTTTAAATTTTTACAGTTCTAGTTAACGTTTGGGATCACATAAAGACTTGACAGTGATTCTGGTATGCAACACCGGTTAGCCCGGCTTGTTAGTAGCTACCTGTAAAACACCTGTCTTTCAGCGACTTTTGACAAATCGCGCGAAATGTCCAGATTCACCAAACTTTCGGTACGGTCATAATTGGCCGTATATACGGAAAAGATTTTTACATTTAACCACAATCCATTTTTTCTTGCAGAATTATTGGAAGATATGGTTTTAAAACGATCAAATTTGGTAGGAATGAAGCTCTTGCCTACTTAATCCTTAATCCATCTTGGCTTGATAAACAATGTTTTATCGGGTCTAGACTAAAACTACACCCGAGTAACATACGAGTACATACGAGTAACATACGAGTACATACGAGTAACATACGAGTACATACAAGTAACATACGAGTAACATACGAGTAACATACGAGTACATACGAGTAACATACGAGTAACATACGAGTACATACGAGTAACATACGAGTAACATACGAGAACATACGAGTAACATACGAGTACATACGACTAAATTTCACTAAATATGCAATATGACTGACATACAAGTATATACAAGTTTATACAACTACTAAAATACGACTAACATGCAAAATACAAGCATTTAGAAGTACCACACGGAAAATTCTAAGCTGAAATGGTAAAATAGTATTTTTTTTTATTACTTTTACAAAGCAAGAACGACCCATTACAGTTACTTAGGAAAAGTGGGCTCCAGCTACCACTGGCTGTGTCAGCGGAGCCAGGTGAATGACATCATACGGTGTGTCTAACCTGGGTGTTTGATTTGTTGTGGTCTGATCAAATGTCAAACTGTCTTGAACAAATTTTTAGCAGGTCATATGACCTATGAATTTGAAGCCAATAGCTAAAGTTTACGCTACAAAGTGGTAGGAGGAGCCCACTTTTCCTAAGTAGCTGCAATGGATCGTTCTTGCTTTGTAAAAGTAATTAAAAATACTATTTTGCCATTTCAGCTTGGAATTATCCGTGTGGTACTTCTAGATGCTTGTATTTTGCATGTTAGTCGTATTTCAATAGTTGAATAAATTTGTATATACTTGTATGTCAGTCATATTGCATATTTAGTGAAAGTTAGTCGTATGTACTCGTATGTTACTCGTATGTTACTCGTATGTACTCGTATGTTATTCGTATGTACTCGTATGTTACTCGTATGTACTCGTATGTTACTCGGGTGTAGTTTTAGTCTAGATCTGTTTTATCGTTGTTATTTTAGCTGATTTTTCGGTACCTTCTGCAATTGAGGCCGTTAAAAGTAAAAATTTTTGCTATTAAAAAAGCCGAATATAAATATTATTAAATTTAAAAAATAAGAACATTTTGACACATACATGTATTAATGTTTTGAGCATTTTGTCGGATTCCTCATTACGACAATTAGTGCTATGTAGAGAGTATGACTACTGCAAGTGGGATCACTTACAATGAAAACCAATCATGACAAGCTCTTCTCCGATTCAGTTATTTATTTCTCTGAAACAACTTTTATCCTAAGTTTGTCACGTTGACTGGCCGGCCCAAATAACACTGATAATTTTGAATTGTTTTTCAATTTCTGTTCTGTAAGGCTGTATGTTATTAGTTTTCATTTTTGTGGTCGGGGCGGCTCCACTTACCGCAGTCACGCGTAAAAGGTTTCCTGAAAAATGTTGTAAAAACCTCCATGGATTATTTTTAACCGTACAGCGAATTGATTGCAGGAGCAATCATAAGAATTTAAACGCTACTCTGGCTTAAGATTTGAGCATCAGACATATACGCTACTCTCAGTGGCGGGGGGGGGGGGGGGTGGGTGAGGGGGGAGGGGGGCAAGGCCCCCCAGCTGGGGTTGCAGAAGGGGCGCCAAAATTAGCAAGGGCGCCAAAACTTAACAAAATAAACCTATTTCTTTGTATAGCTAGGTCTTTAATGGTGGGATATAAACGGATGTAAAATCTGTAAGCTTTTGTGTTTTCTATGAAGTTTTATAATCTTCAGAATTCTGTAAAATCTCACTCCAAAATGCAGGAAATGGCATATCAGTAGAGATGAGCCGATTAATCGGAAACTAATCGGCAAAGCCGATTAATCGGCCAATTTAAAATAATCGGTAATCGGCCGATTATTTTGAGTAATCGGCAAAATAATCGGTGCATGTCTCAAATAAAGCTTTTCTTGAACGACGCAAACACACACCATAAGTCCGTAACTGCATAAGCCAAAACACAATAGTCCTTATTTCACAATGATTACAGAGCGTTTCACATAACTCTTGACGGAAGAGTTCCGCAGTCAGACGTTTGCCACAAAGTTTACGAACTCCGCAAAATTTGTTACGTATAGCAGCCGATCAAATAGCGAGCATCAAAACAAAGTTGCAATGTTTGTCGCCAACTTCGGAAACAATGAACCGGAACTTCGGAACCCTAGTCTGTCAAAAGATTTGTGAAACGCTTTTAAAAGTTTAAATTTTAAAACCAACACGAGAAAATGGCAAAGGATCTTCACCGGTTGAGGTAGTCACGACCGAGAACATATCAACCCAGGAAAAGAGCTGCAGCACTGAACCTCATCAAGACCTACGGTCTTGCTTCGACGAGATTGTTGGGTCAAGCGACAGCACTTCCAACGCCAGTCACAAAGTTGAAGAAGAGATCGACGGCGTTCTCGCCCTTCCGCTACAGCCATTGCAAGCACTGCCCTTATGTTTGGTGGCAAGCAAAGAAACTTGTTTATCCCAACGTTGTTTAAAGTTGTGCTGAAGTATCTGAGCCTCCCAATTCAAGTGTTTATTCAGAGCGTGTGTTTAGCGAGGCAGGGAACATTTCCACGGACAAACGAAACAGGTAGCACCACAGTAAAGCGGATATTTTGTTTTTACATCACAATTTGCCATTGCAAATACTAATAGCGTAGCGCATACCAGGCACGTAGCCAGGATTCTGAAAGGGGGGGAGCCGAAGTCAAAATAAATTTTTAGGGGGGTCCGGGGATATGCTCCCCCAGGAAATTTTGAAATCGGAAGTCGCTGAAATGCCATTTCCTGGCTTTTGGAGGAAGATTTTATAGACTCTAAAGGTTAAAAAACGTCATATAAAATACTCAAAACATGCAAACGTCACACAGATACTCAAAATGCATACACTCAGTAGATTGAATACACTGTTTACATTTTATTTCCTGACACAATGGCATATTGCATCAGTTTTGCAGTTACATGTCTGTTGTTTTATATCAAAAGGGGGGGAGCCGCGTACGTCCCTGGCGCATACCGATTTATAAAACTGAAAGTCGGACAAACAAAACGAAATCGATTCTCAAAACACGCAAACAAATTTCTGTTATATTTCACAAGTCTTGTTGCAATTTAGCAATCCCTACAACATTGCAAAACTGCGCAGGGCCTGATGACCAGCAACGTATAGCACTAATCGGCATATGCCGATTAATCGGCCGATTATTTGTATTAATCGGCCACCAAATAATCGGCTTCAGTAATCGGCAATTTTCGTAATCGGCTCATCTCTACATATCAGAGACTCTAGATTTCAAAATTATCAAATACAGTAATGCTTTTTTTCATATTTTTTTTTGTTTGTTTGGGGGGGGGGGGGGGGCGAGACGGCAAAGCTAATCTGGTCACCTGAATTGAAACTGTCATCGACTGTCTTAAAAATGTTTCGGCATTGAGGTCTATGAACGTGCAGTATTAATCTGAGCTACGCCTATGCCTGCTAGCCACATACAGTCGTTGGAATTAACTGTTGAAAATAGACTCCAGAAAACTACAAATTATAGCGCCCAAACAGTGAAACCTCTAACTCCTCCGCAGGAGCTAATTATGGAATATAGGATTAAGGGGGGGGGGGGGGAGGCTTCACGCGGCTTTAGCATTCTTGTAGTTTGTTTCCTGTATTTTCGTATTGTAAGGATATGACTGAGGGTGATGGCCAAAAGAAGAAGTGGAAAAAGTTTTCAACCTTCCTATAGCTACAGCTGAGTACTGGTGTACGGTTGCCACTGGTAATGCTGGGTATTTGGTTAGCCTATGTTTTGCGTCAATTAATCAGTATCTTGCACCTTGTCAACACCTACGGCAACTCATTCCTCTCAGCAGAGGCGTAGGAACGGATTCAAAGTTGGGGGGGGCTGAAGTCGACATGCAGATAATCAGTGACCGCATTTTTAGCAGGGTTCGGGGGTGCTCTCCCGCGAAATTTTGAAATCTAGAACCTCGGAAACACAATTTGCAGCAATTTGAGGAAACTTTTTCATCTAATTCTACAGCAAGCATAGTTCAAATTTTAACATAAAAACGAAGAAATTATTAAACCAAGTAACCAACATGCCTTAAAGCCTCGACAGACGACACTTCACAAAACTGAACACTTTTTAGGGATTGTATTCATTGAAGTCGCTTTAATAATCTTTCAATAATTGTGTTTAAACACCTACACAATATTAATGTTGACAACGTTCTCTGGTTTATAATATTTATTCGAGTTACGAGCTTTCGGCTGCCAGTCTGCAGCCTTCGACGGGTGAATTACAATGAATGGATATGACGACATACATGACAGTTTACAATTACATACATGGACAAAGGAGGTGATATAGTGACAGTTCCGCCTATACGAATAGATCGCTAAGTTGCATCATTAATTAGTTAAAGTTTCTTGACTAAAAATCGGTATTGTTCCGGCATATGCTTTGAGTTGTTGTCTGAGTTTTTCGTGATTGCGGTATGCCAGGATTCTAAAGTTGTTCTCTGCCGATAGTTGCCTTTGTCAATTATCTTGTCGTTTTCAAAGTCTATTCGGTGATCGTTCGTCCAAGCATGGTTTGCGATGTTTGATCCACTTTTGCATTGTTCCACGTTTCTTTTATGTTCTTTTCTCCTGGTGTTGAAGGTTCTTCCTGTCTCACCAATGTAGCTCCATGAGCAATCTGAGCAGGTAATTTGATAAACAAATTCACCCGTCGAAGGCTGCAGACTGGCAGCCGAAAGCTCGTAACTCGAATAAATATTATAAACCAGAGAACGTTGTCAACATTAATATGAATAATCCTGGTTTCGCATCCAACATCTTTAAACCTACACAATAGCTTCTAATTCTTCGTCAACTTAGCTTCCGTATAATTAACTTTGTTGTCGTCGTCACTCGCCATTTTATCAAAAGCTAAGATTTATATAGACTCCGATTAATCGCAGACATTCTCAAATTTGTGGTTTCTGACTGGTAAGCTGCTTTTTATTGACAAACTTAAAAAATATGGTATACTATACAAACAAGTGAAGTACAAATAAAGTAATTTTAATACGAACCAAAGATGAACCCCGTAGGTAGATTACCGTAAGTAGCTGCTCCCCTAGCCTCTGTATAGTCGTACTAATACAATCATTAAATTTAGCAACGCTTGTCCGCTTGTCCTGACTTTTTTTTGGGGGGGCTCAGCCCCCCCATTCAAAATTTTGGGGGGGCTCAAGCCCCCCCAGCCCCCCCGCTTCCTACGCCTCTGCCTCTCAGCCTCTTTCGCTGGCAGCCTGGCGCGTGTCTTCGCTTCGCTCCCGCCAACACACAAAAGAAGGAGCAGGGTTTGGCAGTGCTTTCCCCGCACGAGAAGGCCCCAACGCACGATAAGTCCCCTACCATATATGGTATGGTTGCCAGCGCCATTTTGTATTTTTGTGCAATGGCGATCTTTATACCTACGAGGTTGTCTTTATACAAGTGGCGGTGTATTGCGATCATTTTATTTGATTAAAAGAATCATTCTTTGAGAAAATGACACACATAGTGATATATTATCAGGTATGTTTAATATTTGTTTCAGTTATCCAAATAAGAAAGTTTTTGTTCTCGTGATATTTTTTAGGAACATTTGTCTTGGAATTTAATAATATTATGAGTCATGAGTGAGATGGATCTTTGTATTTTTTGTCCATGTGTTGGTATTCGTGAAATAGTGTAATGTTAGTCCTAAGATAAAAGCATTTACAAAGATTTTAAATAACTATTGGGAATCAAACTCATATAAATATATAGATATGGCTGAATGTAATATGTATACAGGTATGTAATAGCCTTATATCCAAACACCGAGACGTTTTTCAACAAACTTCGAGGTGTTTGGATTTCCTGATGAAACACTCCTCCGAGTGTGTGATATAGCATCTCAGCAGTATTTTAAGAGAAAATCAAGATGAAAGTGTGCTTAATTTATGTAATTTCTTCCTCCCCTGATTTCCTTTGTGTTTTCTTTCATGAATTATTAATGTGTTTGAAATGTCAGGATATCAAACAGAAATATTTGAATGTTTGTTTCAGTCAGTGCAGTCCTAGCTTCCATCTTTTTTCATATACATGTAGTATGTATAATGGAAAATGTACATTATATACAGTACTACTAGTAAGTTCAATGAATATGGCATATGAGGGACTAGCAGGTTCCACTCAAAGTAAACCATGGTGGACAGACTTGCTATATTGGTTCAGTAGAAAACAGTGTTAAATATCCATCTCAAACCATTAATAATTCATGCAAAAAAACACAAAGAAAATCAGTACTGTGTTGGTGGTTTGGATATCGGAGGAAGAAATTACATAAATTAAGCAAACTTTTACCTTGATTTTCTCTTAAAATACTGATTTGTTTGAGATACTATATCATACACTCAGAGGAGTGTCTCATCAGGATATCTAAACACCTTGAATTTTGTTCAAAAACCTTGGTTTTCAATATATATTACACAAACCATATCTTTATTTCCTTTACTCTAAACTAAGTATATGATGGTTTACATTTGAATGGAGCCTGCATCACTTTGAAAAATGATGTGTGGTCATCATCTAGAAAGTCACCTATTTTATTTAGTGCTTCAAAGCTTGTCTTTACATGTATATCAACTTGTAGTCCACTAGTAAGCATATATTGGTTATATGCTAGGAAGTGTTAAACAGATTTTTTCTTACTATTTTTTACTAATAATATACACGTAAAAAATATGCAAATCTCAGAATCTGTATTAAAATATTGTTCAAGGAAAAACCATAAAACAACTCATATTTATAAAATGAAATATAGTAAGGTTGGTGTACTGCCAATAGTAATACTAATAATACCCTTACATGTAGAGTCTAACGTGTTAAGCATTGACCCTTCATTAGAGAGAAACCAATTAGTAAATATATTTATGTAGTAAATACAGTTACAGGTAACAGTGAATGTCTTCCTGTGGTGTTCTGTTTTCCAGTGAGCAACTCCTTGGGGAATTAGGCCTGACACCTACTTATAATCACGTGAAAGGTGCAGTTATTTAAACAAACCTCGAGGAAGTTACAGTAGGCTAGTTAATCACCAGATTATTGCTCATTGCACCCAATTCCATCTGCCCAACTCAACCACTTGGTGCTATCCTTTCTTGGGAGGTTCGCTTTGATTGTCCTAACACATATTTAGTAGTTCTTTTAGCTATAGACTTACAGGTGAGGGTCACTGCATTTGTGTATGGAGCATATTCAGTCAGACATTTGGCTGTTCCAGGGTATTCAGGTAACTCTCCCCATACTTTTTACCAGTGACAATGTAGTGCTGCAGAGTGGGAGGAGGGTTACCATAAGGGTTTTTCCAGATACAAGGTAGAGTCGGGTAACCTTCCTTAGGTAGTAGAGCTTCCTTAAATAAATAGTGATGTAAATTTCCCATACAAATGCCATTAAACACTGACATTGTTTATAGCAGACCACTGAGATTTTGAAAAGGTATTAATTTACATCACAAGCTATTATGACTGTACATACTGTCATACTGTATTTTCAACCACATGGAATTTGTTTCAAAAGATTTATCATGTTCAACTGATAATTCAGGGTTGTAGACAGGTGACTGATAGTACATATTTAGTTTTAACAGAATCTAATTCTTAATCCTTTATCAATGAAGATATCAAATATTAAAGAATTTTTGTTTCATTCATGCTATAAGTACAGAATACTCAATCAAAGATGACAACACTATATATGTTTTATAAGAAATATTCTGCTGAGTAACTGAAAGTAACCACAAACATTGATCCCATTTGGCAAAAGTACTAATAATGTCAACCAAATTAATCTATCAAAATTAGAATCCAGTAATTTTGCCACATGGTATTTAAATTATCAAGAATTAAAAAATACAGCTAAAGTTAGGTTTGACTTATCACTTGTACGGTATGCTATTAAAATATATTAGAACATGTAACATGCCTTGTACACAACATTATTCATATTGAAGCAATTTTAATATCCTAAAAAGATTATTAGGTACTTAATAATATACATGAAAAAATTTGTCAATTCTGATTGGCTGAGAGGAATGCAATTTTAGTGTAATTCAGTGCAGAAGAATGAAATACAGTGCAAATTTTGTAATTTTTTAAATTTGCACAAAAATCATTTTTTACTAGAAAAAAAGCGGTTCCTGTTAATTTTTTTTCTTCACGTATATTATTTGAACAAAGCATTTTGATTAGAAAGATCCCCTTTATGATAAAGTTTTTCATGTATATTATTAATAAGTAATAGCATGATTTCTCGTGCAATTTTGAAAAAACACGTACTCGTGAGTTTTTCAAAGACCTCAAATAGCACTCGTCCTTCGGACTCGTGCAATTTTGATAGTCTTTGAAAAACTCACTCGTGCATGTTTTTTCCAAATTGCACTCGAAACCATGCTATTACCTATACAAAATGTATCAGGATAACATTCGTGGTTGCAAAATCCTGGATTTGGACTTGCAGGTGATTATGTACTGTATAATAAACGAGCAGGAGTGTTTTATCAGATATAAAGACACGAGGCGAAGCCGAGTGTTTTTATATCTGATAAAACACGAACTGCGAGTTTATTATACGGCTTCAAAAACAAACCACTTGGTAAGTTGATTGGCGGAGTTAGTTTGAAAAATAACCTTGTCTAGGCCGAGAAAATCAAAGCTAAAGTTTATGTAAATCAGGAGAAATCTTTATCACATATAAAGATACGATACGGTCGTGATTTTCTTTTGTGTTTTTCTCATGAATTATTAATGAGTTTTTGAAGGAAATGTAATGATTACAGCTTTTGATTTTTGTTAAAAGCTTTAACATTAGAACACTAAACACCTTTCTATCCGAGTCGTTGCCGTATGGCGAAAAAATTGTTTAGGGATAATAAACTATGAATGGCACTACGGACGGATAAAAATTAAAGTTACACAGTTGAACCAGGAAATTATTTCGTCATCGAGTGCCCGCAGAATAATTTATTTTCGATTACATATGGCTTTAATTTCAGAGTCTTCAAAGCAACGGCAGAAATTGCGCAGAAAAATAACCAAAGAAAAAGCAGACATGGAAGATTCATTCTCTAATTACAACAGAATGTCAGACGAGCCCCTATGGATGTGAAAGATATAACGAATAGAAATTTCCCATGGAAAATTGGGTCACAGCCAGTCGTCGATGCATGTAATTATTCAAAAATAGTCGTTTTCTACGTTTGTTTGTCTGTCTTCTTGTTCCTATATATTGCATATTTTCATTATCTAAATTTATTATGTGTGTAGATGTTCGTGCGTATGTATGTATGTGTGTGTTCATTTGTGTATATGCATAACATTGCGAGTCTGGTATGTATGTATGTACATGGACGGATGGACGGATGCATGCATGCATGCATGTATGTATGTATATGTTCAAGTGAGGTGCAAAATACAAGAGCTGTCCACAGTTGCTGATATAGTTGGCTAATACTGCTTATTAAAAATCATTTAATGCATATGCTTACTAAACATAATTGTTTGGCAAGATGAATATCCCTGGATGAACACATGTCCATTTGAGTAAGATTAAATGAACAAAAAACACGCAGTATCTGCTCACTTATTAGCTGCACTGTGCTGACGAGCCCCAATTTAGGGCGAAACAGCAGAGAAATTTTAAAACTAATGGATAAAACTGCCAAAAATTAAGAGCAGGGGCCTAAATTTTAATAAATGTTTATGTTTGTTGTGTGTTGTAGTACCTTTAGCAACAAAACGGTCAGCAGTAGACAAGCACATGGAACTTGAAAAATTTCGGGAAGAACTAACAGTTGTTCAACAGGAAATGATCCGTCTTATGGGCTACTACACAAAGAACAAATTGCCGTCACTTAAAAGGAGTCGTGAAGAATTGCAAACTTTGTTGCGAGGTACATGTAAATCTCTCGTGATGGGTTTAATTTGTCCAATTGTTAGTCTCTGAAAGCCTTTTGATGAATTATAGAAAAGTATTGCACTTTACCTCTTCAAACAGCGTTTATGTTTTTGAATAATGGTGAACTATTGTTTGATTTAAACGTGCATCATAGTCCCTAGAATTATATTGTCGCGGAGATGGAGACGCGGCGAACATGAAAGCGGTTAACAATGACCTACAATTGACCGTACCGAAAAAAATGGCGACTTGTACATTTAACCATATTCCTTTGCGTCCAGTAAGTATTGTTGCTTGCAGAATTATTGGAAAATATGGTTTAACAACGAACAACTTTGGTAGGAATGAATTTCGTGCTTATTTAATCCATTTTACCATGAGAAACAATGTTTAGTTGGTATTTGAGTTGATTTGAGGTCGCAAAGCATTGTGGTTAAATGTACCGCCGCCATCTTTTTCGGTACTGTCAAACGTTGAGGGTGGCAAATAAGGTGTACAATCTTTTGTTTTACGGTCATTAATATTTATAAAGCAACGATGCTACTGGTACCAAATTATTTGTTCAAGCGTTTTATAAGGTGAAATAACAGCATATCCTCTCATTTCGAAATGATGATTATCGTCATTTGTGAGATGTCGTTGAATTAACAATAATCATCATTTTAAAAAAAGAATTCCCTACCCCCAAACCCCAAACTCAACCCCCACCTCTAAACCTGACCCTAACCCTAACCACAACCCCCCTGACAACCCTAACCCTAACCACAACCCCCCGTTTGACCTAACCCTAACCACAACCCTCCGGAAAAAAGTCCCGCCTCTCAGACCCCGACCACAACACCCCTAATGGTTCTTTTGTACATGCAATTTAGTTTAACATCCCGCATGTGGGACAGGATCTCACTTGAGTATCATGATAATCATCATATTCGACTGTGTGAAGAAATGATGATTATCATGATACTCAAGTAAGAGGACATGTTGGAAATAAGGTGCACAAACGTGAACAAAAACCTAGAACAAAGACTTTGACCGCGTTTCCAGACAATGTATTTCTAGGGACTATGATTGTACAGTCGTTGGCACCTAAGCGTGTACACTACCCGTCAAAACATGTTCTAAATTTAAGTCAGAGTTAACCGTTTTGAAATCAACACCGTGGGATTGGTGAGATGTGATTGGCTAAGTGCACATTCATGTGACAATATTGTTTTGGTTCGAATATATTGAATGAAAACCTAAAACCCTCCCAAGGTAAACATTTAACTTTGACGTTGACATAAAACATGTTTTGACTGGCGGTGTACACACTTAGTACCCTGCGAGTCAGAGCCCCTTTCCGACCTACGCAGGCTTCGGGGGAAGGTGGGCTCTGCCAACAAACTCGATATTTCTTTTTGAGCATGCGTGAACGGTTTCCAAGATACTATTTTGGGCCCAGGCTCTAACGCGTTACTTGCTATTTTCCTGCTAACGTGTGTTCATAAACTAGAACTTGTTTGACCAGTTTAAAACCTGACTGACTCGCCCCAAGTTCGGGGCGAAGATCGAGTTTGTTGGCAGAGCCCACATTCCCCCGAAGCCTGTGTAGGTCGAAAAGGGGCTCTGACTCGCAGGGTACACACTTAGGTGCCAACGACTGTATATTGTACAGTTTTGAATTATATTTAGAAAAATTTCTACATGTTGTATTTTTCCAAAAATAACTAATAAAAAATAAAACAACATAACCTAATTTTTTTTTAACTTAAAGTCAATCACAAATAAGTTAAAATGTGTTAATTAAACAAGTTTCACCGCAAAAGACATTTATACTTTCCATGCGATGTAAAGGTTGCTCTCAAATACTATAAATAACCTTATAAGTTTCCTACTTGCAGTTGACAATCTTTGTGCACAAAGTGAAGCCCGCGTGGATCAAGCCAAGAGTTATTTCTTAACGCTACTTATGCCTTCTAAAAACTAAATAGCCGATTTTAAATAATTGCTGTAATTCTCTTGTACTGACCTCATCAAAACAGGAAAACGAAAAATGTTGCTGCAGCTAATAGGTGCACATCGTGAAATAGATTGACTGTTATTAATAACATAAATTCTTTCGGTTAATTTTTTAGACACAGCACTATTCAACAACCAGCATGTCGTCAGAGGAAAGCTTGCACTTGTAAATGAAGGCATTGACTTTGCAATGAAACAGGTTGCTGCAGGAATTGGCGCCTTTGCCCCAGTGCTGGACTGTCAATTGGACGTTTTTGAGGAACGTCTTTGAGGGAGTGTGATGAGGATGATACTGGTGATAATGGCAACGATTATGATTCTACAGATATTATGATGCTGATGATTTTGATAGTAATACTGATGATGATAATGAATGATCCAAATTTATGTAATAATAATAATGGCGATCTATAATTCAATGCCGCCATTAATGATATTATAATAAAAACCGATGACAGACATATTTAACAAATTGTTTACTATTTATTTGTTATCGAATTATCGAAACTAATTATTGACAACAGTTGTGTAGAACATATAGCGTAACATGCTATAATGCCGATTTTATTACACCCCGATTATACTAATTATTGGTAAAACATATAACGTAACATGATATAATCCATAATTACACCCCGATTTACTAATTATTGGTAAATTGGGTCAAACATATAACGTAACATGATATAATCCATAATTACACCCCGATTTACTAATTATTGGTAAATTGGGGTAAGTTTATGTCTCAGTTGGGTAAAACATATAACGTAACATGATATAATCCATAATTACACCCCAATTTTACTAATTATTGGTAAATTGGGGTAAGTTTATGCCTCAGTTGGGTCAAACATATAACGTACCAGATATAATCCATAATTACACCCCGATTTTACTAATTATTGGTAAATTGGGGTAAGTTTATGTCTCAGTTTTGTAAAACATATAACGTAACATGATATAATCCAAAATTACACCCCAATTTTACTAATTATTGGTAAATTGGGGTAAGTTTATGCCTCAGTTGGGTCAAACATATAACGTACCAGATATAATCCATAATTACACCCCGATTTTACTAATTATTGGTAAATTGGGGTAAGTTTATGTCTCAGTTTTGTAAAACATATAACGTAACATGATATAATCCAAAATTACACCCCGATTTACTAATTATTGGTAAATTGGGGTGAGTTTATGTGTCAGTTGGGTCAAACATATAACGTAACATGATATAATCCATAATTACACCCCGATTTACTAATTATTGGTAAATTGGGGTAACTTTATGTCTCAGTTGGGTAAAACATATAACGTAACATGATATAATCCAAAATTACACCCCGATTTTACTAATTATTGGTAAATTGGGGTAAGTTTATGTCTCAGTTGGGTAAAACATATAACGTAACATGATATAATCCATAATTACACCCCGATTTTACTAATTATTGGTAAATTGGGGTAAGTTTATGTCTCAGTTGGGTAAACATATAACGTAACATGATATAATCCATAATTACACCCCGATTTTACTAATTATTGGTAAATTGGGGTAAGTTTATGTGTCAGTTGGGTCAAACATATAACGTAACATGATATAATCCATAATTACACCCCGATTTACTAATTATTGGTAAATTGGGGTAAGTTTATGTGTCAGTTGGGTCGGAGTATTTTAATTTAAGCTATTTGCAATATTCGTGTCCGTGTTGTATTGGATGTGACAAGCTCTCGCCGAAGGCCACTTACTATATTTCGATTGATGTTTCTACACTGCCTACGCAGCACGCTACTTTTATTACACTATTTGGTTTATATATATATATATGTTTTACCCAACTAACACATAAACTTACCCCAGTTTACCAATAATAAGTAAAATCGGGGTGTAATTATGGATTATATCATGTTACGTTATATGTTTTACCCAACTGACACATAAACTAACCCCAATTTGCCAATAATTAGTGAAATCGGGTGTAATTATGGCTTATATCATGTTACGTTATATGTTTGACATATATATATATATATATATATATATATATATATATATATATATATATATATATATATATATATATATACATATATCGAAATTGTCCGAATATATCGAAATTGTGGATTTTGTTCAGCAATTTTATTCGATTTCAAGTATGCTAGGCAAGAGCGTTTCCGTGACAAACAAGATGGACTGCTTTCATTAATTCCTGAATCCTGTATCTTTGCGGGTTCAAGTTTGCGAGACATTAGTGAGAACCAAAATATTGTTCTTCCCTGGCCGCTCTTATAAAAGCACTTCCATTCGCAAGCTAATATTTGCGTCGTTTCATCTGGCCGACACGTCAAAACACTCCGGAGACCGAAAGCGGCTTGGCAGCTTGCGTGAAGCTTTCACGATTACCGCAATTAATTAATTCAACGAAAAATATCAGAATAAAACTGAACACTCAGGTATATTTACTTGAAATATAACTTGGTAATTTACTTGAAACCGTGATGGATAATTTATAATAAAGAAGCTTAGCATTCACCGTAGCTACTCATGATCATGACGGAAATGGTTTGGACCGCCATATATGGTAGGGGCCTTCCTGGGTATTGGGGTCCTCTCGTGCGGGGAAAGCACTGCCAAGTCTACTTGGAGCACAAAAGAAGCCCCTTTTTGTCGCTGGACAAAAGGACCGCAGTCACCACTGCTAGTACTCAGGTCATTTCCGTTTTTTAAAACTCTGAATTAGATTGGCGGTTGATCAAAGCACGATTTTCACATATTGCTTTTAACGCTCTTTCATCGAAATCTTTTATTTTCTCTACTTTATAATGGAAACAAAAACTTACACCGACGTTTACAGCTCAATGTTATGTCTGTTCTCTTGATACATCAGATTGTGATGAAAAAAGAACTTTGGTCGGTGACATGTTATTATGGAAACCACGAGTAGAGTTCTCTGATTGGCTAAGGAAAATTCAACTTGACTGTTTCTGCGAAGTTTGAAACGTTTAGAGCTTTAAAATACGATCGACTTGGGAAAGAAATGGAATATTAGATTTGTATTTAGACAATCGCGTGTATTTTGAAGTTAAGAAGATGAATGAACCAACGAAGACTCGATTGCATGTGAAATCAAGGTATGAAAATACAGGTTTATTTAGTGACCGACTGGCAGATTGTCTTTGCGGATCAGGAGAGAGCTACGTACAGTACTGTGAATGTTTATTTCGCTTCTGACTCTGTAATGTGCAGCGGAATTGTTAAGCTTGTTTTAGTAGTTTCTGTATTATTTTACTGTTTCAGAATTGCTGTGATGAAGGGCAGCTCTCTTCACAATAAGGAGAATATACCGTGGGGTGCCAATAAGAAAAGTAAGAGCTGTAGTTGCATGCCTGGGTTGTCATACACTGATGTGTGTTTATATATACATGTATATATATATATATATATATATATATATATATATATACAAACACGAGTGACTTGAGAGAATTTGAAAGTTTATATATGGGCCCAAACCATAGGCAAGGCAATATTGCCATTAACTCACTACAGTGTTGCATCATGTTTACATGTTATATATATAAAAAACACAGGGATTTCATTTTCTTTTAAGAAATTAATACTAGTATGAAATATTGTATGACAACCATGTTTGCATATAGCGTGATATATAATTAACCTGATAACTGACCAATCACCACATGTATACAGATGTAACTTTAACAGTGGATTCAGCCATTCTGGTTGTCTTGAGTGTTTAACAACAATAATTGTTGTAAGTTGCAATTACAGGTAGTTGCTTTATGACATTTCCAGGTAAAATATAAGAATTGTTGCTACTAGGTGTGTACAAGCAATGGTTGCAAAATTCACACACAATGATGCAGAAATGTATAGACAACATTGAAGCCACACCTACAGTAGCAACATCTGACTGAGTAACATTTACTGTACTGTAATAGCCTGAAAATGTCATAATGCAGCTGTTGCAATAAACACGACAATTGTTGCTAAACGCTCAACCTAACTCCAATGTATTTTATTCAATATAAGATTGTTTATTTAGTATACTTACCTTCCAATCTGTTAAAGTGCAGATGACATGAAAATTCACCCCCTTTTTTTATTATTGTTTTTGAAAGAACATTTAAAATAATAGAAAATGGCTTTTGCATGCCTTTTAGATCTCATCCCATTCTTGAGTTATTGACTATGACGTCATTAGTTGTGCAATATAGCATAAAATGGAAAATTAACTATATCTAATCTCATTGGTTTGACCAAACTGACTTAAACTTTGCCGACGTATTCATTCTAGACCTACCGTACTTCTGAGTCATTTGAGCCAGTTTAGTTAACTAATGAGAAGATATAGTTGATTTTCCATTTTATGCTATGCACAACTAATGACATCATAGCTGAAATTTAGTAGTTGATAACTCAAGAATGGGATAAGATCTAAAAGGCATGTAAAACTAAAAGCCATTTTTCATTTATATTTTAAATGTTCTATCAAAAACAACAATAGAAATAAGCCAAGGTCAGTCATTCTTTATGTCATGTGCACTTTAACTAAATTAAATGTATCTGCTTTCTAGCTTGTAGTAAAATGGTTACCGTACCTATTGTATGGTACATGTATATACTGTTAAGTAGTGTATACCATATTAATACATGTACTAGAAAGTATTTTTAATGATTTTTATAGTTACAAATTGCTCAGGGAGCTATGGGTAATAAACTTACCTGTTTCAATGCATAGTTATTAATATTTAAATTGAGATGATTTTCAGAATTCCAGGCTAGCACTGAGTAACTGTGTGCAGAACTTTGTACAGTAAGTTGCAATGTAGTATCTTTTATATATTATTATATAATTTTGATTCTTAAAATATATTTTTTTAGAAAATGTAAAATCTGTCCAAACATCCCATGACAGGTTAGTTCACTAATTTTAGTTTCCTTATTATAAAATACAATTATGTGTTATAAGTCTTGCTTGAAAGAAATGTCAGATTCAATTGACTGACAGTATATACAGTACATGTATATAAATATATATTCTAATTAGTCTGCCAAAGATCTGTACATAATGAACAAGTTTGAATTTTATTATATTGAAAACATTTTAGAAATGAACAACATAAATTGTTACTCTCCTCCATACCCCCCCCCCCCCCCCCCAAACACACAAAATATTTTCTATGACATCTACTGTAAGACAGTTGAGTAATTATTACTTTCAAGGTTGCAATTTATATATTTTGTTATTACTGTATTTAGATGTATTTTTACTAGCTAAGAGTGTATATAGTCTATAATTTCATAATAATTGTATAGGAAAAGAAATTACTAAAATGCGTAATTATTAGATCAATCATCCTTTCCCCTCATTTGTCCTTTCAGGGAAAGGGAATTTGTTTTTATACAACAACGGGGTTTTAAACTTGCAAATTGAAAAGTAAAGTTAACATTTTTTATAATTTTAAATTGTTAGAAAGACCCTGGCAGGAAGAAAGGATATTAATTCACAGACCAAACAAATGGTGAAATCAGGGAGAGTCAAGAGCGCCCCAAATTTTGAGGAACTTCATAAAAAATGGGAGTCCAAGTTGGCCAAAGTGAGTTTAAGAAGTATCTGAGTGATTAGTAATTATTCAGGGTCCGAATTAGCGCTCAAAAACAGCTTCGCGATTTTTTTTGAAAGATCTCTAGTAAGAATACACATTTTAGCCACCCCCCTGAGAGTATGAATTTTTCGAACATCACAAAAGCGAATGTGCATGCAGTGATTTTGCGCTGGATAATTACATGTAACAAACCTTTTCATAAAGAAAACTGCACGTATGCGGTACTATTTCGGACGCTTAAAACGCGTAAATTAATACGACTTTGCGCATGCGAATCGCACGTGTGTTAAAACTGATCAGGTATGGCACGGTAATATGAACGGCAGACCTAACATTCTCTACACATCTGTGTTGTCCTTTTTTAAACGAAAAGAAAGCTGTATTGCTTGATATCCGTTGTAAGATGTTATCTTCCGCTTTAATGTGTTAGTTTAGTTGTAAAACGTAAAACCTACTACTGTATGCTGTGAAAACTTACTTTACGCTGAAAGACGATATACGTCCGTTGCAAGACTTTACGTTGGGAGACCTTACCTTGCATTGTGAGACCTTACATTACATTGTGAGACCTTACGTTACGTTGTGAAACCTTACGTTACATTGTGAAACCTTACGTTACGTTGTGAGACCTTAGGTTACATTGTGAGAACCTTAGTTACATTAATTGTTAAACCTTAAGTTACGTTGTGAGGCCTTACGTTGTTATGAGACCTTACGTTTTAATACATTGTGAGAGCTTGCATTACATTATGAGGCCTCATAATGTTACGTTGTGAGACGTTACGTTATTGTTAGACCTTATACGTTACGTTGTGAGATCTATACGTTACGTTGTTAAATCTTACGTTACGTTGTGAGATCTTGCGTTACGTTGTGAAACCTTACGTTACGTTGTTAGACCTTACGTTACATTGTGAAACCTTATGTTAAGTTGTGAGACCTTACGTTACGTTGTTAGACCTTACGTTACATTGTGAGACCTTACGTTACATTGTGAGAGTGGAAAACTGCCTTTACGTTGTAAGATGTTACATTGCTGAAACTTCCACACATTTTCAAATGAACAATTGAACATGGCTTTTCACACCTGCGATTTAAACTTGTCTCCAAGCGTCTAAATATCCAGCGATTGATTGAATTCTTGTCGAAAACTCCTCGCAGACAGAACATCTTAATTTCTCAACCTTTTCACCATCTCCACTAAAACGTTTTACAGTATTATGGTAACGTTCAGATTACATTCCTACTTTTCACGTTTAGCCATATCAAATACACTTGAGACGCAAGCTATACAGCTTTAAACAGCGAGCCGAATGACCAAACCATGAAATGGTGTTATCACGTTTGAAGTGTGATCTTTTTTGACATGCAAGATGACAGCTGCAAAGCCGAAACTTCCCGAAACTTCGTGCGTGTATCTGGCCTGATGATTTGATGACGCGCGTGACACAGCGATTTCACGAAATATATAAAAAAACAGAACAGCATCGCTAAATGAGCTTCGCAACTTTCAGAAGAATTGCTTCGCATATTTTCGCAATTTTTAAAATCGCTTCGCAATTTGATTCGCAAGCGCTAATTCAGACTCTGTTGTTTTACTGCAGAAAGTTATTTCCCCCCATTTTAATAACAACTTACTGTATGGTATATACCTAGGATAATACACTGTAATCATGTTAGTCACGTGCAAAGGCCATGTTACACAAGGCAATTTTTCTTGTGGCAACACATTTATATTAATTTTGCTTAATAATATAATTGCAGGTTGGTGTAAGATATCTGTGATG